>CM029016.1:102098346-102362771 GCA_016801055.1 Panax notoginseng
ACTGGACCTGGTTCTATTATTTATTATTCTGTTGGAATAAACCTGTCTATGCGGTCCTATCGCATGCATGGTGATTTCTTTTTGTTATTACATTCTTATAATACACAGTGGTTAAGTTTTGACTTTTATACTCCATAAAATTGTGGAATATCCTTGGCAATTGCGGTTCATCCAGTATCTTTTCATGAAAATATTCTTCTAAGTATTCTTGAATTTTACTCCACAAAAACAGTATCATGTTGACAATTTGGACGTTGTTAATTCTTGGATAAATTAATTCTTGAACTTGTTTTATTGAATTCTTATATCATTGTCATCATCCTCAATGTTTATAAAATGTTGAAAGTCATCTGTGGCATGTAGTGCATAGATGGACTTGGTATGATTATGACCAGGGATTATTCGGTATAATCATGACCGTAATGTTACAAATGATGGGGTAAAAGTCATCATTGGCCCGTAGTGCATTGATGGACAGTTGTTGGCAATGATCATGACCATTAATGAATACACGAATATCCTTGGCCGTAGTGCAGGGGTGATTCGATGATGTGGATTTTTTTATTAAGCTGAGTCCCAGCGAAAATAGTGTTGAAAAAACTTTTAAATCATAAAAGATAGTAGATTTTATTTTTCTACTTGACTCTTTTAATGGATTGCTTGTTCCGCTGCAGTTAAACTTGATGTTCGTTTATATTTTATCAGTTTAACACTGTTGAAGGCTAATGATAATTTATTCTGCATTATCTTAGTCATAATATTTCTTACTGGGCTAGTTGAGCTCACCCTTTCTTTCACTGTTCTCTTCAGGAAATGAGAATGTAGCTGGGGCAAGTCGGGAAACGGAGTGATGATTCGAATGATAGTATTAGTTAGTAGTCCTCACTATTCTATGTAATAGTGTGTTAATAAATGTAATGAGGACTCCTTTTAAGTATGAATACTCTCTAGAAGATAATATTTGTATTCAAACTCACAGTTTATGTTTTGTCATCTTGTACACGACAGTTGTATTAGTAAGTTGTATTTGTATTCTGTACTTCATATCTGACGACCCAAGATGGTGATGTATACCTAATTTTGGGGGCGTCACAAGTATGCATAATTTCGATGTTATTCTTGGGATGGACTGGTTGCATAAGCACCATGCCACTATCAATTGTCAGGCGAGGAAGGTTATATTTGGAGATATGAAGTCTCAGGAATTCGGGTTTTAGGGTTCACGACCAAGTAGGGTGGTGAAGTTGATTTCAACTTTGAAGGTTGAAAGTTGGTGGCAAAGGGTTGTGAGGGGTACATGGCATTTGTGAAGGATACTGTCAGGAAACATATGAATGATATTCCTATTTATATATGATTTGATTATGATAAATATATGAATGAATATGAAAGTATGCTTGCATTAAGAAAAGATGTAAAGTCCTTTGATAGATAATAGGAACATATGTACAAGGACTTAGAATGAATTGATCAAATATGTTAGGTTGACCCTACATAAGCAAAACAACTTTGTAAAGTCCTTAAAAAGAAATGATGTAAAATGATTATATATATAGAAAGATCAAGCTTGCTAGGTTGATCTTATAATGTAATAGATAGGCTTGTCTGATCATCGAGCACTCCACCGGAAATCGTAGTCTGTCAGGAGAGTCGAGGAAAACTTAAGAGCTATCAAGGCAGAATCATAGTTTGCAAGATAGTAGATCTCGTAGTTCGTAGACTGCCAGGAGAGATGAGGAAGGATTGTAGTGTGTCGAGAAGAACTTCCTCGAAGCCATAGTCTGTTGAGGAAGTCATGTTCAAAATCATAGAGAGAGGCTATCTAAGAGCCGACCGAGCATCTGCCAAAGCCAAGTCAAGAATCGTAGACCACACTCGGAGTCGTAGAGTCTACTGATCAAATTATAGGCAGAGATCGTAATCGAGCCAGATCAGATGAAGACAACAAGCTTAAGGACAGAGATCATAGAGTGTCAACATCTGATCTCGGAGTCGTAGTGTCTGCACAACCAAAGCTAAATCGTAGAGTACAGAACTAAGGCTTCAACAGCAGTGCTCACTACACCAAGGCAGAATCGTAGAGTAAACATGATTCTCAACAAATGAGCACTCCCAAAATATCTAAAAAATGAAGCCTCTGGTCTAAGATGCCTTATAGAAGATCTAAGCATCAACCCAATCAACATCCAGATTGAGTTGTGAAGCCATTCAAGTTGAAGTCTTCCACAAGTTGATCAAAAGAAGACTTCAGTAAAAGTAACTGACTAAGGAAAGTCAGCAAGTGCAGTAGCTGTCAAAAGAACAGAAGACAACGATTTTGGGATTAACCAGGATCGTAGTGTTTGCCAAACAAAGCAGGAACTGATGAAGTGTACATAGAGATACTGGTCAGCTTCTGAAGAACAAGGCTAAAGTGATTAAGCATTGGGTCAGTTCATTGATGATAAGTGAACGGGAGATCACAAGGAGAAAGCGAGTTGGGCATGCCATAAATCTGATGTGTCTTGCTATTCAGAAGAGGTCAGAACAAGAAGACGAGCTATCGATTCCTAAGACCAGTTGAGGCAAATAGAAGTGTTGAAGCGTTGCATAAGACAAGGAAGAGGTGTTCTACATTGAAGATTCAATGAACACTCCTCAGGATCGTAATATTGTCTCAACCTGTCAATGAGCAACATTCAACAAGACACACCACGATCAGGTCCAAGAATATATGCATCAAAATCGTAGAGTTCGGTCATCTGAAGATTGAAGCATTGGCAACGGTTCAATTTGAAAAGTGAAATTCGAATATAGCTTATTGAGAGCATCGATGGAAAAGGACAATCTCTGATGTTCTAATCAAGAAATAAGAAGGAGGAAATAGAGTTGACTACCTGCCCAAGACACCAAAGTGACATCTCTGACCGGGTAGATGAAACAGTAGTTTGTAGTGTCAGAAAGATGAAAAAGGGGATGTCATGTCACATCTGTAGTCTACATCAAATAACTCGAGATCTGCGAGGCAATTAAAACAACTTTCAACGGCTATATTCCAACGGGATGATTGGGAAGTTATATCAGCCAGAGCTTCAAAGATCAAAAATAGCTGAAGATGAAGAACCGTTGAGTTGTTAGAATGCTATAGTATTGACTCTACGAGTTCCACCAGAGATAAACAGAACTAGTCTCAGTGACAGTAAGACTACAAAGGTGGAAGTGATGCAGCTTTGAAGAAGGACTTGAACAGACTAAAGCTTTACTCAACAAAGATGAGAATGCCACTGAAGATGACAGCCAAGCTGAGAGCCGAGAAGGCCAAGAAGATAGCATTCAGAAAAGTGGTAGAGCACAAAGAAGATCAAGAGAGCCACTCTACAAATCACCATGAACCAAGAGCTGAAATAGAACAGATGCAGAACCATGTCTACAAACCATTCAAGAAGGGTTCAGGGAATGTTAAGTGTCAGACGAAATCTACCAAAAGCTCAAACACTTAGCAAACCCAAATGGTGATGGTACACAGCTGACATTAGATGAAGATGAGCAAAATAGAATGAAGATCAGCTGCACTAGAGAAGATGTGGTCCAAACTCAAAGCTGAATCCAAAGGGGACCACACCAAGCTGCTAAGTACTAAAGATATTCAAGCTTCAAGACATCTTAGCAGCAAGGCACCAACAACAACAATAACAACACCAACAAGAAGCTAGGGCCTGAGGGGTCCTTGTCCGGAGAGACTAAATGAAGTTCCAAGCCTGCTGGGCTTAAAGAGTTCCTAGGGAACTAGAGGAGTTCCAAGCCTGCTGGAATTGAAAAGTTCTTAGTGAACTGAAGTTCCAAGACTGCTGGCCTTGAAGGAATCTTAGTGATTCAAGGTGCTACCCTTCCTTAGTGTAAATCCTGCTAATTTTAGCAGAATAGTGGATTAGGAGCTTGAGTCTCTGAACCACTTAAAATCCCTTGTGTCTTTTACATTCAGTCATTTACCTTCTGTCATTTATATTATGTACCTAACTGCTATAACTGCTATGTATGTATTAACTGCTTACCACTTAACTAACTCTAAGAACAATGTATGTATGATTATGAATATATCAATGAAGGGGATCTTTAACTTATTCCGATGTGCTTGAAAAGATTTTTATGTTTGTGATATGCTAATTCATTACCAATACAAAATAAATGAGAAAAGTTTTTGAAATTAAAAAGATCTATTCAACCCCCCCCCCCCCTCTTCTAGATCTATTGTAAGCCTACTAGGAACTAACAATTGGTATCAGAGCAGGTTCTCATGCTATATTCAAAAGATAATCACTTTGAGTCTGATCCTAGGCACAAATATTGTTCTAAACTTAGTTTAGTAGTAAGTCACTTGTAAATGCAAATGAGCTCACACATTGGAAATATTGTGTATAGGTAAATGTGTATATACACTTGAAACTGCTCTGCTCAGATTAGTCCATATTCTTAAATGACATAACAACAAGACCAATCCTTACCCACTGTCAATCTTGTAGTCTGAAGATCAGATATGGGAGCTCAAGAGGCATCAACAACAAAGAGTCAAGCATCCACCAGACTGAAAGATGAAAAGGCCATATATGCTAAGTAGTACTTATTCAGAGAAGAAAGAAGAATTTCTCAAATCTGTATTTGGCCAACCAACAGCTGGATGTGAACCTTGAGGACTCAAGGTTGTCAAAGAACTAAAGATGCCAGAATTCTCTGTGCCTACATCTTCAAGACTATGACTGATTGATCAAAGGACACCTGGAGCAACAAGCTGTCAGGAGTGAAGGAAAAATCATGCACATCAATGTCTAACCTCCGCATATCAAGATAAATGACTGTCACGAAACTGACAATGTAAAGGTTCGATTCCTCATTTGTATAAATGTGTACATCATGTTGCACCACCTTATGCACTATAACAGTATTCTATCAAGAGACCACACTCTACCTAAAAAGGGGGAGGAGAGAAAGTACACTAAAGTTGGAAACTCAAATGCTAACAAAATTTCTCTCCATCCAAGTTTTAGGTTGAAGATAACATCTTGAAAGAAGTTTGAAATAGGTCATAAGCATATCAAGGTTTAATTAATCTTAAGTGGAGTAATTTTTATCGATGGGTTAGTATGTATGTACAAACCTATGTTCTAAGTTTTTGATAACACATAGAGTATGATCAGTTCTACAAGAGTATCTTGAAGATTCGTAAAAACTGATCACCTCCATGAATCAACCAAATACAAATAAGTGATAGAGTTAATTCTCACTCTGTGAACATTTAAACTCTGTGAACATAACTAAGCGAATGATAAAACCATCAAAGAAAAAGAGTGTTTTATTAAATTTGTTAATCTTATACACACGCATCATCATGCATCTTAAAATTCATATCTAAATTGGATACATGCATGAATATGATTGCTGGTGATCAATATGATGAAAATTCAAATATATGAGGAACATGGATTTTGAAAGCTAACCTAGCAGGACCCATTTAACCATGGGTATCAAAAATAGAAATTTATCAAACCTGCAGGTGCTCGGTCTATCTGACCACACTAAGGAATGCTGAAGCAAAAGACTTCAATCAAGAAGATTCAACCAGTAGAAGGCTTAAGACATTTCAAAAAAGTTTCTGACTAAATCCTTATTTGTCAAAGTCTGTCCTTGAAGACTTGTTGAGCTAACATGAATAAAGCTCACATGGTTGCTGATCTCTATATTGAAGCAGAACTTCACAAGTACAAACTGTCAAAGAAGACTACGTTCGTAGTTCTATCAAATTATCGTAGAGTGATCAGTCCTGAAAATATCTATATCTATGATCCAAGGAGGTTCAAAATGATTGTGATAACTTTAGTCAGAAGGGGATATGCAAGGTTGTCTTCTAATGCATATAAAGAAGAAGAACTCACACCTCTCTAAGAAGATAGTATCAACTATGGGGAGCAGTGATATGTTGAAGAACAACAACACTACAAGTATCAGGAGTGCACTATGAAGAAATATACCAGTTACAGAGTCCCAAAACTTTGTGGCTGACGAACCAAAAGAAAATCCATAGTCAGTAGGAACGTCTCAAAACGTGCTACTGATAACCTTGTCAACCACCCACCTCAAAAATCGTGGAACGCCTATGATTAAACATCTGATCGTAGTGTAAGAAGCAGGAGGACACCACGATTACAGCCAATGTAAATGTCTAAAGTTGGTAGATGAACTCCCCAACAGAAAAGGTCAAATGAAATATCAATGCTAATCACTTCTAAAGTTTTTCATCTAGGAAGAGCCTCAGGGACAAACCTGACCCTTAGTTCACTCTAAGACGTTGGCCCTTCCAGAGCTACCTTAACCAAGAAGGAATGCCTAGTCAAGTTCATCTCAAGAACCAGAACAAACGACGTTCGTAGAGTAGATTCTGAAGTGAACCCGACGATCATAGTATAACCTCCAAGATCGTAGAGCATCCTCGATGATCGCAGTCTGCCCAATGGATACACTAGCTCATGGGGAGCTCAGCAGAAAATGGCACATGCTCAACTATTCTGATCGTGTGGAGATAAGTTTGAAAATGGTTTGGAAAGATGTCCTGCAGACTCACCTCAGACGTTAAGCACCCAAACTATCATGAGGTACATCAGTGGTTAAGCCATGCAACTTCAAGATGAGGGTTAGTGTCAAATCATCAACTGAAGCATATCTCAGAAGACGATCATTGAGACAACAAAGAAAACCGTAGAGTCCATAAGCTACCTCACCAAGCTACTCTACGTACTGAAAAGGCCAATGGTCAATGCACGATTAGTAATGCTTATTTCCTTAAAAGAACATTAAAACGAAATAACTGTTCAGTTTATGGGGAGTTACGGTTTAGTACTGGGCATCGTGCAACCAATGACTAGTTGACACATCACAGCTTATGCAGAGTCAGAAGGAACTATCATAAAGACAAATTCAAAATCCTTAAACAGTTATTAGAAGCTATTGAACCTCTCTTCCTCCTTTTTCAAACCCTAGAATTCTCTTCAAAGCTCGAATCCATCAAACCTCTAGATTCGCCCAAATCGCATTCAACTATCTTTCGAACGAAGTCTGAAACTAAATACCCATTTATTTCGAATCATCAAAATGGAAGATGGCATGTTATAACTGGAATCCAACTCGGCTTCAAGAAGTTCGAAAGATCATAAAAGAAGTTCAAGGATATACTTGAGCTTGTGAAGAACGATGGGTTTTCTGAATGCTTGGAAGCTAACACTCCAGTCTATACAGAGCTAGTAAAATAATTCTACTCCAATGCATCAATAGATTCTAGACTTCTGTCCACAAAGGTCAAAGTAGAAAGTTTGAAGATAAGGGCGTCAAACATCAACCAATGTCTAGGGTTTCCCAACCAAGGTCTTATAAACCTCGATGAAGTTGACATTGAAGAAGGCAAGAGGTTAATGCGTTACAAGAGGAACATAAATCTGAAGGATATAAAGAAGAAGGAGTTTCCTGAAGAATTTGAATTTCTGGCTGAGATTACTGGAAAATACATTCTGTGTAAGGATACTGCACATGATACTGTAAGTGATCTACAACTGAGAGTCATGACTGCAATCATCATGAAGTAGCAGATGAACTTTGGAGCCCTTCTAATTGATTGGTTGACTAAATGGGTGGAAAAGGCTGAGATGAAGAAGTCTATAGATAAACCCCTTACAATGGTTTTTCATAGAAGACTCTTGAGCATTGTGCTAAAGAAGAAACTGGGAAGTAAGATAAAGGATGATGAGGGAGAACCATTGAACGTTCATAAAGTGATGTCCCCATAGCTTTTTGAGAATTGGAAGAAAAATCCTAAGGAAAACAAGAGGCTAACAACTTCTGGCAGCAGCAGCAAGGTCTCGGTAAAGAAGAGAAAGGCACAAAAAGTGGAAAATTCTCAATCTGATGACTCTGTACTGGTAGCAGCCAACCAGCAAAGAAGAAGTCTAAGAATGTGAAGAAAATTGAGGCTCCACCAAGCAATCTCTTCACTAACAAAAAGAGACTTGGAGCAAAGAATCAACTGCAGAAACCCCAAAGAGAAGAAGGAGTAACAGATTACTCCAAGGGCCATCCAAAAAGAAAGCAAAGGTGACGAAGAAATCAGTTCCAGCCTCTCAAGAAAGTCTACCTACTAAGGAAGAGAACGTACATTAGAGGATGAGGAGGAAACTGAAAGCCTCAAGATTGAACCCTCAAAGAGCAAGTCCAGTAGTAAAGAAATAGCTAAATCTGATGGTGAAGAAGAATGTGCAAGCCCTATGTCTAACACTCAGAGTTGCCACTCTGCTAATGAAGAAAGGTTGGAAGTTGAAACAATTGTATTTCCTACTGCAATTACTCCAACAAGTTCATGATGGCTAAAAAGATGTTGAGTCAGAAGAAGAAGAACCTAACCTGCCCCTACTAATGCTGAACATCAAGGAAGCTTATCTGGTGATACGAGGCTTCAGATTCTAAAGAGAAGAAGAAAAGTCTGAAACTCATATAGCTGAACCTCTAAGGAGAAGAAAGAGCAACAGACTGCTTGCTAAATCTGTCCCAAAGAAGAAAGAAGAACCCTCTACTGCAATCATTAAAGTAAGTGATGATGAGTTTGAATCCAAGGGAAAGATGTTGAAGAAGACACTAGTGATGAAAACAGCATAAAGGATTCACTGATGAATCAGATAAAAGAAGTCAGCATGATTCAAGCTCAAAAGATGAAGAAATGGAAAAAGATTCTAGTTCTGCAAATCAGGAATCAGAGGAACCAGTAGACTATCATGTTCTCTCTTCAGCAAGAATTAGCAGAAGAATAGTAGTGGAAGTTTTTGATGAACCACCAGATGCACCAGTAGAAAGATGGATAAGTTATGGAAATGAACAACTCAAAGTTGTAAGGATGACTGCATATGACGTGTTTAAAAATTGGAACAACATAGAGTTAGACTGCAGTACTATCCTCTACAGTCCTAATGATCTTCTGATGAGATGGTTCTTCCCATGGATGCCCTGGTTAAAGGCATATTCTGAAAAGGATGGAAGCTACTTCAGCTGGTGTTACTCACAGTTTCCTAACCTGGAGCTGGTGTCACAGAACTTTCCAAGGGTAAAGAAGTTTGCAACCAAGATGATCAAAGACCTGCCTCATTTCAAAGTCTACTGACATGCTGGTAACCACTACATTCCCTACAATTGTAGAATGAGTTCTGATGGCAAAAGGATTATGCTCAAGCTGATGATCATAGAGTCCCTTCACTCTACCACTGAACATGATCAAGTTTAGGTTGATAAGCTTCCCTCTGCCCTAGCACAATTGTCTGATATTCCTTCATCCTCCACCAGTGAGTGGCACTCAACGATTTATCAGATTCTCACTGCTTTCAAAAATCTATCCAAGAATGAAAATCGTGGAGTTCAGTCTGGTGTTCAACAAAAGACTGCCCAACCATATGACCAAACTCCTACGGAGCAGGAGTTAGTGAAGAATTCTGATGCGTTGGCTGAGAAGATATCTATCATCACTGAAGAGTCAAAGATGTCTGATATATCCTTCAAAATCAAAGAGAGGGATCAAATCTATCTGAAAGCCATAAATGATCAGAAGGCAGAAGCTCTTAAAGCACAAAAGACAAATGAAAAGCAAATCATATCCCTCTTTGACAAAATTGACAATCTGAATCAGTCTTTCTCCATACAACTTGAACTGAGCCAACAAGAACTCAAGATTGAGGTTGGTAACTCATCTTACCTCATGAAGTAACTTATGTCAAAAATGGAGCAGCTTTCACAAATGATTGATGATAAAAAGGGGGAGAAAAAGAAACATAGGAAGAGGCACTCAAGGAAGAGCAAGGAGAAAAGAATGAAGGAAGAAAAGAAGGCTCAGAGAAAGGCAAAAGAATAGAAGAAGAAGATGGTAACAGCAAAGCGGAATCATCGTCTGAGGGGGAGCCAAAGGATGATGATCCTATGAATACAAAGTTTAAGGGGGAGCAGAAAAAAAATGAAGTCACCATCCCAAGGGGAGCAGGAGCAAAAAGATCAAGCAGATAAGTAGCTGGTCAACAGATGTGACGAACGAGAAATTTGTAATTTAATTTTAATATTTATTGAAGTAAATAAATATTTTTCGGCGATTTAATTATTGGATTTAGTAATTAATTGATGCAATTGTGATAGATTAATTTAATCATATATGTGTTACATTTATTAAATTAATGTAGAGAATTTTATTATTCAAGTATGTGATTATGTGAGCTTACTGAATTAAATGAATTATTTAATTAAGCATAATGTTATTTAATTAATTTTATTAGAGAATTAATAAATTGACATTATTTATTAATGAGATAATTGAATATATGATTATGTGAATTTATGAGTAATTATTATATTTTATTTAAAGTAAATTAAGTAAAATATGGGATTATTTTATAAAGAGGGTGACACTATTGAACTATATAATAAAGGTTTTATTAAAATAAAGAGCTTTGAGTTATTTTCTTGCTAAGCCAAACATGGCACTAAGAGATGTTAGGGTCAGTTAACCCATGACTGGGTAACTGACCACCAACGCGCATCTAATCCTTCCTAATTGATTACGACGTCTTCTCTTTTCATTTTGTTCTAAGTCTGATAAAAATACCAGAGAGAATTAGAGAGAAAATCAGAGAGTTTTGCTAAGAGATTGGGTGAGTCAGGAGGAATCAGAAGGAATTCATCCCCGATTACTTTATCTACGCTTGGGTAATCTCTTTAACCAAGTTTTTATTTACGTCATTTAAAGTTTCCATGAGTATGGCTTAAGTATTCTGTGAAACTCTGTAATTGGTTTAGGAGTAATGATTATAAGTTTATATGTGTGTTATGTTGTATCAAATCATGTTTAATTATGTATATGCTGCAAACCATAACATCAGTGTTGTGAAAACATGTCGTACATATGTTATTTCAAAATAAACAGAGTACGTGATATGGCCATATGGCCTTATATGTGATAATTGATGTATTGATTATATATTATCCCTAAATTTTACACCCTTATATTATTGAGCATGTTAATACGAAGTGATCAAGCTTTAAAACGAACGGATTTGTCCTTATAACGAATCCGTAGTGTTAAATTATAAGTTTTGTTCAAAATCCTTAAGAACTTCAAGAACAGTCTAAATTTTTATGATTTAAATATGTGATTATATGTTTTAATAGGTTAAAATCACTTTATAGATGTTGTATTATGATTTTGCATGAATTATAACATGTGGGTATATGTGATTTGGTGAAATTAGTGTTAAAAATGTGTTGATTTCGCTGAACTCTGTGTTCTTCGCGAACTGAGATTCAGTTTCTGGGTCTCTCGCGCCGCGGCGCCAGCTCTAGAACTGATTTCTCGCGCCGCAGCGCCGCAGCGCCATAGCGCTCGCAGCGCCAAGAATCGAGCCACGGCGCCACAGCGCCGCAGCGCCAAGGGCCCGGCCACAGCGCCACCGCGCCGCAGCGCGACTCCTTAGCACATTAGTGGCGCCGCAGCGCCACTCTCCAGAAAATGTCAGAAATATATTTTTAAAATGTTAAAGTCTAACAAGTGTTAGTGGGTTGATGTAATGAACATGTAATCATGTTAGAGGTATTATGAGATGATAAAATAGTTGTTTATCATGTAATAAAATATTATATGTGAATTGAATTATTAAATACATAATTAGTTTGATAATTCATGAAGTATAAATTTTGTGACAACGTGATAATTTGACTAAGTTTAGTCAATAATTAAAGTAGACAACGAGAATGAGTTTATATTGATTAGTTAATTTATAATTAACTGGTATTGTGTATATGAATGGTATGTAGGATTTAATTCAAAGAACGTGCTTAGTTAAAGAGTAATCTACGCACGAGGCAAGTATCCTATCCCTAACTCCATTCTATTGAGCAAGTTTCCTAAACTTAAACTCTTAAATTTGAGCAAGTTTCCTAACCCTACTTGTCATTATTATTCAAGTTTATTATTTACCTCGAGTAAATTATCATTGCCATTATTCAAGTTCAAATGTTATATTAAAAATTGATTATCTTTTCAAAGTATGATTTAGTTATACAATAATTTTTCTATTGTATACTTCTTGAGATTATTATTCAAATTGAATATCATTGTTGTTGAACCTTATTAGACTAGTGAACCCTTAATGATTCAACTAGTCCATAGTTGATGAACGTTCTAAATTTCAGAACCCTTATTGAATTATCCAAACCAAACTTCCTTTGGTGCGGACTCGAATGTCAAACTGAGATGAACAACCCTAAAAAGGGATTCACTTATGCGTTAGCGTTAAGATATTGTGCACAGTATGGTACTAAGGGCTGATCCCCCTAAGTACGAGAAGAAGGTCCATAGTCTTATGACTGTTAAAGGTTTCAAGTATAACCCTTGTTAACCTAGGACATAGTTCAAGGTCTTATGACCCTCAGTATTCTTTTGATTCATGTTATTTATTCTTGATTCAAAAGTTGAGCTTTATTCAGATGTCTTTGATTATTCGCATGTTATTATACTGTTGTTTCATTTTTTATACTTGTGGGCATTTGTGCTCACTCTTGCTTAATAATAACATTGCAGTTAAGAATGAAAGAAGCGATGAACCCTACACTAGTAAGGGCAAGGGCAAAGTTAACAAATGATGAAGACCTGTTATTTATTAACTGTTGTATTTGTTTAAGACTTGAGTTATGTTGATGTTAAGACTTATTTGTTTAGAATTCCGTACAGATGTTTTAAGGTTAGAGTAACCTGGGATTTATTTATGAATCAGTTGATGTAACCCTTAAGGGAAGAGATTTTATTATGATTTCTATCTATTATATGGTTTGATATTATTTATGGGTAGATAGATAGATGATGCTTGTACAGTGAACACCAAATCCCGTGGAATCGAAGTACCCGGATTTGGGGGTGTCACAAGTTGGTATCAGAGCTGTAGGTTATGAACCTTAGGTGGGGGAAACAACCTTAGGTAGTAACCTTATAGAAAGAAGATAGTAAAGGAAAACTCTTATCGAGTTTTAAGAAATGAATTTTTGGTAATTCATTGAAGATAATAAAATACATTATGTGTCTATGTGTTAATTTATGTGCTCGTTAGTATGACTTAGTAACTAAAACTTAAAATTTTGTTGTCAGGATGACGAATGATGGAGAAGCTAGTCAAGCTGAGGAGAGACCCCATTTACCTATAGTACCTACTGAGGAGGGATCTCGTGTACTTGTAGGACCGACTGAGGAGGAGCCCCGAGACATTCATGTTGTTAGGGAGCAGCTGGTGCAGAGGGTTTCATCTCCATTGATCACCGTTGTTGGTCAGGAGTATGAACCTGAGATTGATTCTGAGGAGGAGTTTGATGAGGAGGAAGAAGAAGAGGAGCTTCCACGGTACACTGTTGATGCTGAGATGTATGACACACTATAAGATCATAACGTGGAGTTACAAGATGAGGTTCAGGAATTGACTGAGCGAGCGACTGTTCAGCAGTCTACTTTAGAGGAGAAGGATAGAGAGATTGTGACCCTTCATACATGTTTAGGATGGGTAAGAGAATCACATCGAGCTGATCGTGCAGAAAATGATAGTCGTGCAAAGAAGGCAAAGCTTGAAGACACGTACGCCACACTTAATCATACGATGGATGAGGTTCAAGAGCGAGTGTTAAGGTACCCCATCCAGTTTGAAGGACTTCCACCGTATATGTTGGATCGCAGGACGATGTCTCGTATCATGAATGAGGAGCGTGGCAAGGCTATTGAGCACCTTGGAAGACAGGAATAGAATCTGTTTATCTATGTGAAAGACTTATATAGTTTTATGTAAATTCCGATGTGTTTATGAACTAAGGAATATGTTAATATTTGAATGTTTTAAATCATGTGGATTCTTTATTCCAGGATAGATGATGTAAATAGCAGTATGCTATAGTTTAATGTTAAAACTTTTTTTTTGAATGAAAAGATATCAAGTTATTTGAGATGATGTGTTAAGTGATATGTTAAATTGTTGAGTAATGTCTTAACTATGTAGAGAAAATAAATAAAGTTCTAATAAACGTTTATTTAACAGAAAAATGCCGCCAAGGAGAAGACAACAACGTCAACCGACTCAGGAAGAGTCAACCAATAAACAATAATGCCAATGTTAATCCAGTTCAACAGCTAGTTAATTTACTAACTGGAGTCATGAATAACCAACTGCAAGCTCCACCTAGCACAACGTTTAAAGATTTTAAGGTGGTGGGACCGCCAGAGTTCAAAGGTTCCAGAAACTCAATCGAGGCTCAAACGTGGGTGATGGAAATGGAGAAGGTTTTTGACGTTGCTAGGGTTCGAGAAGATCAGAAGACCATTTTTGCGACATTTATGCTGAAGTCTGAGGCTAGCTACTGGTGGCAGGCAAACAAGATACGAGGAGGTGAAGGTGTAATTACGTGGGAGAGATTCAAAGAGATGTTTTTCGAAATGTATTTCCCAGCTAGTTCGCAGAATCAGATGGAGGTGCAATTTCTGGAACTGAAACAGGGAAACATGAGCGTGCCTGAATACACGGCTAAATTCGATGAGTTGGCAAGGTTTGCCCCGTATCAAGTACACACTGACGAGAGGAAAGCCAGACGATTCGAACAAGGACTGAAGCCTTGGGTATACAGCAAGGTATCAATGTTTCAACTTAACACGTTTGCGGGAGTTTTGGAAAAGGCCATTCTCGCGGAAGGAGGAAGTGATGCAGTGACTAAGTACAACCAAGAACAGAAAAAGAAAAAGAGTGAGAATGAAGGTAATAACAAGACTGGTGGAAGTAATACTGGGAATAATAATAATCAGAAGAGGAAGTGGACGGATAACTCGACAGCTGGAAGTCAACGCGGAGGGCAGAAAAAGAAGATAGAAGCATGTCCGACTTGCGGCAAGGCATATCTAGGAGTTTGTTTGAAGGGAAAGAGAGTGTGCTACAATTGTGGTTAGGAAGGCCACATAGCACCAAATTGTCCAAACCCAAAGAAGGGTGCTTGTTTCAACTGTGGTTCGAAAGATCATTTAGCAAGAGACTGTCCCAAGAAGGGATCGGGAGGATCAGGACAAGAAGGAAACCGGGGAAATAGCAGTGAAAATACCTTAACCATCACCGGACCACCTGCAACAAACCGACCAACCGCCAGAACTTTCAATATGACGGTGCAGGAATAATCCAGTCTCGTGAGGTGGTGTCAGGTATCATTCCGATCAATGAAATTAATGCTTACGTTTTATTTGATTCGGGTGCTACTTGTTCCTTTATATCCGATGACTTTGCTAATAGTTTAGATTTGCTTAAGGATGAATTGGAATATCCCATGAACATAGAAATTGCGAATAGAGAGATAATTCCTGTTAAGCATGTGTATAAGAATAGTAGAGTGGATATTAAGGGTAATATCATGAATGTAGATCTTATCCCTATTCGATTGGGAGAATTCGACGTTATATTGGGTATGGATTGGCTATCCAATTATGGGGCTGTAATTGACTGCCAAAAGAAGCGTATTAACCTTATGACTCCGTCAAAGGTTGTGTTTTATGGTAGCAATTCGCCTAGACAAGCAAGTTGTCTGACGATGTTGCAGGCCAGGAAGTTATTAAGACAAGGCTGTGTAGGATATTTAGCTTACATAATCGACAGTCGAAAAGAGAACCCGAAGGTAGAGGAGATACCGATTGTGAGGGACTTCGTCGATGTATTTCCAGACGATTTGCCAGGACTTCCACCAGATAGAGAAGTAGACTTTGTGATTGATTTGGCACCCGAACTGCTCCAATATCGAAGGCACCATACCGAATGGCGCCAATAGAGATGAAGGAATTAATGGTACAACTACAAGAATTGTTGGACAAAAAGTATATTCAACCGAGCGTATCGCCGTGGGGAGCGTCTATGTTGTTCGTGAAAAAGAAGGACGGATCAATGAGGCTCTGCATTGACTACAGAGAATTAAATAAGGTCACGATTAAGAACAGATATTCATTACCAAGGATCGATGATCTGTTTGATCAATTGAAGGGAGCAAAATACTTTTCCAAGATTGACTTGAGGAGTGGTTATCACCAACTGAAGGTGAGGCCAGAGGATATACCGAAGACAGCGTTCCGAACGCGATATGGTCATTATGAGTTTTTAGTAATGTCGTTTGGTCTTACAAATGCTCCTGCAGCATTTATGGGACTAATGAATGGTGTATTCAAGCCGTTTTTGGACAAATTCGTGGTGGTATTTATAGACGACATTTTGGTATATTCCAAAACCAAAGAGGAACATGAAGAACACTTGAGGTTAACGTTGGAAGTATTGAGAAGGGAGAAGTTGTATGCTAAATTTTTGAAATGCGAATTCTGGATCGAGTGAGTACAATTTCTTGGTCACGTAATCGATAAAGATGGAATTTCGGTAGATCCATCCAAAGTAGAAGCTGTGATTAACTGGGATCAGCCGAGAACGCCGTCAGAAGTAAGAAGTTTTCTTGGATTAGCAGGATATTATAGAAGATTCATACAAGATTTTTCTAAGATCGCAACTCCGTTAACGAATTTAACTCGAAAAGATGTGAAATTTGTTTGGACGGAGAAGTGTGAGGAGAGTTTTCAAGAATTAAAGAAGAGGTTGAGTACAGCGCCTGTGTTATCTCTTTCGGATGATACAGGAAATTTTGTTGTTTTTAGCGATGCATCGCATAAAGGACTTGGCTGTGTGCTGATGCAAAACGGCAAAGTCATTGCGTATGCATCACGGCAGTTGAAGGATTACGAGAAGGGTTACCCAACCCATGATTTGGAGTTAGCTGCAGTTGTTTTTGCTTTGAAAATTTAGAGGCACTATCTATACGGGGAGAAGTGTGAAATATATACGGACCACAAGAGTCTGAAATATATTTTTACACAGAAAGATTTGAATATGCGTCAAAGAAGATGGTTGGAATTAATCAAGGATTATGACTGTGAGATTTTATACCATCCGGGTAAGGCTAATGTGGTTGCCGACGCCTTAAGTAGAAAGGGTCGTGAGAAATTGATGATGTTGACTGCTCAGCAGGAGCTAATTGCAGATATGGAGAAACTGGAGTTAGAAGTGAAGTATCCTATGGAGATTGATGAGAAGCTATTTCAGATGCAATCTGGTACAACTCTACTAGATAGAGTGAAGGAGGCTCAGCTTCAGGATGATGAATGCAAAAAGGTAACATCGAAGATATCTGAAGGAACCAAACCAAGATTTAAGATGGATAAGGAAGGAATATTGAGATTTGAAAGCAAAATTTGGGTTCCGCCAGTACAAGAAATTAAGGAAGAAATTTTGAGTGAGGCTCATAGTTCAAGATATTCGATTCACCCTGGTAGTACAAAAATGTACCAAAATCTTCGACAACATTTCTGGTGGCCGAATTTGAAACGTGATGTTGCAGAATGTGTTACCAAATGCCTGACATGTCAGAAAATTAAAGCAGAACATCAGAGACCGAGTGGATTGCTACAACCGTTGGAGATCCCAGAATAGAAATGGGAACATATTACGATGGACTTCGTGGTTGGCCTTCCGACGACTCAGAAAGGCTACGACGCAGTATCGGTTATCGTTGACCGACTGACGAAATTCGCGCACTTCCTTCCTATCAAAATCAGATTTAACTTAGATCAGTTGGCAAGATTATATGTGAAAGAGATTGTTTCGAGGCACGGAGTGCCGGTGTCTATTGTTTTCGATAGGGATCCGCGCTTCACATCAAATTTTTAGAAACGTCTTCAGGAATGCATGGGTACACAACTGCGAATGAGTACAGCTTACCACCCTCAAACAGACGGACAGAGCGAACGAACGATTCAAACATTGGAAGATATGTTACGAGCCTGTGTAATGGACTTCAAAGGAAATTGGGATGATCACCTACCGTTGGTAGAGTTCGGCTACAACAACAGTTACCACGCTAGTATTGGTATGCCGCCTTACGAAGCGTTATACGGCAGAAAGTGCAGAACTCCGCTTTATTGGGATGAAGTTGGTGAAAGACAATTGCTAGGGCCAGAATTGGTACAGCAGATGGCAGAAATAGTCAAAGTGATCCGAGCACGACTGGTAGCAGCTCAAGATCGACAGAAGAAATACGCTGACCCACATCGTAAAAATATCGAGTTTGAACCAGGTAGTTATGTTTTCTTGAAGGTCTTTCCCTGGAAGGGAAAGATCAGGTTCGGAAAGAAAGGAAAATTGAGCCTAAGATTTATTGGACCATTTGAGGTACTGCGAAGAATTGGAGAAGTTGGGTACGAGGTAGCCTTACCTCCAGCACTCGAGAATATCCACAACGTCTTCCATGTTTCTGTGTTGCGACCTTACAAACCTGATTACAAGCATGTAATTGAATACGAACCCCTACATTTTGAGAAAGACTTATCTTACGAAGAAATTCCTGTCCAAATTATCGACCGAAAAGAACAAGTTCTGAGAAATAAAGTTTTACCTTCTGTTAAGGTAATTTGGAGGAACCACAACGCTGAAGAAGCTACGTGGGAACTCGAAGAGAATATGATGAAGAATTACCCTCATTTATTTACTTAATTATTTATAATCGATTCTGGGGACAGAATCTTTGTAAGGGGGGAGAATGTAACGGGTCAAATTTATTGATTCGTGATTCTGGGGACAGAATCCTTTTAAGGGGGGGAAGATGTGAAGAACGAGAAATTTGTAATTTAATTTTAATATTTATTGAAGTAAATAAATATTTTTCGACGATTTAATTATTGGATTTAATAATTAATTGATGCAATTGTGTTAGATTAATTTAATCATATATGTGTTACATTTATTAAATTAATGTAGAGAATTTTATTATTCAAGTATGTAATTATGTGAGCTTATTGAATTAAATGAATTATTTAATTAAGCATAATGTTATTCAATTAATTTAATTAGAGAATTAATAAATTGACATTATTTATTAATGAGATAATTGAATATATGATTATGTGAATTTATGAGTAATTATTATATTTTATTTAAAGTAAATTAAGTAAAATATGTGATTATTTTATAAAGAGGGTGACATTATTGAACTATATAATAAAGGTTTTATTAAAATAAAGAGCTTTGAGTTATTTTCTTGCTAAGCCAAACATGGCACTAAGAGAGGTTAGGGTCAGTTAACCCATGACTGGGTAACTGACCACCAACGCGCATCTAATCCTTCCTAATTGATTACGACGTCTTCTCTTTTCATTTTGTTCTAAGTCTGATAAAAATACCAGAGAGAATTAGAGAGAAAATCAGATAGTTTTGCTAAGAGGTTGGGTGAGTCGGGAGGAATCAGAAGGAATTCATCCCCGATTACTTTATCTACGCTTGGGTAATCTCTTTAACCAAGTTTTTATTTACGTCATTTAAAGTTTCCATGAGTATGGCTTAAGTCTTCTGTGAAACTCTGTAATTAGTTTAGGAGTAATGATTATAAGTTTATATGTGTGTTATGTTGTATCAAATCATGTTTAATTATGTATATGCTGCAAACCATAACATCAGTGTTGTGAAAACATGTCGTACATATGTTATTTCAAAATAAACAGAGTACGTGATATGGCCATATGGCCTTATATGTGATAATTGATGTATTGATTATATATTATCCCTAAATTTTACACCCTTATATTATTTAGCATGTTAATACGAAGTGATCAAGCTTTAAACGAACGGATTTGGCCTTATAACGAATCCGTAGTGTTAAATTATAAGTTTTGTTCAAAATCCTCAAGAACTTCAAGAACAGTCTAAATTTTTATGATTTAAATATGTGATTATATGTTTTAATAGGTTAAAATCACTTTATAGATGTTGTATTATGATTATGCATGAATTATAACATTTGGGTATATGTGATTTGGTGAAATTAGTGTTAAAAATGTGTTGATTTCGCTGAACTCTGTGTTCTTCGCGAACTGAGATTCAGTTTCTGGGGTCTCGCGCCGCGGCGCCAGCTCTAGAACTGATTTCTCGCGCCGCAGCGCCACAGCGCTCGCAGCGCCAAGACTCGAGCCACAGCGCCACAGCGCCGCAGCGCCAAGGGCCCGGCCACAGCGCCACCGCGCCGCAGCGCGACTCCTTAGCACATTAGTGGCGCCGCAGCGCCACTCTCCAGAAAATGTCAGAAATATATTTTTAAAATGTTAAAGTCTAACAAGTGTTAGTGGGTTGATGTAATGAACATGTAATCATGTTAGAGGTATTATGAGATGATAAAATAGTTGTTTATCATGTAATAAAATATTATATGTGAATTGAATTATTAAATACATAATTAGTTTGATAATTCATGAAGTATAAATTATGTGACAACGTGATAATTTAACTAAGTTTAGTCAATAATTAAAGTAGACAACGAGAATGAGTTTATATTGATTAGTTAATTTATAATTAACTGGTATTGTGTATATGAATGGTATGTAGGATTTAATTCAAAGAACGTGCTTAGTTAAAGAGTAATCTACGCACGAGGCAAGTATCCTATCCCTAACTCCATTCTATTGAGCAAGTTTCCTAAACTTAAACTCTTAAATTTGAGCAAGTTTCCTAACCCTACTTGTCATTATTATTCAAGTTTATTATTTACCTCGAGTAAATTATCATTGCCATTATTCAAGTTCAAATGTTATATTAAAAATTGATTATATTTTCAAAGTATGATTTAGTTATACAATATTTTTTCTATTGTATACTTCTTGAGATTATTATTCAAATTGAATATCATTGTTGTTGAACCTTATTAGACTAGTGAACCCTTAATGATTCAACTAGTCCATAGTTGATGAACGTTCTAAATTTCAGAACCCTTATTGAATTATCCAAACCAAACTTCCTTTGGTGCGGACTCGAATGTCAAACTGAGATGAACAACCCTGAAAAGGGATTCACTTATGCGTTAGCGTTAAGATATTGTGCACAGTATGGTACTAAGGGCTGATCCCCATAAGTACGAGAAGAAGGTCCATAGTCTTATGACTGTTAAAGGTTTCAAGTATAACCCTTGTTAACCTAGGACATAGTTCAAGGTCTTATGACCCTCAGTATTCTTTTGATTCATGTTATTTATTCTTGATTCAAAAGTTGAGCTTTATTCAGATGTCTTTGATTATTCACTTGTTATTATACTGTTGTTTCATTTTTTATACTTGTGGGCATTTGTGCTCACTCTTGCTTAATAATAATATTGCAGTTAAGAATGAAAGAAGCGATGAACCCTCCACTAGTAAGGGCAAGGGCAAAGTTAACAAATGATGAAGACCTGTTATTTATTAATTGTTGTATTTGTTTAAGACTTGAGTTATGTTGATGTTAAGACTTATTTGTTTAGAATTCCGCACAGATGTTTTAAGGTTAGAGTAACCTGGGATTTATTTATGAATCAGTTGATGTAACCCTTAAGGGAAGAGATTTTATTATGATTTCTATCTATTGTATGGTTTGATATTATTTATGGGTAGATAGATAGATGATGCTTGTACAGTGAACACCAAATCCCGTGGAATCGAAGTACCCGGATTTGGGGGTGTCACAACAGACATCCTGGAGACACACATAGAGCCAAAAAGGTACATCTCTATCTAGTTAGGTATGTTCTGGATCCAAGATGTAAAGTGTCATAGTTCATGTAATTCCATATTATTATCAATGACATTCATGATTATCTGTTTTAGAAATACAGCTACTCACTGTATATAAGATTCATTCATCTCATGCATATGCACTAATTGTTTTTATCATAATCAAATAGGGGGAGATTGTCAAGAATAAGCATGTGAATGATATTCCTATTTATATATGATTTGACTATGATATATATATATATATATATATATATATATATATATATATATGAAGGAATATGCAAGTATGCTTACATTAAGAAAAGCTGTAAAGTCCTTTGATAGATAATAAGAACATATGTACAAGGACTTAGAATGAATTGGTCAAATATGTTTGGTTGATCCAACATAAACAAAACAACTTTGTAAAGTCCATAAAAAGAAATGATGTACAAGGACTATATACATAGAAAGATCAAGCTTGTTAGGTTGATCTTATAATGTAATAGATAGGCTTGTCTGATCGTCGAGCACTGCACCAAAAATCGTAGTCTGCCAAGAGAGTCGAGGAAAACTCAAGAGCTATCAAGGCAGAATCATAGTCTACAAGATAGTAGATCTCGGAGTTCGTAGACTGCCAAGAGAGACGAGGAAGGATCGTAGTGTGTCGAGAAGAACTTCCTCGAAGCCATAGTCTGTTGAGGAAGTCATGTTCAAAATCGCAGAGACAGACTGTCTAAGAGCCGACCGAGCATCTGCCAAAGCCAAGTCAAGAATCTTAGACCACACTTAGAGTCGTAGAGTCTACTGATCAAATTAGAGGCAGAGACCATAGTCGAGCCAGATCAGATGAAGACAGCAAGCTTAAGGATAGAGATCGTAGAGTGTCGACATCTGATCTCAGAGTCGTAATGTCTGCACAACCAAAACTAAATCGTAGAGTGCAGAACTAAGGCTTCAACAGAGGTGCTCACAACGCCAAGGCAGAATCGTAGAGTAAACACGATTCTCAACAAATGAGTACTCCCAGAATATCCAAAGAATGAAGCTTCTGGTCTAAGCCGCAAAGATACATTCCACCTAAAGGAAACCAGAGAGCACTCAACGAATGGTATGCGAGCTAACAGAAGATCTAAGAATCAACCCAATCAACATCCAGATTGAGTTGTGAAGCTATTCAAGTTAAAGTCTTCCACAAGTTGATCAGAAGAAGACTTCAATAAAAGTAACTGACTAAGGAAAGTCAACAAGTGCCGTAGCTATCAAAAGAACAGAAGACAATGATTTTAGGATTAACCAGGATCGTAGTGTTGCCAAACAAAGCAGGAACTGATGAAGTGTACACAGAGATACTGGTCAGCTTCTGAAGAACAAGGCTAAAGTGATTAAGCATTGGGTCAGTCAATTGATGATAAGTGAACTGGAGATCACATGGAGAAAGCGAGCTGGGCTTGCCACAAATCTGATGTGTCTTGCTATTTAGAAGAGGTCAGAATAAGAAGACAAGCTATCAGTTCCTAAGACCAGTCGAGCCAAACAGAAGTATTGAAGCACTGCACAAGAGAAGGAAGAGGTGTTCTACATTGAAGATTCAATGAACACCCTTCAGGATCGTAGTGTTGTCTCAACCTATCAATGAGAAACATTCAACAAGACACACTACTATCAGGTCCAAGAATATATACATCAGAATCGTAGAGTTTGGTCATCTGAAGATTGAAGCATTGGCAACGGTTCAATCTGAAGAGTGATATTAGAATATAGCTTGTTGAGAGCATCGATGCAAAAGGACAATCTCTGATGTTTTAATCAAGAAATTAGAAGGTGGAAATAGAGTTGACTACCTGCCCAAGACATCAAAGTGACATCTCTGACTGGGTAGGTGAAACAGTAGACTGCAGTGTCAGAAAGATGAAAAAGGAGATGTCATGTCACATCTGCAGTCTACATCAAATAACTCGAGATTTACAAGGCAATTCAAGCTACTTTCAATGGCTATATTCCAACGGGAAGATTGGGAAGGAGTATATATCAGCCAGAGCTTCAAAGATTAAAAATAGCTGAAGATGCAGAATCTTTGAGTTGTTGGAATGCTATAGTGTTAACTCTACGAGTTCCACCAGAGCTAAACAGAACTAGTCTCGGTGACAGTGACACTACAAAGGTGGAAGTGATGCAGCTTTGAAGAAGGACTTAAATAGACTAAAGCTTCACTTAACAAAGATGAGAATGCCATTGAAGATGGTAGTCAAGCTGAGAGCCGACAAGACCAAGAAGATAGAATCAAAAAAGTGGCAGGGTACAAAGAAGATCAAGATAGCCACTCTACAAATCACCATGAACCAAAAGCTGAAACAGAACAAATATAGAACCATGTCTTCAAACAATTCAAGAAGAGTTCAGGGAATGCTAAGTGTCAGATGAAGTCTACCAAAAGCTCAAACACTTAGCAAACCCAAATGGTGATGGTGCACAGCTGACATTAGATGAAGATGAGCAAAACAGAATGAAGATCAGCTGCATCAGAGAAGATATGGTCCAGACTCGAAGCTGAATGCAAATAGGAAAACGCCAAGCTGCTAAGTACTAAAGATGTTCAATGTGACGCCCCCAAAATAGGTATACAACACCCATTCTGAGTCGCCAAAATACATGGTACAGAAACAACTATATCTTTATTATTACAACACAAGAAGTGTGAGTTTAAATACAAATATTGTCATTTAGACAATATCCACACTCAAATAAGCCCTCATTACAATTATTGATACATTATTTCACAAAAATAGTGAGGACTACTAAAGTAACTTCTAGAACCATCATTCCATACCCCGACTAGTACTCGCTACATTCTCGCCTCCTGAGAAAAATGGAACAAAAAGGAAAAGGGTGAGCTCAACTAGCCCAGTAAAGAACATTATGACTAAGATAATACAGAACAAATTATCGTTAGTCTTCAACAGGGAAAAATCTAATAGAATACAATAGACAACAAGTTTTAAATCAATAACTGCAGCGGAAACAGCAAACCATTAGAAGAGTCAAGTAGAGAATGAGTTCTACTATCTTCTAAGATTTAAAAGTCCATCATCAATATTTTATCCCTGTAACAACAATCAATAACCATCTTTAATCAAATATTCATCTTTGCACTACAGGCCAAAGATATTCATTTGTATCACTAGTCGGTCATGTTCATCTCAACACCTGTTCATCTTTGCACTACGGGCCAAAGATATTCATCAATTAATCATTCATCTTTGCACTACGGCCAAAGATATTCAGTAATATCATCATTTAGGACTGAGGATGATGAAAAATATATTAAAGAAAACGAATCCAGTGAAACAAAATAACAAATATTAAGGATTCGTATTTCGATTTATCCATGTCCAAAAATACCTTATAATTATTCATAGTGAAGTAGAATTCAAGAATGATCAAAACATGGATACAATCAAAGCTAGTACCCAGAATAGATATTTTGGACGAAAAGAAGAAAATTTTATTTTTCGGTGAATAGTAACTCGTGAATAGTAACTCATGAATAGTAACCCCGACGTGAAAAGTTCCAAATTTGATAAAAATTTCCAACCAATATTTCGGCATAATGATATTGAAGAAATAATATCATTTTTGAATAAAATAACATCCCTTACCTCGTACAGACAGTACTTCTGGTCGGAAT
Source organism: Panax notoginseng (assembly GCA_016801055.1). Taxonomy (NCBI): domain Eukaryota; kingdom Viridiplantae; phylum Streptophyta; class Magnoliopsida; order Apiales; family Araliaceae; genus Panax; species Panax notoginseng. Next base: position 102,123,684 of record CM029016.1, read on the forward strand.
ACCGGTATAAGGCTGAAAGACACTTGCTCTGATGAATAGAAACTCTCAAAGTATCTAAATACTCACAAAATACACTCAATAATCTAGAGAGAGAAAGAGAGAACTTGTTTCTGGTGTGATTTTCAATTCTAACTTAGCCCTCTATTTATAGGAAAATGTTAGCACGCCGAAGCAGACTTAACCTGCAACTTGATGGCTTTACCTGCTACTATTCCCACCCACCACATTTGAATAAAAATCTCAGCACATTTCTTCACCAACCAAGAGTGGGGCCCACCAATTCTAGAATTTTCTACCAAAATGATTAACTCCGAAAATTCAACAATTTCTGAACCAGTCATCTCGTAAAATTCATAATAAATCATACGTTCATTTTTAACGGTTCAAAATTTGTGTACATATACTCAACTTATATATGTATAACATATCCAAAAATTACCACGATCCAACGGTCGGATTAAAAATTATAACCCCCGCAAAATATCTCAAAAACCCTGATTTTTAATACCTCCATTCCGACAAAAATACTGATAAAACCTCAACATTAACTCCTTCATTTTTAACCACAAAAATATATCCCTCATTTATATCCACAAAAATAAATATTTCCTTATCATATGAATCAATAATTAATTATTTACAAATAATATTACAGAATCACATTTATGACAACCAGGCCGTTCCCAGGAAAGAGGGGGCTTTCCAATAAGGATTTCTCCTTACTGGCGCGCAATTAGATGACCAAACCTCTCCTTAGACAGAACTTTCTAGACATTGCCAATAATGTTATCTAATAATATTATTCAAATAATATGAATTATTGATCTGATAATGGGAAATACTGTGTAGTGACAATTATTGAAACAATAGTAATATAAAATATCAACGCAGCAATTATTGAATCAATAAAATAAAATACTGAACAGTAATTACTGTAACCATTATTGAGTAGTGCCTTCTTACGTAAGAACCAATAATTGGTGCAATACAGTGTGCTACTGTGTAACAACGCGTATTACTGTGTTTTAACCACCGGTATTCCAACAGTATTAACGGTAACAACTACGCCGTTATTAATAAAAAACATATACTTGTCGTTTTCTTCATCCAATCGCTTTCCGTTATGGGGCCCACAAAAGACTGCGCCGTCGTACGAATATTCCCCGACAGGAAGAATATTCCACGACCAAACGAATATTCCCCGACAACAATGAATATTTTATAACCACTTGCTTATTTAAAATATTTACGCATTTTACCCATAACTAACCTCATTAATCAATTTAACACTTACTATTTCAAAATAATAAATAGAGGGAATTTAAATTTTATTTATTAATAATTTGGGGTCTTACATTCAAGCTTCAAGACATCTTAGCATCAAGGCGCCAACAACACCAACAAGAAGTCGGGACCTGAGGAGTCTTTGTCCGGAGAGACTAAATGAAGTTCCAAGCCTGTTGGGCTTGAAGAGTTCCTAGGGAACTAGAGGAGTTCTAAGCCTGCTGGGCTTGAAGAGTTCTAAGTGAACTGAATTTCCAAGGCTACTGACCTTGAAGGAATCTTAGTAATTCAGGGTGCTGTCCTTCCATAGTGGAAATCCTGCTAGTTTAAGAAGAGTTAAAGGATCAGTTGCAAGAATTATTAGATCGTGGTGTGATTCGGCTGAGTATTTCGCCTTAGTGTGCTCCGGTCTTATTTGTGAAGAAGAAATATGGGTCTACGAGGTTGTGCATAGACTACAAGGAGTTGAACAAGATTACCATCAGAAATCAGTATCCATTGCCGAGGATTAATGACTTGTTTGACCAACTTCAGGGGGCGAAGTATTTTTCAAAGATAGACTTGAGGTCGGGCTATCATCAGTTGAGGGTGAGAGTGTTAAGTTTGTAATATTCGTGAACGCAATCAAATTGCACAATGTAAGTGAAAACGTGAAAAATCAGAGTTTTAAAATTTTACAAACCATATACCCAGATCACCCTTTATGCACAATTATTAATTAAACGAAAATATGAAGAACAAAAATCATACCCTTGAAGATTCGAGCTTCCTCAAGTACAAGTTCACCTCCAATCTTTTTCGCGTTCAACTTGAATCCACCGGGTTTGGTTCCTTCCTTTGATCAACGTTAGCCACCCAAGTGTTTGGCCTCTAGCGGTGATCCACCAAGGAATAAGAAATATTTAAGAAGAAGGGTGTTTAGCAAAACCCTAGTTTTTTTTATCTCTCATAGAAAAGGATATACTCTCCAACAATTAGAATCACGTCTGTTGTGAAAAAGTCAACAACAACTCTATCACCCATAATAAGACTCCTCTTATTAGGCTCCCAATCTTATTAGAAATAATTAATTAAACTCTTTTAATTAATTAGCCTCCTAATCTATTAGGATATATGAGAGCACTTTTATTAATTAATTCCCAAACTCCTTTAGGAATTAAATAATAATAATAGTAATAATAATAATAAGACTCCTCTTATTAATTTATATTTAATATTTCTAAAATATTAAATAATAAATATTAAGCTATTTAATTTATTCTATCACCATAAATTAAATTAAATATACTTAACTTATTATTACGATTATGTCATTAACTTCTTAAATAATTATTCTTCCTTTTATGGTATGACCATTTAGGTTCTCCATATTAAACCAGTTGCGAATAAATCAATTAGAACAATTCTAATCTTATTTAAATAAATAAATTAAAATATTAATTTATTTAAATAAATAATATTTATTCTATAATAGGGATAAGCCTCCCTAGCGATTAACGACTTTCCAGATAATATAGATTTCAACATTAATCATAAAAGAACCTTTGAGTAAATAGTTACCGTACAATTCAATCTTTCCACCATACAATGTCCCAATTAAATATAAGACATGTAATTACTGTCAAGTCTTATTTTATTTAATTATATATATTTCGACTCTTAAATGCACAACTCCAAATAATGCAAATTAGAAACTCCTTTCTAATTTTATTCTGCCTTGGCCAAGGACTACTGAGTTGTCATTTATCGAATCACAAAGGACATTTCTCTTCTTTTACTACAAGCGGTAGATTCTTTATTGATCATACATTATCTCCATGTACAACTTATTATACCCAAGCATACCCTTTAATATACCCTAAGGGTCTTAAGGAATAAGTCAAAGTGTAACTCATTATACACAAGATACTATATGATGATCTCAAGTCTAAGGATCACTTGTACTACTATCACTACAGGAATTCCTATTGACAGGCAAGTAAAACTCCATTAGGTATTCCTTAGCGAGCCACGTTCAGTGAACTTATTCTCTAATAAGTACCTACATACTTGCTTTAGTGTCTCCACACAAATGACCATGAGATCAATCATCCTCATCCAATAAGCAAGCAACGTATGTATCAATCTATCCGGATTCACTAATCCCCAATTTAGTAATCCAACGATTGGGAACTTTTATAGTTTTAAGCTTTCTAAGAATTTAGATCTCATTAGAATGATCATCATCATTATTTTAAAATCATTGTTTAAAAACTATGGGTTTACCACATATTATAAAATAACATCATGTAGATAATTAAAAGCCTTTAATAAATTAATATTTTTTATTAATAAATGAATAAGATTGTTACAAAGTATATGTTTTATCATCAAACATGATTGGCTTGTGTGCATACTACTTTCAGAGAGATGAAGATATCACTAAGACAACTTTTAGTACTCGTTATGGGCATTACGAGTTTTTGGTTATGCCATTCGGGTTAACTAACGCTTCGGCGGTGTTTTTGGATTTGATGAATTGGGTGTTTAAGGAGTACTTGGACTAATATATTATTGTCTTTATCGATGGCATTTTGGTTTACTCCAAGTCTAGGGAGGAGCATTGAAAGTAGTATGCATACAAGACAATCATATATGATGAAAAAGCATATACTTTGTAATCAATTTTATTTATTTATTAATAAAAAAATTATTTATTAAAGGCATTTAATTATCTACATGGTGTTGTTTTAATAATATGTGATAAACCCATAGTTTTAAGCAATACTTTTAGAATCATGATGAGATTATGCTAATGAGATCTAAATTCTTAGATAGCTTAAAACTAAAATAGATTGATGCATACGTTGCTTGCTCATTGGATGAGAATGATTGATCTCATGATCATTTGTGTGGAGACACTAAAGCAAGTATGTAGGTGCTTATTGAAGAATAAGTTCACTGAACGTGGCTCGCTAAGGAATACCTAATGGAGTTTTACTTGCCTGTCAATAAGAATTCCTGTAGTGATAGTGGTACAAATGATCCTTAGACTTGAGACCATCATAGTATCTTATATATAATGAATTACACTTTGACTTATTCCTTAAGACTCTTAGAGTATAACAAAGGGTATACTTGGGTGTAATAAGTTATATATGGAGATAATGAATGATCAATAAAGAAACTATCACTTCTAGTAAAAGAAGAGAAATGTCCTATGTGATTCAATAAATGACAACCCAAGAATCCTTGGCCAAGGTAGAATGAAATTAAAAAGTAGTTTCTAATTTATATTTATTCGGAGTTGTGCATTTAGGAATCGAAATACATATAATTAAATAAAATAAGACTTGACAGTAATTCCATGTCTTATATTTAATTGGGACATTGTATGGTGGAAGGATTGAATTGTATGGTAACTATTTACTCAAAGGTTCTTTTATGATTAATGTTGAAATCTATATTATCTAAAAAGTCGTTGATCGCTAGGGAGGCTTTTCCTTATTATAGAATAAATATTATTTATTTAAATAAATTAATAGTTTAATTTATTTATTTAAATAAGATTAGAATTGTTCTAATTGATTTATTCACAACCGGTTTAATATGGAGAACCTAAATGGTCACACCTTAAAAGGAAGACTGATTATTTAAGAAGTTAATGACCTAATTGTAATAATATGTTAAACATATTTAATTTAATCTATGGTGATAAAATAAATTAAATTGCTTAATATTTATTATTTAATATTTTAGAAATATTAAATATAAATTAATAAGAGGAGTCTTATTAATATTATTATTATTATTATTATTATTATTATTATTATTATTATTATTATTATTATTATTATTATTATTATTATTATTATTATTAATTTCTAAAAGAGTTTAGGAATTAAATTAATATAAGTACTCTCATTTATTCCTAATAGGATTAGGAGGCAAAATTAGTTAAAGGAGTTTAATTAATTATCCCTAATAAGATTAGGGAGCCCAATTAATTAAAGGAGTTTAATTAAATAAATAATTTTTTTATTTTAATTAAATAGGGTTACCTTATATCTTTATAAGAGGAGTCTTATATCAGATATCAGATATACATAATTCCAAAAGTTGGAGAGTACGCCCCCGTTTTTCTATAGAGATAGAAAAAACTAGGGTATAAGCCAATACACCCTTCTTCTTGAAAATTCTTCTTCCTTGGTATATCACCTCTAGAGGCCATACACTTGGGTGTCTAACATTGATCAAAGGAAGGAATCTACCCTGAGATTCAAGGAGATCTCGGAGAAGTATGATTCCAAAACTTCTTGTTCTTCGTTTTAATTAATAATATGCATAAAGGATGATCCGGATAATTGGTTTGTGAAAAAATTTAAAATCTGATTTTAATTTGCTTCCGCTAATTTTGTAATTTTGTTGCTACTTCGATCTTCACAAAACCTTGCAGTGGTATCAGAGCCAAACTTTATGCTAATTATTAATTGTTTTGATTCCATACATGTATGGGTATGTATTTAGAATAATTTATTGGGCATAATTTATTGTATAAAATTTATTTTTAAAAAAAAAGAAAAAGAAAAGCCATAATAAATTTCCGAAAAACTATTTTTCGCTTTTTCGCTGAATCCGTGTTTTTTTGTACTGAAACATGATAATTTTGTTTACATGATATATATATATATATATATATATATATATATATATATATATATATATATATATATATATATAATCTGGTGTATCATGAATTTCATGTAACGCGTATCACGGAACGATATATATATAACGCGTATTACGTTAATATATATATATATATATATATATATATATATATATATAGAGAGAGAGAGAGAGAGAGAGAGAGAGAGAATGATTTTAATTCATAATATGAATGTTTGATTTATTGATACATATGATGATATGTATGATAATAAATGAGATTGATTATGTGTGACGCCCCCAAAATAGGTCTAGACAACTCATTCTGAGTAGTCAAATACATGGTACAGAATTCAAATACAACCTTCATTTATACAACTGTCGTGCAAAATACGACAATACAATAGCTGAGTTTCAATACAAATATTGTCTCGTAGATAAAATCCAAACTCAAATAAAGTCCTCATTACAAATATTATCACAGTATTTTACAAAATAGTAATGACTACTATAATAACCATCTTGGACTATTACTCCACTCCCCGACTAGTCCAGCTACATTCTCGCCGCCTGAGAAGAACAATGAACCAAAAGGAAAAAGGTGAGCTCAACTAGCCAAATAAAAAATATTATGACAAAGATAATGTAGAACAAATTATCCTTAGTCCTCAACAGGAAAAAAATCTGATATAATACAACAGACAACAAGTTTTAGATCAACAATTATAGCGGAATAAACAACACATTAGAAGAGTCAAGTAGATCGTAAAGTCTTCTATCTTCTATGATTTAAAAGTTCATCATCAATATTTTATCCCTGTAACAACAATCAATAAATATTTTACATCCACGAATTATCCATGCACTGCAGGCCAAGGATATTCATTGGTATCACCAGTGATCATGATCATGTTCATCTATGCACTACGGGCCAAAGAGGACTTTCACCACATCATTTGTCTGTAACATTACAGGTCATGATTATACCTGTGACGCCTCCAAATCCAGACACTCATATCTCGAATTTAGTTTTTCACGTACTAATTCTAATATCACACTAAAATTATCAACAACGAAAATAATAGAATAATTTACATTGATATAATATAAATATTCGCGTCCCAAGGTACAGTAACCATTACTACAACAATCCAGTGATTAAACTTAAACATAATTAATCATTCTTAGTACATCATAATAAGCATAACAATAATAATAATATTTCTACTCTTAAAGGACTAAGCTATTCTGTTGCCTTGCCCTTTCCTTTGTCCTTTTCCGATGTATCGCCTTGCTCTGCCTTAACTGTAATGTTTTTAGGGAAGCAAGAATGAGCAACAAGTTTGCCCAATAAGTAATATAGCAATAAGAATAAGTAGTTATAACGTTTGAATCTTCCAAGGTATAAGAGTAAATGATAGTTTAAGGCTATTAAGAGATATCAAGAGTGTTCAATAAATGTTACTATAGACTGAAGGATAACAATAATATTTCAAGGTTTATTAAGAGTGAACACTGAGCAGTCACTAAGAACTAAGAACTCTTACTATAATAAATAGTATTATACTGTAAACCCAATATAAACGAGTACAACAGGTGATCAGCCTAAAGTACCCTATGTTATGCATAATATTTAATCATACTTATGTGCGCACATCGGTTCCCCGACAATATAAAATTTCCCCTTTTTAAGAGGGTTGTTCATCTCAGTAGATTTACAAGAGTCCGCACCAAGTCAATTGGTTTGGATAGCTTTCTTAACATATGATTATAGTCTAGCCGAATCAAAGGCACAGACCACTTTTATAATGCATTTATGAATGATAAATCCAATGCTTGTAACAATGCTAAGGCATACAAATGATTTCTGAATAGTAATAGATATTTGCTTGATATAAGTATGGCAACAATTCAGATTATATAATATACAATGTAAATAATTTAGAAAACTTGCATTCAATATGATAATCAAACGAAGTTAGAGAACTCGCACAAAATCCAAAGTTGTGTGAGTTAGGAGACTTACATCCTATCATATTTGCTCAAAAGTTCACAATACAAGTCATAGAGTTTCCAACTCAATTGGTTGTCAATTATTAAGATGTTATGACTAATAATCTATATATGCAAAGAACGTTAAGTCCATACTTCATGTGTATTTACAAGTCCAACTAAACTATAAACATATGCTCACAAGGTTAGATTCAAAAAGGCGTAAGGTTTTTATACACATAGTCCTTGTCTTTCAACTTTTCTTTCAAAATGATAGAATTCAATTCTAATCTTACTAGAACATCTTGCAATATGCATTGATACATGTTTAAGGATTATGTATGTTCTTAGAGTCAAGTTAAGTTAAGATTTCTTGCATCAGACCATCAAACAAAACAAAGGAATTCAAGTCACTGCAACACCCCCCCCCCCCCGTCGGGGCGGGCCTTATATACAGCATGACCCCCGCCGGGGCGGGCCTTATATACAGCATGACCCCTGCCGGGGCGGGCATCACTTCAGTCCTACGAACACAGGCATCCCCTGTTCGAGCTTTGATGCGATTTTCAACCCAACAACTATCCAAGCAGTAATGTAATGATGTATAATTGCTATAAACTTGCTACATAACATTCATAGCATACTTCTATCAATCCCAAACATACAAACAATTAAATTCAAGGATCAATTCAAGATTTTTGCCATTTTTTCAAAGTTTAACACATTTAGCGATTCTCTTCCCTACAAATTCGTTACTTGACCAATTTACTTCGTTTAACTCTCGTTGATTTCGTATTGGACCATATTATCAATGTCTAGCGTCAATTGATTAAAAACACATTCTAGCATGCTTCAACTATAAACATTTCAACTCAAAATAAGTATTTTCGTACTTTTCTAATAACTTTGCAAAACTTGAAAGTAAAAACATATAGAGGAATGTTACCTTTTCTGAAGTTGAATTGCTACTCTAGCTTCAATTTGCAAATTGTATAAGCTTAGCCTAACCACACTCACACACACTTGAAATTTTCTCAAAGGATTTAGCAAAATGGTGGTGAATGAGAAGGGCTCCATTTATAGGAAAGCTTGTTACCAATTTATGCTTTTACTCAACGAATCAAACCATTGGAATGGAGAAGAAGCTGATGGTTATGAAAGATTTGATGGACGAGTACTATGTAGACCACTCCCTTCTTCATGATTTGCTAGCTATGTGGTTGGTAATGAGGGACTAGGCCTTTGGCCTATTACGTGAAGAAGAAATGGAGTGACACTCAATTTGGGACACTGCCAATACTCAGCATTTGCAAACCATTACTTAGCATACTTAGGTTTATTTTACATTTTGTCCACAAATGAGCATACATATACACCCACTCATATATACACATAAAAATCATATAATCCATGTACATTGATTTATTTCAATTAATATTTACCCTAGAATAGGATATAATTTAGTTGGGTACTTATATTACCTTCCATAAAATTTATTATCCCAATTCTACATAGATATTAAAGTAATCATTTAATATCAATTATTTATTAAATCCAAGTTACTTTCTCCCATAGGTTTAAAATACACATTTAAATACTCCCACACATATCATGATGTCACATAAGACTTTTTCATACAACTTGGTTAATTACTTAAGTCAAGCTTACTTTTGTCATATAGTGTTTATATAATTCCAATGTCACACCTCATCTTTTATTAAATGAAAAACCTTATTATATATGATTTCTCCTTACATACTATTATTCATGATAATTAATGAATGACAAATAAATCAACCCCATTATGTAATTATTTATTTATTAGTAATACTAATTAATTTCATCATTGGTTAAATTAGTACTTTCTCATTTCATCATCTTGCCTCACAAGCTTACCTTAGCTTCTCATCACATCTACTACATTGCTTAATTATCATACGCTTACCCAATTAAATTAATTACCACACTCATGCCAATACTATATATATTTATATTCAAATAAATATGCAAACAATCTTTATTCTCAATATTATAATGTATTAAAATTTGCGGCTATTACAATACCAATACACAATTTTTTGTCATAATTATACCAATCAATAGTTCATCTATGCACTACAGGCCAAAGATGACTTTCACCACAATATAAGCATGATGATATCAACATGATAATTAATTGTGGAGTAAAATTCAAGAATGATATTCATGTACCAAAAATAATTTGGACAGAAAAGAAACTAATTTTGTTGTGAGTAGTATCCCGTAAATAGTACCGTATGAATAGTACTATATAAATAATACCCATGAATAGTATCGTATAAATAGTACTCATGAATAGTACCGTATAAATAGTACCCATGAATAGTATCGTATGAATATTTCCCATGAATAGTAACCCGACATGAAAATATTGAAATTTAACAAGAAAGTTCAAACCAATATTCTAGTGAAACGATACTAGATGAAGCGCAAAACTTAAGGATATTCTACTAATTTCAGGAATTATGGAAGAAATACTTATCAAAATAAGTGTAGATTTAGGAATATGAAACGAAATAATATTACTTACATACTATAGAGTATGGAAGAAAATAATTTTTCTTACGAATGTTTAATGAAAATAATATCCCTTACGAATATTGAACGGAAAAAATATTCCTTACGAATATTGAATGAAGATAATATCCCTTACGAATATTGAATGAAAATAATATTCCTTACGAATATTGAACGAAAATAATATTTCTTACGAATACAAAAAATAATATCTCTTACGAATATGAAATAAATAATATCCTTTATCTTAGTATGAGACTAATTCTGACTGGTATAGCGGAGATATTCTTGAGGAAATCTTTCACTATTAGCAACACTCTAAATATTCTTATATTAGAAAGAAATACACACAATATTATAGAAGAAGAATTCTCTGATTCTGGTGTGATTTTTATTTCTTAAATAAACATCCTATTTATAAGAGAATGACAGGGCACTATTTATAATTTTCACGGGTGAACAGAACGAATTCACGGGCGAAGAATTCGTCTAATTTTCTGATTTTTACTGTTCATCACTGTGCAATAAAATATTCTAATAAAATAAAAACTTTATATAAAATATAATATATTCTAATTATAATCTAATAAAATGAATAACTTTATATATAATATAAAAAGTTTTTTGTTTTATTACTATTATAATAATAAAACAAAACTGAGACAACTTTCTACCGGCGATTTTGAAAAATGAGTAAATGGGGTCCTGTAATAAGCAAAACTTACAATAAGTGCTTCATGACAACCCCTCTATTTATATCAAAAATTGAATAAATATTTATCGCAAATCACTTATCTTCAATCAACACATTTTTAATCTTTCAACAATTATTCATTATTAATATTATAACTCACAATATTGACAACCAGATCATTCTCAAGAAAAAGGGGGCTTTCTGATAAGGACTTTTTCTTATTGGCGCACAATTAAATAACCTAACCCCTTTCCTCGACAGAATTTTCTAGACATTGTCCATAATGCAAATAATAATATGAATAACTATGTTGTCACAATTATTGATTTAATAATATAGAATATTATGCAGATAATACCGTGACATTAATTGAATCAATAATATAAGATACTATGCAACAACTACTATGGTAATAATTGAATAAAACTGAGTGACTTCTTATGTAAGTATCAATAATCAGAGATACTATACAATATCTTGTGCTACTGTGCAACCACGCGTATTACTGTTCTTTTATCACCAGTATTTCAACAGTTTAACGGTAAAAGTCTTGTCGTTATTTTTATAAAAAGGTTATTTCTTTCACTTTCTATATCTGACAATCATTCTGTTATGGGGTCCACCAATGATTGTGTCGTCGTATGAATATTCCCCGACTAAACGAATATTTTATGACAACTTGCTTACTTGCAAAATTTGCACATATCACCCATAACTATAGCATTATATCAAATCACACCTTATTATTCAAAATAATATTTAGAGAAAATTAAATCTTTATTCATAAAAAGTTGGTATCTTACAACCTCCCCTTCTTATGAAATTTCGTTCTCGAAATTAATGTACGTACCTGGTATGTTGAAGATGTGAGGATACCTTATTTTCATTTTAGATTCTAACTCCCAGGTCGATTCCTCAATATCATGGTTTCTCCATAAAACTTTGACTTGAGGTATAACCTTTGAGCGTAGAATATGCTCCTTCTTATCTAAGATTTTAACAGGTACCTCTTCATACATTAAATCTTTCGCTATCTCATCTGGTTCTAATTCAATAATGTGGTTTGGGTCTTCCACATATTTACGTAACATAGATATGTAAAAAATGTTATAAACACGAAACGTATTTGGCGGTAAGGCGAGTCTATAGGCTACAGTTCCTACTTGGTCGAGGATTTTAAATGGACCAATGAATCGAGGATTGAGCTTTCCTCTCTTTCTAAATCTCGTAACTCCTTTCTATGGAGCAACACGTAACAATACATGATCTCTAACATTGAATTCCACGTCCCTTCGATGAAGATCAGCATAACTCTTTTGTCGTTCTTGTGAGGTTTGTATACGTTGTCTGATTTTTTGAACCTTTTCTATAGTCATACGTACCAATTCTGGTCCCAACAATATTACTTCACCCACCTCATCCCAGCATACTGGAGAATGACACTTTCGTCCATACAACACCTCGAATGGAGCCATGCCTATACTTGTTTGATAACTGTTGTTGTAGGAGAATTCCACTAATGGCAAGTACTTGTCCCAACTTCCTTTGAAGTCTAGTATACAGAGTCTCAATAGATCTTCAAGAGTTGAGTAGTCCTCTCCGACTACCCGTCCGTCTGAGGATGATATGTTGAACTGAATCATAAATCCGTGCCCAAAGTTTTTTGCAAATTAACCCAAAATCGTGAAGTGAATCTTGGGTCTCGATCAGAAACTATGGATACTGGTATACCATATTGTCTTACAATTTCATATATGTATATATGAGCAAGACATTCAAGTGAATATATTTCTCGTATAGGTAAAAAATGAGCAGACTTGGTTATTCTATCGACAATGATGCAAATTACATATATGCCTTGAGAAACCTTGGGAAGACCAATAACAAATTCATGTTAATGTGCTTCCACTTCCATTCTAGAATTTCAAGTGGTTGCAATGGGCCTTTTAGCACTTGATGTTCTGCCTTGACACGTGGACACGTTAAACACCTTGAGTAAACTCCGCGATATCTCTCTTCATATTAATCCACCAAAATATATGTCGAAGATCACGATACATTTTGGTACTTCCAATATGGATTGCAAACGGTGTGTTGTGTGCCTCCATCATGATTTTATACTTCAAACCAGAGTCGTTAGGAACACAAAGTCTGGAGTTGACTCGAAGTATTCCTTCTTCGTCGATCCTTACTTCTAGAATAGCACCTTCTTATACTTTCTTCTTCATACGCATCAGCTACGGGTTTGTAGCTTGAGCAGCTTTAACTTTATCAATTAAAGTTGATTCTACTCGTATATTCGACATCATCACATGGGTCTCTAGAGTATTTAACTCTATCTCTATCATTTGTACGTCAAATGAAATGGGTTTTTGTGTTTGACAATATCGCACACGTACCCATATATGATCTTCTACTCAACACGTCAGCTACTGCGTTCGCTTTTCCATGATGGTATTGTCAGAACAGGTGCTGAAATGAGTTTCCACTTGAGTTCTTAGAAGCTCTTCTCACATTCCTCACTCCATTCGAATTTTGTATCTTTACGAGTTAGCTGAGTTAATGGAGTGGCGATTCAAGAAAATCCTTCCACGAATCTCCGATAATAACCAGCTAAGCCTAAAGAGCTACGTATTTCGATTACTAACTTAGGTTACTCCAAACTGTGACTTATATCCCAACCTTTGATAGCACCTCACAATGGCACCTATCAGTTTATCACCGCATAAATATGGCATCCCCTGTAGAGAGTCTGGCTTCAGTGCATTCCACAAAGAAAGTCACCAGATAGAGGCTCGGGTACCAACTCTTGTAGTTGGGTTTTTAACTCCTGAAGTTCAATAAGAATCATTCGATATGGGGTTTGGGAAATGGGTTTGGTACTGGGTTCAAGGTCAATACAAAATTTGATTTCACGCTCTAAGAGTAGGCCAGGAAGTTCTTCGGGGAATACGTTAGGAAATTTATTAACAATAGAAATATCATTCAAATCTGACGTATTTTTGTTTAAATCTGTGACATGGGCTAAGAAAGCTTAACATCCATTTTTTAATAAACGAATGATTTTATGTCTTGATATGACAGTAATTGACTTTAGTGGCTTGGTTGCTTGAATTCGCATAATAGGTTGGATAGGAATATGAAAACTAACAACCTTATGAAAATAATCAATTTTAGCATGATGAGTAGTTAACCAATCAATCCCTAAAATCACATCAAATGCAAGTATTTTTAAAGAGGTGAGATCAACTGGTAATGTGAGGTTACCAATTTGAATCAAACAAGATATATAAACAGTGGATGTAATGAATGTTTCTCCTAACGGGGTTTCAACAGATAAGTTAAAGTCTAATTTCTCAGGGGTCAAGTTCAAACGTTGAGCATAATTAGGTGAAATAAAAGAGTGGGTAGAACTGGTATCGAATAAGGTATAGACTTCGCAAGAGTTTATGATTAGCTTACTTGTGCTAACTTCATTCGTGTTCCTCGCTTTTTGGGAAGTCACAAAAACCCTCTCCCTTGAACCACCGACTTTAACTTGTTTGGGATATTGTTTGGTGTCACCAACCCAGCTGGACTTGACTTCACTGCATGACAAAATTAAGCTAACTGACCTTCCTTTTTGCATTTGTAACACACTTTAGGTTGTTGTGTACAATTAGGACTGATGTGTCCCTCATGTCCGGATTTGTAGCATATGACCGGTGATCGTTCTCCTTCCTTAAAAAGGGTTGTTGGTGCTGGTGTTGCTACCGATGTCTTTCCATCATTGTTGAATCTTCTCTTCTTAAAATTGTTCCCACTTAGCTCACCTCTTCTATTATCTTGGCCATGATTACCACCGAAGTGGTTACCATTTTTGGCATGATAATTTTCTCCACGATGGCTATCATTGTTCCGATGGTCGTTACCACCGGTACGACTACCACCGGTACGACTATTATCGTGTTGTTGGTCGTTGTCTTTTGGTTGAACTGACTCATTATCTCGCTCTAATAATTGAGCCATATTCACAACATCTGAATACAAACAAAGTTTATAAGAAATAAGGTATTAACGAATTTCAGGTTTCAAACCTCTTAGAAACATTCGTGTCATTCGCTCCTCATTATCCACAAACTTAGCCTCGTAATGTAATACAGTCATATTGTTCTGTTCCAGCTTGATGAATTTCACCTCCTTCATGTGATGAATACTTTCTAGAAAATACTTGTCGTTGAACAATTCCTGGAACTTCTCCCAAGACATCTTCAGTGCAGAAAGATGAGTACGTTTTATAGACTCCCACCAGTAATCTGCCTCTCCTCACAACATAAAGGTGGCAAAGGGAACCTTTTGCACCTTTGAGCATCCCAAGACATCAAATATCTTGGTGATCTATTTAATCCATGCCTCTGCCTTAAGTGGCTTTAGCTTTCCCAAAAAACTTCGGTGGTCCCAACTCCTTGAATTGCTTAGCAGTGACCGGCCGTGAGTTGCCATTATTTCCACCTGCATTTTGAACAGGAATCTCTCTCGTTTGGTTTTGCATGAATTGTAGAAAGCTTCTAAACATCCCATCGTTCATCATTTGGTCGGTGTTGTTGTTTATATGAGGATTATTGCCTTCCAGATGCACATTATCCTGGTTATTGATTGGCGATTTCTCAACAGTCTTATGTGCTCTATTGCTTATCTCAAAATTTTTAGATGTCATTCTCAAACACTGCCACAAAACAAGGGTTAATTGATATACCACATATTATCCCTATATTCTGACCAACCAATTAAATAACAACTAAGCCTAGGTAGGACACATTAGCGAAGGATTTACTCATCTCTCCCCTCCTAGTTTTAGCCTTAGATCTCCGCCAGACATCATATCCCTAATCTCTAATACCAACTGTGATGCCCCCAAAATAGGTCTACACAACCCATTCTGAGTCGCCAAATACATGGTACAGAATTCAAATACAACCTTCATTTATACAACTGTCATGCAAAATACGACAATACAATAGCTGAGTTTCAATACAAATATTATCTCGTAGATAATATTCAAACTCAAATAAAGTCCTCAATACAAATATTGTCACACTATTTTACAAAATAGTAACGACTACTATAATAACCATCTTGGACTATTACTCCACTACCCGACTAGTCCTAGCTATATTCTCACCTCCTGAGAAGAACAATGGAACCAAAAAGAAAAGGGTGAGCTCAACTAGCCCAATAAAAAATATTATGACTAAGATAATGTGGAACAAATTATCCTTAGTCCTCAACAAGGAAAAATCTAATAGAATACAACAGACAACAAGATTTAGATCAACAATTGCAGCGAAATAAGCAATCCATTAGAAGAGTCAGGTAGAGCGTAAAGTTTACTATCTTCTATGATTTAAAAGTTCATCATCAATATTTTATCCATGTAACAACAATCAATAAATATTTCACATTCACGAATTATCCATGCACTACGGGCCAAGGATATCTGTTGGTATCACCAGTGGTCATGATCATACCAAATAACTGTCCATCTATGCACTACGGGCCAAAGAGGACTGTCACCACATCATTTGTCTGTAACATTACAGGTCATGATTATACCAAAACACAATTTCTTGTCATAATCATACCAATCAATAGTCCATCTATGCACTACGAGCCAAAGATGGCTTTCACCACAATATAAGCATGAGGATGATGACAATGATATAAGGAATCAATCAAGTGAGATCAATGATAAATATTAGAGATTTATAATTTAATTTATCTAGAGTTTAAGAATGTCCAAATTGTCAACATGATAATTAATTGTGGAGTAAAATTCAAGAATGATATTCATGTACCAAAAATAATTTGCACAGAAAAAAAACTAATTTTGTCGTGAATAGTAACCCATAAATAGTACCGTATGAATAGTACCCATGAATAGTACTATATGATTAGTACCGTATGAATAGTACCCATGAATAGTAACCCGACATGAAAATATTAAAATTTAACAAGAAAGTTCAGACCAATATTCTAGTGAAACGATACTAGGTGAAGCGTAAAATTTAAGGATATTCTACTAATTTCAAGAATTATAGAAACAATACTTATCAAAATAAGTGTAGATTTAGGAATATGAAACGAAATAATATTACTTACATACTATAGAGTATGGAAGAAAATAATATTTCTTACGAATATTGAATGAAGATAAGATCCCTTACGAATATTGAACGGAAATAATATTCCTTACGAATATTGAACGAAGATAATATCCCTTACGAATATTGAACGAAAATAATATTCCTTACGAATATTGAACGAAAATAATATTCCTTACGAATACGAAAAATAATATCTCTTACGAATATAAAATAAATAATATCCCTTATCTTAGTAGTAGACTAATTCTGACTGGTATAGCGGAGATATTCTTGAAGAAATATTTCACTATTAGCAACACTCAAAGTATTATTATACTAGAAAGAAATACGCACAATATTATAGAAGAAGAATTCTCTGATTCTTGTGTGATTTTCATTTCTTAACTAAGTATCCTATTTATAGGAGAATGACATGGCACTATTTATAATTTTCACGGGTGAACAGAATGAATTCACCGGCGAATAAGTTGTCTGATTTTTTGATTTTTATTATTCATCACTGTGCAATAAAATATTCTAATAAAACAAAAACTTTATATAAAATATAATATATTCTAATTATAATATAATAAAATGAATAACTTTATATATAATATAAAAAGTATTTTATTTTATACAAAAAGTTTTCAATTTTACTACTATTATAATAATAATAAAACAAAACTGAGACAACTTTCTACTGACGATTTTGAAAAATGAGTAAGTGGGGGTCCATGTAATAAGACAAACTTACAAAAAAGTACTTCATGAAAACCCCTCTATTTATATCAAAAATTGAATAAATATTTACCAAAAATCACTTATCTTCAATCAACATATTTTTAATCTTTCAACAATTATTCATTATTAATATTATAACTCACAATATTGACAACCAGATCATTCCCATGAAAGAGGGGGCTTTCCAATAAGGACTTCTCCTTATTAGCGCATAATTACATAACATAACCCCTTTCCTCAACAGAACTTTCTAGACATTATCAATAATATAAATAATAATATGAATAACTGTTTTGTCACAATTATTGAATTTATAATATAAAATATTGTGTAGATGATACTGTGACAATAATTAAATCAATAATATGAGATAATATGCAACAACTACAACGGCAATAATTGAATAAAATTGAGTAACTTCTTACGTAAGCATCAATAATAAGAGATACTGTACAATACCATGTGCTACTGTTCAACCACGCGTATTACTATTCTTTTAACACCGGTATTTTAACAGTTTAACGGCAAAAGTCTTGTCGTTATTTTTATAAAAAGGTTATTTCTGTCGCTTTCTATATCCGACAATTATTCTGTTGTAGGGTCCACCAATGATTATGCCGTCGTACGAAATATTCTCCGAGAAAAAGAATATTTTCCGACCAAACGAATATTTTATGACAACTTACTTACTTACAAAATTTGCACATATCACCCATAACTATAGCATTATATCAAATCACACCTTATTATTCAAAATAATATTTAGAGAAAATTAAATCTTTATTCATAAAAAGTTGGGGTCTTACATTATGGACTATTGACCAATGTGATTGGATTTATTTTAGTTGGATGTTTGAATGAATGGGTTTTATTAAATGGGGTCTGCGTATCTCGTCTTTTCTAGTTTTCTTCTTGATGTAAATTCTATCTCTCTCCTATGTACTTCCCCTTGATTGTTGATCAAGGTTTCTATTTAAATTAAATAGTTTATGTAATATACTAGCTAGAATTTTTTTTGAAGAACTGGAGATCAAGGAGAAAGGAGCGCTCGAAGACATGTTTGTAATGAAACCCAGGTTTAAATGTAATAGTTATATTTAAATATTAATTCTTGCACCCTAGGTTTGGCTTTTGGTTCACTTGGTGGCTCTAGTGAACCAAACTAGAATAAAAGTCCATAATCAATTCGGGTAGTATATAGTATTTTATATATGCATGCTAATTATATATATATATATATATATATATATATATATATATATATATATATATGCAAACATGCTTCACATGTTTAACTTGCTGGACGACAGAAGTATGAATGTCAGTCCAAGAGGGAGGATTATCTTGCAAACGCTGAAAGAGAGGTCTGCAAATCCTCCTGAGATTTTTGTAGAACTTGCCAATATAATTCAATGAGCCCAGAAATCTCTGCAGTTGGGTTTTGTTGGTAATTTTATCAGGAAATCTGTCGGCAAATTGAATAGCTCTATCAATAGGTCGAATAAGTCCATGATAAATATTAAGACCAATAAATCGAACTTTAGTCTGAAATAGACTACATTTGGAAGGGGACAGAACGAGACCATTGGTCTTAACTATTTTGAAAAATGAATTCAAATGCTTAATATGTTCTTCAATGGTTCTGGAAAAAATGAGGATATCATCAATATAAACAATGACGAAATGACTGAAGGGATTCAAGATATCATTGAGGATGTTTTGGAATTCACTAGGGGCATTTTTCAAACCGAATGACTGAACGTTCCATTCATAATGACCAAATAGGGTATTAAATACTGTTTTGTACCTATCATCTGGGTGAATGGCAACTTGCCAGAATCCTGATTTTAGGTCAAATTTACTGAAAATGGTGGCGTAACTTAACCTATTAAGGAGATCTTCCTTATTGGGTAAGGGATACCTAATCATTCTAGTACTTTATTCAATGGTTTGTAATTAATGACTAGACGAGGAACACCTCTTTCCTTTTCTGCTTCATTATTGACATAAAAGGCAGGACAAGACCAAGGGAATTTACTATGTCTAATTAATCCTTTATTAAGGAGATCATTAATTTCATTCTTGCATAACTCCATTTGTTCGTGACTCATCTGGATGGGTCTAGATTTAGTAGGGATCAGATGTTCTTTAAATTCTTTAGCATAAGGGAACCTTACTACATGTTTCTTTCGTTGCCAAAAAGCATTAGGAGAGTCAGAACATAGATTTTCATTTAAATAAGTTTTTAAATCTACAATTTTTTCTTGAACCCTTTTCCTTTTAAGTTGTTCTTCGACTTGCTTATATTTAATCTCTTCTTTTAGAAAGTTTAAATGGGTGGATTTACAGTTCAATAAATTCAAAGAATTAGAAATGGATTCATCTTGGATAAATCTTAAATCTCTTTCTTTAGGTTTAATAAGAAATTTGAAGGTTATCTTTTTACTTAGGTGTTCACAACTTAATCCTTTATTACTGGTAATGAAAGGATATAATAAATATACAAATGGTAATCCTGAGATGATCTTATCTGTAATATTGCGAATTAAAACAAATGAAGGTTTAAAACACATGTTATCTTGACGAATATGAACTTTAGGTAATTTATATTTTATTTCCATCTACTACCGTTAGCAGAATTTAATTTTTCACTAGTTCTCTTATAATACTTAGTAGGGATTAGACATTCCTGTATAAAATTCAGATCTGCACCAGTATCAACTAAGGCAGGGAGTTGTATTGAGAAGGTTTTATCAATAACTAAGTTAATCGAGATATACCATTTTTGGATGGTGATATCTTTAATTCTTTTAAGAGAAAGACCTTGAACAAAAAGATCAGGCTCTTTTTTAGTACCTGATGATTCTGGTTCATCATAATTTTCATCACTAGAAGAAGAATCATGTACTTGAAGGTCAGATTTTTTGTCTTCAATCTCTTTTCTTAAATTAGAAACATCTAATTTTAGGTTAGAAATTTCTCTTTTTAATTTGTTAACTTCTTGATTTAACTCAGGGAGGGTAATTTTTTTAACTGGAGTTTTAAATCTTTCAAAAGTTTTATTAAGGCTAAATATAGGTTTTTCTTTAGCTTTAATAATTTTGTCTTTAACCCTATTATCTTTAGTTAACAAATCTTTTAACTGTTTTGTGTATTGAACTTTTAACTTAGGATCAGTAATCTTACTAATTAGATCAATTAACAGAGAGTTTTCTTCATCTTCTTTGGTAATTACATTTAATCTTTTAATACATCAATTTTCATTACAATTTTCAGCACATATAGGAACTTCGTTATCACTATTTGTTTCATCATTACTAGCACTGCTATTAGAAGAATAAGGAATATCAGAACCTTCATCATTACTAATGTTGTTCTCTATTCTCATTAATTCTAATAGTTGATCAATATCATCACTAGAAACATTTAGCTGAGATAATTTTTGTTTTACTTTGCACTCACTTTTATAGTGCCCTTTCTGCCCAGAATTGTGGCGAACAATTTTACTTTTATCAAACTTTTTGGGTTTTTTAGTTGATTTTTTACCTGATGCCTTTGGTTTAGTATAATAGCTATCTTGGTTTTTAGTTTTATCATAACTATACTTCTTTTTATGACGTTTGTGACTCTTACGGGAATCAATATGTTTGTGCATGTGCTTTCTTCTAGAGGGAGCAACAGAGGGTAAACGATATTGTTCA
Source organism: Panax notoginseng (assembly GCA_016801055.1). Classification (NCBI taxonomy): domain Eukaryota; kingdom Viridiplantae; phylum Streptophyta; class Magnoliopsida; order Apiales; family Araliaceae; genus Panax; species Panax notoginseng. Next base: position 102,145,421 of record CM029016.1, read on the forward strand.
CAGAAAGTCCCTAACTCATACTTAGCTTTATTCTTATCTTTACCGGCTTGTTTAGCGAGTTTGAAATCTATACACATTTTTAAACCAATTTTTTGAATGTAACTGATAATATCACCATAGGTTAAGTTGGCATAATCAATATATCCTAATTTTTTACTTAATTCTTCACGAACCTTATGATCAAATAATGAAGGTAAACCATTAACGAATTTTTCCTTCCAAAATGGTTTATTGCTATCATTACGCATCATAACTCTAGAAGTAAAACCTTCATCATTATTGATGTTGTTCTCTATTCTCATTAATTCTAATAGTTGATCAATATCATCACTAGAAACATTTAGCTGAGATAAGACTAATAATAACAAACCCACAAAGATATTATATTAAGTTGTAACGTTCAAAGATATTTTTGGAATATCGAACGTCGCCTTCTAGCATGATAAAAATAATAGAGCATTAAATATTTAATATGAGTTTGTTGTGCACACACAAGGCTGTAGTTTTCTCTTCACTTATATGGAAATGCTGGGTACGACTTAACGTAAATCATTTTATTTTGGATGTGCACACACTTGACCATTATGATTTAAGAGGAAAAATATAAGGAGTTACATGATGATGTAATTGACAAGAGTTATCTACCTATTTATTTATATATAGTTTGTTGTGCACACACAAGGCTATATACATTTGAAATGGGATCCTTATTCTCACTAGCAAATCTTTAATTAGATATTACCAAACTATATAATGAGGGTAATATAGTTTGAAGAAAATAGTGGGTGATACCGATATAAAATAAGACCTAATTTATTTTGGTAAAATAAATTAATTAAATGAATATTTGCTAAAATGTTGTCTTTTTACATGCAGAATTTGAAAATGTCACACTCACTAATTTCATTGCGTAGCATACTTGATACAAACAAACTGACCGGACTGAATTACACAAACTGGTTAAGGAATCTGAGAATTGTTCTCACTGCTAAAAAGATTTCTTATGTCCTAAATTCACCTGTACCTGCAAATGTTGCAGAGACAGTCTCAGAGGAAGAGATTACAACTTTTAAAAAGTGACAAGATGATGCATTTGTGGCACAATACATCATGCTCGTATCCATGAGTAACGAGCTTCAGCGTCAGCATGAAACCATGGATGCTCTTACTATGCTACTGCACCTGCAAGACATGTATGGTGAACACAGTAGAACTGCTAGATATGAAATATCTAAGGAGTTCTTCCGATCTCGGATGACCGAGGGTACTACCGTTGAGACCAATGTCTTAAAGATGATCAATCTGATTGAACATCTTGGACAGCTTGGGTTCGTCATGGATGGGGAGTTGAGTCAAGATTTAGTCTTGTAGTCACTCCCGGACACCTTCTCACAATTTTTTGTGAATTTTCACATGAATAAGTTAGATGTCGGCTTGCCTGAATTACTTAACATGTTGAAAACTGCTGAAGGTCACTTTCCATCCAAGAAGGACCAGGTCTTAATGGTGGATGATTCTTTCAAGAAAAGGAAGAGGCCCAAGGTATCTTCTCAAAAGAAGAAATCTAAGAAGGGTAAAGGTAATGCGAAAGTGAAGGATCAAAAGAAACCTGATCCAGCTAGCAAAGGAATTGGCTTCCATTGCAACAAGCTGGGTCACTGGAAGAGGAACTGCAAGGATTATCTTACGCAACAAAAGCAGGAGAAGCTTAGAGAAGCTTGAAGAAGCTTCGAATCCTAATCAAGGTTTGTTTATGATTGAAATTAATTTTTCTGAAAGTCAATCTTCTACTTGGGTATTGGATACCGGCTGTGGTTCTCATATATGTAATAATATGCAGGGACTGGTCAGAAGTAGAAAGCTGAGCAAGGATGAGGTCGTCCTACGAGTGGGAAATAGAGCAAAGGTTGATGCATTAGCTTTAAGAAATTATTGTTTAGCATTGCCAACGAGCAAGTCCATTACATTAAATAATTGTTATTTTGTTCTGTCACTTATTAAAAACATTATTTTAATTTCTGCATTAGATATGGATAGTTTTGACATTATAATAAAGAACAACAGTTGTTCTATTTTTAATAATAATGTTTTATATGGTGTTGGTAATTTGCGAAACGGACTTTATATACTTGACTTGTATGAAAATATACTTCTTATTGAATAAACTAATAAAAGGGAAAAGAGATGATGTAAATTATACCTTTATGTAGTACTGTAGACTCGGTCATATTAATGAAACAAGATTATTCAAGTTTCATAAAGATGGGCTCTTAGAGCTATTTGATTATGAATTATATCCAACTTATGAATCTTGTCTCATGGGCAAAATGACTAAATCTCCTTTTAGTAGAAAAGGAGAAAGAGTTACAGAGTTGTTAGTGTTGGTTCACACAGATATATGTGGACTTATGACAACGAATGCAAGAGGAGGGTATTCTTATTTTATTACTTTCACTGATGATCACTCAAGGTTTGGATATATGTATTTAATGAAATACAAATCCTAATCAATTAAAAAGTTCAAAGAGTTCAGAAGTGAAGTAGAGAAGCAAACTGGCAAGAGTATTAAGATTCTTCGATTGGGTCGAGGAGGAGAATACTTAAACAGTGAGTTTCTCAATTATCTCAAAGAAAATAGTATAATCTCACAATGGACTCTACCAGGAATACCACAGTTGAATGGTGTATCTGAAAGGAGAAATTGAACACTGTTGGACATGGTTCGTTCCATGATGAGTTTTAGTGATCTTTCCGTGTCATTCTGGGGATATGCCCTAGAAGCGGCTACATATCTACTAAATAAGGTTCCCTAAAAATCCATCCCTAAGACTCCATATTAGATGTGGGCAGGGAGGAAGCCTAGTCTTAAGCATGTTAAGATTTGGGGATGTCCAGCTTATGTGAAAAGGTTTCAGAATGTTAAGCTTGGAACAAGATCTGATAAGTGCACGTTTGTGGGATATCCTACAGAAAGTTTAGGATACTATTTCTACAATTCTATTGAACAAAAGGTGTTTGTTGCCAAACATGTTGCCTTCTTGGAAAAGGAATTTATCCTTGAAGGAGCCAGTGGGAGGAAAATAGATCTTGAAGAAATTCAAGAACCACAAATCACTACAGATTAAATGGATGAACATGTCTAAGTACAGATTCCTTCTGTACCACACCCTATTCATAAATCTGGAAGAGTATCAAAGATACTTGATAGGTATTGTGACGCCCCCAAAATTTAGGTATACCTCACCCATCTTGGGTCGCCAGATACATGGTACAGAATACAAATACAAACTAAATAATACAACTGTCGTGTACAATACGACAAAACATAAACTCTGAGTTTGAATACAAATATTTTCTTCCAGAGAGTATCCATACTCAAAAGGAGTCCTCATTACAATTATTATCACACTATTACATAGAATAGTGAGGATTACTAATGCTATCATCTGGTCCATCACCCCGTTTCCCGACTCGTCCCAACTATATTCTCATTTCTTGAAGAGAACAGTGAAAGAAAGGGTGAGCTCAACTAGCCCAGTAAGAAATATTATGACTAAGATAATGCAGAATAAATTATCATTAGCCTTAAACAATGTTAAACTGATACAATATAGCAAACATCAAGTTTAACTGCAGCGGAACAAGCAACCCATTAAAAGAGTCAAGTAGAGAATAAAATATACTATCTTCTATGATTTAAAAGGTTTTTCATGACTTTTATCGCTGGGACTCAGCTTAATAAATAATTCACATCATCGAATCACCCCTGCACTACGCCCAAGGATATTCTTTAGTATCACGACCACGAATTATCCATGCACTACGGCTAAAGATAATCATGTTTTCATCAACAGTCCTGATCATGCCATAAAATAATTCATCTTTGCACTACGACCAAAGAGAATCCATAGCCATAATCATATCAAAAACTGTCCATCAATGCACGACGGGCCAATGAGGACTTTTTCCACATCATTTGTAACATTACGGTCATGATTACACCGAATAATCTCTGGTCATAATCATACCAAGTCTATCTATGCACTACAGGCCACAGATGACTTTCAATAAAATATAAACATGAGGATGATGACAATGATATAAGAATTCAATAAAAGAAGTTCAAGAATTAATTTATCTAGGAACTGATAACGTCCAAATTGTCAACTTGATACTTCTTTATAGAGTAAAATTCAAGAATGCTCAGAAGAATATTTTCATGAAAAGATACTGGATGAAGTGCAAATATCAAGGATATTCCACTAATTTCATGGAGTATAGAAGTCAAAACTTTAACCAACTGAGTATAATAAAAAATGAAATAACAAAAGAAACCACCATCCATGCGATAGACCGCACAGATAGGTTATTCTAACAGAAAAATAAATAGTGGAACCAGGTCATGCGTAAATGCACCGACAGGATATTCCGACAGAATAATAATTAATGGAACCAGGTCCGGCGTAAATGCACAGACAGGATATTCCGACAGAATAATAAATAATGGAACCAGGTCCAGCGTAAAGCACAGACAGGATATTCCAACAGAATAATAAATAATAGAACTAGGTCCGGCGTAAACGCACAGACAGGAAGGATATTCCGACAGAATAATAAATAATAGAACCAGGTCCGGCGCAAACTCACAGACAGGATATTCCGACAGAATAATAAAGAACGGAATAATAGAAGAATTTCACCATGTATGCGGTACTTCGCATAAACAGGTTATTCCAACATAATAATAAAGAATGGAATAATAGAAGAATTTCACCAAGTATAGGGTAGTCCGCGTATACAGGTTATTCCAACAGAATAATAAAGAATAGAATAACAGAAGTTCTCTTCATGAATATAAAAGAAATAATACTCCTTACGGGTACAACAAATAATATCCCTTACCTAGAAAGGAAGAGTACTGGATATAGGAATAGTGAAGTAGAAGAACAATTTTCTTCTTTCTCTCTATAGTTTCTCTCTCTAGAGTTTTAGTGAATTCGTAAGAAAATAATGAAGGAATGAGCTTTTATTTATAGAAAAATGGACTGCATAGTAACTAACTCATGAACGGTCTAGATTGATTTATTTTAATCTGACGGTCCATATTTAAAGTAAAATCTTTTAAATAAAATATAATATATTCTATTTATAATCTAATAAAATAAATAACTTTATAAAAGATTCTGTTTTATATAAAAAGTTTTTCTGTTTTATTACGTTAATAATACTAATAAAACAAAACTGAGTGACTTATCACGTAAGCCTCAATAATCAATACCGTATGCTACTATGTAACCACACGTATTACTGTACTTTTACTACCGAGTAGTTCAACAGTATTAATGGTAAAACTTTCGCCGTTATTTTCATAAAATATTTTTGTCGTTTTCTCAATCCGACAATAATTCCGTTGTGGGGTCCACCAATAATTGTGTCGTCGTACGAACATCCCCCGACAAAAATAATATTCTCCGACCAATCGAATATAATACAACAACTTGCATACTTTGCAAAATTTATAAATACTAACCACAACTATAACATTATCTCAAATTCACACCATAATATTTAAAAAAATATTTTGAAAAAAATAAATCTTTATTTATAAAATTTGGGGTTTCACAGGTATGGACTTGTCATAGAGAATGACGATGAGGTACGCATCATAGATGATGATGATCCATTGAATTACGAACATGCTATGAGTAGTAAAGACTCAGAGAAGTGACAAAAAGACATGAAATTCGAGATGGACTCCATGTATGAAAACCAAGTATGGACTTTGGTTTCACCATCTAAAGGCCTTAATCCTATTGGGTGTAAATGGGTCTTTAAAAGAAACACTGAAGTAGAAGGCAAAATAGAGACCTATAAGGCCTTACTGGTCGCAAAAGGTTTCAAATAATGACAAGGAGTTGACTATAACGAAACCTTCTCACCAGTAGCGATGCTCAAGTCCATTCGGATTTTACTTGCTATTACAGCTTACCATGACTACAAAATTTGGCAGATGGACGTAAAAACGGCCTTCCTCAATGGGAAACTTGAGGAGGATGTGTATATGACACAACCAGAGGGATTTATTTCAAAGATTAGAACAAATCAAGTCTGTAAGCTACAACGATCCATTTATGGATTGAAGAAAGCTTCTCATAGGTGGAACATCCGTTTTGATGAGACAATCAAAGAGTTTGATTTTATTAAAAATGAGGATGAATCATGTGTGTACAAGAAGGTTAGTGGGAGCGCTGTTTCATACTTTGTATTATATGTTGATGATATATTACTGATAGGGAATGATATTTCTATGCTACAATCAATTAAAATCTGGTTATCTAAACACTTCTCCATGAAGGACTTGGGAGAAGCATCATATATTTTGGAGATAAAGATCTATAGAGATAGATCTAAAAGGATGATTGGCTTGTCCCAAGGAACGTACATTAACTTGATACTGAAGAAGTTTAGCATGAAAGATTACAAAAGAGGTCCCATGCCGATGAGTCATGGAATACATCTCTCCAAGAAACAGGCCCCAATAACACTTGAGGAGAGAAACCGTATGAGTAAGATTCCTTATGCTTCAACAATAAGATCTATCATGTACGGTATAATATGTATTAGACCAGATGTCTCTCATGCACTAAGTGTGACAAGCAGATATCAGTCGAATCTAGGAGAAGTGCATTGGAAGGCAGTGAAAGATATCCTAAAGTACTTAAGAAGAACTAAGGATGTATTTCTTGTCTATGGTAGGTCTGAATTGAAACTAGAGGGCTTCACAGACTCAAGTTTTCAAACAAACCAAGATGACAGTAAATTCGTTTCGGGGTTTGTGTTTACCTTGAATGGTGGCGCAGTGAGTTGGAAGAGTTTCAAACAACAAATAGTTGTTGATTCAGTGACAGAGGCAGAGTACATAGTTGCAAGTGAAGCTGCAAAGGAGGCTGTTTGGATGAAGAAGTTCATTACCAAACTTGGTGTGGTTCCTAGCATTACAGGACCAATACCTTTATTCTGTGACAACACCGGAGCTGTTACGCAGGCTAAGGAACCTAGGTCTCATCAGAAATCCAAACACGTGTTGCGGCGGTTTAATTTAATAAGAAAGATCATTGAAAGAGGAGACGTCACCCTAGAGCGTGTGGACTCTCAAGAAAATATTGCAGATCCATTTAATAAAGCGTTAACACAACAGCAGTTCGATCGTCACTTAAAGAATATGGGTATGAGATACCACGACGATTTGCTTTAGTGCAAGTGGGAGATTGAAAGTAGTATGCATACAAGCCAATCATGTATGATGATAAAGCATATACTTTGTAATCAATCTTATTTATTTATTAATAAAAGAATTATTTATTAAAGGAATTTAATTATCTACATGGTGCTATTTTAATAATATGTGATAAACCCATAGTTTTAAGCAATGCTTTTAGAATCATGATGAGATCATGCTAATGAGATTTAAATTCTTAGATATCTTAAAACTAAAATGTTCTCAATCGATGGATTACTAAAAAGGGGATTAGTGAATCCGGATAGATTGATACATACATTGCTTGCTCATTGGATGAGAATGATTGATCTCATGATCATTTGTGTGGAGACACTAAAGCAAGTATGTAGGTGCTTATTAGAAAATAAGTTCACTGAACGTGACTCGCTAAAGAATACATTATGGAGTTTTATTTGCCTGTCAATAGGAATTCTTGTAGTAATAGCAGTACAAATGATCCTTAGACTTGAGATCATCATAGTATCTTATATATAATGAATTACACTTTGACTTATTCCTTAAGACTCTTAGAGTATATCAAAGGGAATTCTTGGGTCTAATAAGTTATATATGGAGATAATGAATGATCAATAAAGAATCTACCACTTCTAGTAAAAGAAAAGAAATGTCCTATGTGATTCGATAAATGACAACCCAAGAATCCTTGGCCAAGGTGGAATAAAATTATAAAGTAGTTTCTAATTTGCATTTATTCAGAGTTGTGCATTTGAGAATCGAAACACATATAATTAAATAAAATAAGACTTGATAGTAATTTCATGTCTTATATTTAATTGGGACATTGTATGGTGGAAGGATTGAATTGTACAGTAACTATTTACTCAAAAATTCTTTTATGATTAATATTAAAATCTATTTTATCTGAAAAGTCGTTGATCGCTAGAGAGGCTTATTCCTATTGTAGAATAAATATTATTTATTTAAATAAATAAATAGTTTAATTTATTTATTTAAATAAGATTAGAATTGTTTTAATTGATTTATTCACAACCGGTTTAATATGGAAAACCTAAAGGGTCACACCTTAAAAGGAAGAATAATTATTTAAGAAGTTAATGACATAATCGTAATAATATGTTAAGTATATTTAATTTAATCTATGGTGATAGAATAAATTAAATAGCTTAATATTCATTATTTAATATTTTAGAAATATTAAATATAAATTAATAAGAGGAGTCTTATTAATATTATTATAATTATAATTATTTTTAATTTCTAAAAGAGTTTAGGAATTAATTTAATATAAGTACTCTCATTTATTCCTAATAGGATTAGGAGAAAATAATAGTTTAAGGAGTTTAATTAATTATCCCTAATAAGATTAGGGAGCCCAATTAATTGAAGGAGTTTAATTAAATAAATAAATTTTTTTATTTTAATTAAATAAGGTTACCTGATATCTTTATAAGATGAGTCTTATATCAGATATCAGATATACGTAATTCCAAAAGTTGGAGAGTATGCCCCTCTTTTTTCTATAGAGATAGGAAAAACTAGAGTTTGAGCCAATACACCCTTCTTCTTGAAAATTCTTCTTCTTTGGTGGATCACCTCTAGAGGCCATACACTTGGGGGGCTAACATTGATCAAAGAAAGGAATCTACCCGAAGATTCAAGGAGATCGCGGAGAAGTAGGAGTTGAACCCGTACATGTGGAAGCTCATATCTACAAGGGTATGATTTCATAACTTCTTGTTCTTCGTTTTAATTAATAATATGCATAAAGGATGATCCGGGTAATTGGTTTGTGAAAAATATTAAAATTTTATTTTATTTTGCTTCCGATAATTTTGCAATTTTATTGCTACTTTGATCTTCACAAAACCTTACACATCTTCGCACAGTTTTGGATATTTTGCAGAAAGAGAAGTTGTATGCTAAATTTTTTAAATGTTTCATTTTTGGGCCACGTTGTTTCTGCTGAAGGCATTAAGGTGGATCATGCGAAGGTCGAGGCTATCACTAAATGGTCGAGATGTACTACGGTGACAGAGATTAGGAGTTTCTTGGGTTTGGCAGGGTACTATAGGAGTTATGTGGAAGGATTTTCCTTGCTTGTCTTACCATTAACTCAGTTGACGAGAAAGGGCACAAAGTTTATGTGGAATGAGGAGCATGAAAAAAGTTTCAAGGAGTTAAAGAAACGACTTGTGACAGCTCCTATACTTACATTTTTGTCGGGACAGGAGGTTATCAGATTTATAGTGATGCTTCTAAGAAGGGCTTGGGTGTGTTTTGATACAATATGCTAAGGTGATTGCTTATGCTTCTAGGCAACTTAAACCTTACGAGATGAACTACCCCACTCATGACTTGGAGTTAGCAGTATTAATCTTTGCCCTAAAGAATTGGAGACACTATTTTTATAGAGAGACTTGTGATATCTTCACCGATCACAAAAGTCTTAAATACACTTTCACTCAAAAGGAGCTTAACATGAGGCAGAGGCATTGGTTGGAGCTTCTAAAAGGTTATAGTGCTAGGATTCAGTATCACCCAGGAAAGGCAAATGTGGTTGTAGATACTCTTAGCCGAAAGAGTTCAGGGAGTGTAGCAGCCCTTATTACACAAACTCAACTTATTTCATATATGGAGTGACTAGAGTTAGAGTTGTATGTGAAAGGTTCAGATGGGCTTTTGGCGGGTATAAGATTGGAGTCCTCTCTTATCTCGCGGGTGAAAGAAGCTCAAAAGGAAGATGGGGAGTTGTGGGGTATAACACAGAATCTAGAGGAAGGAAAGCAGCCTGAGTTTCATATTAATGATCACGGTGTGATTTGGTTGGTCGAGCGGTTGTGTGTACTGTCGAATCCAATCAATCGGGAGGCGATGTTGGCTGAGGCTCATAGTTCGCCATTTTCTATTCATCCAGGTTCTACAACGATGTATAGGGATTTGAAGAAGAATTTTTGGTGGAATGGGATGAAATGAGACGTGGCTAAATATGTTGGGAAGTGCCTCACTTATCAACAAATGAAGATAGAACATCAACGAGCTAGTGGTTTGCTGTAATAGTTAGACATTTCAGTTTGGAAATGGGAGGATATCACGATGGATTTTGTTACTGGTTTGCCGAAGACTTTAAGGAAAAATGGTGTTATTTGGGTTGTGGTGGACCGATTAACCAAATCGACACACCTTTTGGCTATCCATGAGGGTTACTTAGTGGATAGGTTGGCACAGATCTTTTAGTAGGAGATTCTTAGAACACTACAAAAATATCAATCATTGCCAACGGGCCATGCCGTCGCCAATGACACTATTGCCGTCGGCAATGATATCATTAGCGACGGGGTATGCCGTCGCCCCTCAGGTCGTCGCCCCTAGCTCCCGTCGGGAACTATGTCAGTGCCGACGGGCCGTCGACAATATGTCATTAGCGACGACCACGGCGACGGGCAGACCGTCGGTAATAAACATACTTAAATTTTAATAAAGCAATCATTGCTGACGGCATAGCCATCGCCATTGAGCTTTCCCCCCGTCGCCAATGACCTTTATTTAATTTAGTTATGGTTTTGTCGCTACAGGTCATTGCCGACGGCAACCCGTCGCCAATGCCCCCGTCGCCAATGACCCACCTCAAAAAAAAATTATTGAACTTATCAAATTCCCCTGTTCATTTACATATACATTTTACCTGTTATAAACTAATAAAAAACAAATAATGACAATGTACGCATATCAATAACAATCATATCTTTTACTATCAACAATCAATATAATTAGATACCAAACTTAAGTCTGTACAACTCAAAAGCTAAATATATACATGAAAGTCAAAATATAAATATAAACTAACTATTGCCCAAGATCAGGAATCTCTGTGCCATCGCCTACGGTCCCATCACCGGTCCCATCCTCCATAGTCTCATCAGCATCAGCCCGACGATCATCACCATCTCCTCCACGGGCATCGCCTGTGCCGCCATCTCTACCCCCATAAGTCTCATCAACAAGACCCTACAAAATTAAAATATTAATAACTAAGTCCAAAATAGAGCATATTTAAATTATTTTAGTTTAAGATTTGCCTAAGTGTTGGCGAGTTTTACAAACTGGGCGATAACTCGGTCTTCGTATGTCAGAATCGAGTCCCGTCAGTTTTAACACGTGTCTATTACCTACGCGGTGCTATGTGCATGTTTGCGTGTCATTTGGACGGCCGATGCAGGTTTTGACCTCTTTTTTGACTTTTTGCCTAAGTGTTGGCGAGTTTTGCAAACTGGGCGATAACTCGGTCTCCGTATGTCAGAATTGAGTCCCGTTAATTCTAACGTGTGTCTATTACCTATACGGTACTATGTGTGTGTTTGCTTGTCATTCGGACGACCGATCCGGGTTTTAACCTCTTTTTTGACTTTTTGCCTAAGTATTGGCGAGTTTTGTAAACTGGGCGATAACTCGGTCTCTGTATGTCAGAATTGAGTCCCGTCAGTTCTAACGCGTGTCTATAACCTATATTTACGTGTCATTCGAATGGTCAATGCGAGTTTTGACCTCTTTTTCAGATTTTTGCCTAATAGTGTTAACGAGTTTTGCAAACTAGGCGATAACTCGGTCTCAGTATGTCAGAATCGAGTTCCGTCAGTTCTAACATGTGTCTATTACTGACGCGGTGCTATGTGTGTGTTTGTGTATCATTCGGTCAGACGATGCGGGTTTTGACCTCTTTTTTGGCTTTTTACTTAGGTGTTGGCGAGTTTTGCAAACTGGGCGATAACTCGGTCTCCGTATGTCAGAATCGAGTCCCATCAGTTTCAATACGTGTCCATTACCTACGCGGTACTATGTGTGTGTTTGTGTATCATTCGGACGGCCGATACAGGTTTTGACCTCTTTTTTGGCTTTTTACCTAAGTGTTGGCGAGTTTTGCAAACTGGGCGATAACTCGGTCTCCGTATGTCGAAATCGAGTCCCGTCAGTTCTAACGCGTGTCTATTACCTATGGGATGCTATGTGTGTGTTTGCGTGTTATTCAAACGGCCGATGCGGGTTTTGACCTCTTTTTTGACTTTTTACCTAAGTGTTGACGAGTTTTGCAAACTGGGCGATAACTCGATCTCTGTATGTCGAAATCGAGTCCCGTCAATTCTAATGCGTGTCTATTACCTACACGGTGCTATGTGTGTATTTGCGTGTTATTCGGCCGGCCGATGCGGGTTTTGAACTCTTTTTGGTTTTTTACCTAAGTGTTGACGAGTTTAGCAAACTGGGCGATAACTCGGTCTTCGTATATCGGAATCCAGTCCCGTTAGTTCTAATGCGTGTCTATTACCTACGCGGTGCTATGTGTGTGTTTGTGTGTCATTCGGACAGCCAATACAGGTTTTGACCTCTTTTTTGGTTTTTTACCTAAGTGTTGACGAGTTTTGCAAACTGGACGATAACTCGGTCTCCATATGTCAGAATCAAGTCCCATCAGTTCTAACATGTGTTTATTACCTACGCGGTACTATGTGTGTGTTTGTGTGTCATTCGAATGGACGATACGGGTTTTGACATCTTTTTTGGCTTTTTGCCTAAGTGTTGACGAGTTTTGCAAACTGGGCAATAACTCGGTCTCCGTATGTCGGAATCGAGTTCTATCAGTTCTAACGCGTTTCTATTACCTACTCGGTGCTATGTGTGTGCATGTCATTTGGACGGCCGATGTAGGTTTTGACTTTTTTTTCGGCTTTTTACCTAATTGTTGGCGAGTTTTGCAAACTGGGCGATAACTCGGTCTCCGTATGTCAGAATTGAGTCCCGTCAGTTCTAATGTGTGTCTATTACCTATGTGGTACTATGTGTGTGTTTGCGTGTTATTCAAATGGCTGATGCGGGTTTTGACCTTTTTTGACTTTTTACCTAAGTGTTGACGAGTTTTGCAAACTAGGCGATAATTCGGTCTCTGTATGTCGAAATTGAGTCCCGTCAGTTCTAACACGTGTCTATTACCTACACGGTGTTATGTGTGTGTTTGCGTATTATTTGGACGGCCGATGCGGGTTTTGACCTCTTTTTTGGCTTTTTGCCTAAGTGTTGACGAGTTTTGCAAACTGGGCGATAACTCGGTCTTCGTATGTCGGAATCGAGTCCTGTCAGTTCTAACGCGTGTCTATTACCTACGCGGTGCTATGTGTGTGTTTGTGTGTCATTCGGACGGCCAATACGGGTTTTGACCTCTTTTTTGACTTTTTACCTAAGTGTTGGCGAGTTTTGCAAACTGGACGATAACTCGGTCTTCGTATGTCAGAATCGAGTCCCATCAATTCTAACATGTGTCTATTACCTACGCGGTGCTATGTGTGTGTTTGCGTGTCATTCGAATGGCCAATACGGGTTTTGACATCTTTTTTCAGCTTTTTGCCTAAGTGTGATGAGTTTTGCAAACTGGGCAATAACTCGGTCTCCGTATGTCGGAATCAAGTTTCGTCAGTTCTAATGCGTTTTTATTACCTACTCGATGCTATGTGTGTGTTTGCATGTCATTTGGATGGCCGATGCAGGTTTTGACCTCTTTTTCGGCTTTTTGCCTAAGTGTTGGCGAGTTTTGCAAACTGGGAGATAACTCAGTCTTCGCATGTCGGAATCAAGTCCTGTCAGTTCTAACACGTGTCTATTACCTACGCGGTGCTATGTGTGTGTTCACGTGTCATTCGGATGGCCGATGAGGGTTTTGACCTCTTTTTTGGCTTTTTGCTTAAATATTGGCGAGTTTTATAAACTGGAAAATATCTCGGTCTCCGTATGTTGGAATCGAGTCCCATCAATTTTAATGCATATCTATTACTTACGTGATGCTATGTGTGTTTGCGTGTCATTCAGACGGCCGATGTGAGTGTTGACCTCTTTTTTGGCTTTTTGCCTAAGTGTTGGCGAGTTTTGCAAACTGGGCGATAATTCGATCTCCGTATGTCGGAATCAAGTTCTGTCAATTCTAACGCGTGTCTATTACCTACGTGGTGCTATGTGTGTGTTTGCGTGTCATTTGGACGGCCGATGCGGGTTTTGACCTCTTTTTCGGCTTTTTGCCTAACTGTTGGCGAGTTTTACAAACTGGGCGATAACTCGGTCTCCGTATGTCAGAATCGAGTCCCGTCAGTTCTAACGCGTGTCTATTACCTACACGGTGCTATGTGTGTGTTTGCATGTCATTCGGACGGCCAATGCGGGTTTTGACCTCTTTTTCTGCTTTTTACCAAAGTGTTGGCGAGTTTTGCAAACTGGGCGATAACTCGGTCTCCGTATGTCGGAATAGAGTCCCGTCAGTTCTAACGTGTGTCTATTACCTTCGCAGTGCTATGTGTGTGTTTGCATGTCATTCGGACGGCCGATACGGGTTTTGACCTCTTTTTCGGCTTTTAGCCTAAGTGTTTGCGAGTTTTGCAATCTGGGCGATAACTCGGTCTCCGTATGTCAGAATTGAGTCCCGTCAGTTCTAACGCGTGTCTATTACCTAGGCGGTACTATGTGTGTGTTTATGTGTTAACTAGTTTTTTGACAGTTTATATAAGCAATATAATTACAAATAAGGAAATACAACAATAATAACTTTTATCTGTCGAATATGTGGAGGAAAGATGTTGGCCAAGACAACTGCACATACACGGATGGCCTCCTCCTGGACTACACCCATGAGGTCGTCAGCAGCAGCTGTAGGATCTATGGAGCCGTGGACAACCTCCTGAGCAAGCTGGTAGATCCGCTCACGTGATGATGCGCCTGACTGCACGACACTGCTCGCCATGCACCCCTCAATGATCCGCCTGAAGAAGTCGTCGGATAATGAAGGGTCGGCGCCTGATCCACTCGCACCACTACCTCTGGTGGGTGGGCGACGTCGAGATCTCGCAGCAGGGACTATAGTGTAGGCTGGAACCCGGGGAATGCCCACAATTCTACCCTTCTTTGGCCCCCCTGTAGCCTACAGCCAGTCCTCCATCTCCTCGTCATAACGCTCAGCATCAGCCACTGGAGTGTCACCTCTCTGGATGCTCCAGACCACAGAAAGGTCCTCAAACCGTGTCTAAAAGAACACAGAAATAGGTGAAAAACAAGTATTTTGCTAAAAAATACAAAAGAATTTCAAAGCCATCAAATACATACAAAATAAAATAATTAAATTACGTACCGCAATGTGCTCTGCCTCAGGTGAGATATAACCACCGTCACCTTTCTTTTGGTGAGCGTGTCACCAAAACTCGAGGTGGGAAGGTCGGTGCTTTAGACCCACCTCGAGTCTCTCCCTGTAGAGGTCGTACGATTGACTCTCAGTGCAGTTTGGGAGACGACTCTACTGTCGGGTAGCTATACGTTGTGCCGACATCTTCTTGAACGCATCGCCCTCCCAAATATCACACATCTGCTCCCACACCGCAGCACCAATGAAATCTGGTCTGACATTTCTAAGTGTCTGTCCATCCGCCATCCTGGTCTGGGCCTTCTTCTTCCAATCATAGACCCACTTATGCCAATTCATCTCGAGATACTTCCCGAGAACAGTGCTGTCGTGGGCTTCTTGCCCGTCCTCGAAGTGATAATATCTCTGCAATACAACATATGAATATCAACAATTACTTAATTAGTAGACAACATAAAGCAAAGCGGTAAATAAATATTCAAAAGCACAAATTAAAACTAAATATGAATGAATGACTTCTTACCCTAAACTCAGCAATAATCAGCCCACGTGTGCGGTCATCCACATCCGCCCACCTCATCCACGGGCTAGAGAATCGGTTGTGGATAATCCCAAGCAACGCGTTCCTTGGCGTCGCGTCAAGGATACTAAAATTGAAGGCGGTTAAATTTCCAGATTGCAAAGAATATATAAGAACTAAATAATTAATACAAATGTAATGTATATATTATCTAGTAGTCCCGACACGGCATATAAGCGGCGCCTGGGGGGATTCCCTAGCAATCCACGTGCTAGTCCCCGCGGAGGCCTACGTCGATCACCTATGTCACTAAATACAATAATATTTATATCCTTGAATATAATGTCAATATTATATAAAATTAAAAACAATAAGATGTATAACAACAAAACATGTAATTATACCTGATGATCCGGCCTGATCATCACCAGCACTACCTCCACGGCCCCCACGGCCTGAACTACCAGCACGCCCACCACGATCTTCGTGTGGTGTACGCGCCATATCTGTATATATACTGTCAAATCATCATCAAGAAGATAATATGCGAATACAACTAAAAGGATATAAACACAAATATCAGAATCATTATGCACATACAACTAAAAGGATACAATATGCAGATATAACTAAAAGGAAACAACTATGTCATTTGAATACAGCATGTAGATACAACTAAAAGGATACAACTATTACATTTGAATACAACTAAAAGGACATAAAGAGTACATACTCCTAATTATTTATATCATCAAAGCCATCAATATCACAATCGTCATCTTCGAGCAGTAGATCTTCACTATCGTTGTCATCACCATCTTCGTCATCCTCAACGATTTCTTAAATTATATCTACCTCCTCAACAACATCGTCTTCACTTTCGACAGCGACAACATCATCCTCTTCTTCACTAGACTCACTAATAATTATCACATCAGCAGGTGTGACACTAGTAGACTCGACTTATAAAGGTTCATCGTCTGGACGAGGAGCTGTGCCTTGAAAACCACGGGCTTTGGTGGTTATAACAGCATGCCATGGGCTGGCAGGAGTCTTAACACTCCGCGCATAGTACACCTGTGTTGCTTGACTTGCTAAAATAAACGGCTCGTCCATACCAGTCACCCGTCTTGATTTTTTATCTACTTTAACTCCATTCTCAACATCAAACCAATGACAATTGAAGCAAACTGATTCTTTATGACCCAATATTTGAGAACGACAACTTCTAGCAATCGTCCATACCAGTCATCCCAAATGTTATTGTAGCAGCTACCTTTCACCATAACACCAGAATCAGCAGAAGCGACATCCCCAATATCATAACACTTAAATTTGTAACCGTTGACAATGCAGCATGTATAAGTATCTACAGATCTTTTAGGGTCGTCGGCTATAAGCTTTAGCCGATTGTCAGCTAACTCATCTGTGAGGACCTAATGTACATTAACACAACATATTCTAAAGTTAATTAAGCCATAAGAATAAATCTATGATGGTAGATTCATTGAACTTGTAAAGGTTAGACTTACATGGTCTTTAAACCATTGCACAAATTGTCCATTTCTCAAATTTTGCAAATCCCCGTCCGATATACTTGGATTCACTTCACGTACTTCAGCATCATATTGACTGCAGCACAGTTATATACTCAATGTTTTTGTAAAGTAAATTGACACAATTACACCAGACATATATAGTTATGACTACTTACTTAATGTATGGTGCTACTTCATTTATGTTGACAAGTGCATACAATGTGGCAGCTGTATACTCCCTATCGGTCAAGAATCGCCTTTTTTTACCGCTGAATGGGCGTATAGGATGACTAAATGACATTAATTACCCATTTTCCTCGTGCGCAACAGCCTGATTCCGACGTAAGCGATTGTGCTTCGTCTGAACATCCGGCTCAAAGTACAACGAGCAAAAATTAACAAGTTCCTCCATAACATACCTTTTAGTAATTGACCCCTCTACACGGGCTCTATTCTTCACCTTTTGCTTTAGACGTCACATATACATATGTGATATATAGATTAGCAAAAAAGAATGAACATTTTACTGTATTAAAAATATTAATGTCATTACCTCTCGAATGGATACATCCATCTATATTGCACGGGACCGCCAAACTTAGCTTCGTATGGCAAGTGAATAGGCAAATGATCCATTGAATCAAAAAATGATGAAGGGAAGATCATTTCTAACTTGCACATTATTTCCACTATCTGCATCTCCATTTTATCTATGTCTTTGAGCTGAAGCTCCGTCAAGCATAGATCTCTAAAGAAATTAGAAAGCTCTGTCAGTGCTTCAACCACACGTTTTGGAAATAAGTCGATAAATGCCTCAGGGATCAACTTCTGCATGAATACGTAACAATCATGACTTTTGAGACCCCGAAACTTCAGCTCTTCGACTTTACAACACCTTGCTATATTAGAAGAATATCCATCTAGGAGCTTCAGTCCACTAATCCAATTACATATCAATATCAACTGTTCCCTGGTCAAAGTATATTCAGCTTTAGGCGTTACCATCTTACTACCCTCCTGATACAACCACAGATCTTCCCTAATGTTCATTTCTACCAAATCAAGTCTTGACTTGTTGTTGTCCTTTGTTCTACCACTGGCATCTAGGACTGTATAAAAAATGTTATCAAATACGTTCTTCTCAGTATGCATCGGATCTAAACAATGACGGATGCAGAGTGTAGCCCAAAAAGGCAGGTCAAAGAACATTGATCTGTGTGTCCAGTTGTGAACCTTGCCGTAACCATAAGCTCGATCCAATCTGTGATTCTTCCCTGGAGGTGGAAACTTCAAATGACTAATCCAACTCAACACTGCTGACCCAGAAAGACGGCCAGGTACTTGATGTTTCTCTATTTTTCGATTGAATTGTCTACTCATCCGACGATAACGATGTTCAATCTGTAAAAACTGTCTGGATGTTGCAAAGAAACTCATTTTCCCCCCATGTTTGAGCCGCAAAGCTTTAACTGACCCCATGCACACGGGACATGACAAGCCCCTATGAGTCGACCATCCACTGATCATTCCTAACGCCGGGAAGTCATTTATTGTCCACAGTAAAGCTGCCCTCATGTCAAAGTTCTGCTTAAGAGATACATCATAAGTTTGAACTCCTTTTTCCCACAACACCTTCAACTCGTCAACTAACGGCCTGAGGTATACATTGATGTCTTTACTCGGACTCTTATCACCCAGAATCAGTAAAGGCATGAACATGTAGGGATCTTTCATGCACATCGAAGGCGGGAGGTTATACACCACAATAATCACCGGCCAAGTTGAGTAGGGCTTTGTGTAAAGCCCGTTAAACGGGTTAAACCCATCTGTAGCAAGTCCAAGCCTAACATTGCGAACCTCTTCAGCAAACGAGGGGTGCTTGTTATAAAAAATTTTCCACTTAAGCCCATCTGTTGGGTGCGTCAGTTGACCTTCGACTATGTCCCGTGTAAAGTGCCACCTCATATCCTCGGCGGTATGTGTTGACATGAACAACCGCTGAAGCCTCGGGGCAATGGGAAAGTAACGTAAGATCTTTCTCGGAACGTCTTTTCCCTTTTTCTTGCGTTATTCACAGTATCTACTTGTACCACAAATATTATATGACCTCTTATCTTTATTGACATCACCGTAATACAACATACAGTCATTCTCACAAGCATCAATCTTCTCATACCCTATATTGAGCCTTTTAACCATTTTCTTCACATCATAGTACGACTCCGGTAACTTATTGCCTACAGGTAAGCACTACTTCACAATGCTTGACAGTTCATTAAAACCTCTCTCGCTACAGTCATGCTCGTTCTTAAAGTGTAAAAACTTAGTCACGGCAGATAAGACGGTGTGCTTTTCGTGCTCGTCATACAGTGGCGTCGTTGCTTCATGCAATAACTTATAGAAACCCTTAGCCCCATCATTCAGCTCTTGCTCGACGCTACTGCCATCCCTGTCTGTATTCCACTGGAAGTATGAACCAACAACTTCGACTATCATGTTAGTACAGTCAAAGGTTTCGTCACCTCCGGATTCTGGTTCTGATTCATGTTCATCCAACCAGGTTTCCCATGATAGATCCATGTCATATAACCCTGCTTGAACCCATACGCAAATAAGTCGCACATGACATCAATCCTTTCCTTCCACACTTTATTCACACACCTCTTACAAGGACATCTGATCTCATCGTCGCTGACTTTCTCAAATGCGAAGTTAAGAAACTGTTCAACCCCACTATGATACTCAAAGCTAAGCCCACTCCTATCAGTGGCTACCCTACGTTCCATCCAACTTCGATTAACAGACATCTAGGACAACTATCTGCTATATATATGGAAAGTCAAACAAACACAATCAAGTCTCCAAGTTAATGTATATGCAAGCTTATGAGTTTCCTAACTTCATCTCCCACTCTAACGGGTCAGGCATCTATCCAATTCCCGGATGTGTCGCCTCACTGATGCCAAAAACTTGAACACATCTTTATATTTTTCAGAAATTTCGGCAGCACCTCCCCATGGTCTTCAAGTACACGAAATAGACTAACACATCGTAGTCTAAATATGCACCTGAAGAACATCAAGAGATATATACTGACCAAAAATTCAAAGAATATAAAGACGTGCTCAAGTCGTTAACACCGACCTAAGTGAGATCGAAACATACAAGAATAGTCCCAAAACGGGGACTATTTGAGATTCACTCCTACTGAGTGAATCTCAAACGAGTTTCTAAGCTTCCTAAACTATATGAAAATATGCACATGTGAATTTGAGAATTGAGAATAGGAAAAAAAACAAATAAATTGTGAATTTGAATATGGTTAAGGCAATATCGAATCAACTAGGAAAAGGAAAACAAACAACAGATCCTAAAACAAGTTTACAGCTAGTCAAACACTACAGTAAATAAGGGCAAATCAAATGCAATAGAAACAACCTGGATATTGTAACTCTGCCATTGAAAGATACTAAATCACTTTCTTAAACTTGAATATGATACAAAGAAAATAAAATAAACAACTCAAATTACCAAGCAACCACATGCAAAGATTTAGGCACCAACTGAAAAAAATAAAAATAAAAAAACTGAATGCAAACGCATTATATAGGGAATAGTTATTCATAAATATGATAAACAAAAAACATGAGAGAAACAGCTAATGCTTGTAAGTGCTTTAAACGATGGTCGTAAGGTCTAGTAGGTGACTTTGTAATTAATGAAAGAGGTGAAATTTTTCAGGAAAGAACTATTTACAATATTGAAACTAGATAGCAGAGGATCTCATTGCAAGCCATAACTATAACTAATTCAAGGTCAATGCAAAAGTTGAAAAGCTTTTGTTGGTTAATTCGAATTAGTCTTTATTTTATACTTGATAAGTCATGGCCGATTAGACTTTGCCATCACACTATCACAGTTGAGACAATTGAGGCAAATAATAGTAACTATATATAACAAGTTGATCAAGTTATAATTTTGAATAGCAAGGTAATGCTCGGAAGCTCTAATGCACCAACAATAGGATGCCAAAATTGTAAAACATTTTCATTAGAGCTTAAGTTAACATTCTATATATAGGTCACATTTCAAGATACTTCCTTTACTTTCTAGAACAAAAAAGGTAATACAATTTCACCTTTCCCATTTACCTTTTTTTACAGCAAAAATCCAATACAGTTTTCGCTTTTCTAACAAACTGCTAATAAATTGCTACTTAACCATAATTGAAGTCTTTTCTATCTGAGAAATCATGAAGTGTACAATAAGCTTCGGAAACGGCCTCATTTTATCACTATACACATATGTCAATACAGACACCAAATTGCAGAATTATTTTACACAGCACAAATTACAAATTGCTAACACATAATTTCTACACTAGTACTATAATTAAGCTAACACACAATAGAGATGGATAATGCTCAAAAAAGGGTAAAATATATACTACTTAGCAACAAAAACAATAATAGAAGCCTGATAACATAAATGCATTGAAGACCCAAATTAAACCCTAACATAAATAAATTAGAACTTACAAATTAAAGCCTAAGAATAAAAAAAATCAACTTACTAATTGAACCAGCAGAACCAAGATGGACAGGCGACTTCAAAGGCGGACGGAGAAGGATAGAACCAGAAAGGAACGTACCAGCAGAACCAAGAGCTAGGGACAGACCCAAGTGGGATAGAAAGCAAGATGGGGAGGCAGACGACAAAGGATGAGGGAGATGGCGACGGTAAATAGTGCACAAGCGACGGCGACGATATACACAGGCGACGGTAGAGGTGCAGAGGGAAAGAATTGAGATCGAGCGGGAGAAAGAGAGAAGAAAGTAGAAAAAGAAAAATGAATTTTAGGGATTAAATAGAACCTCATTCTCGACGGCAATAAGAATTGACTCACTACCGACGGCAAGGCCGTCGCCTATGACCTTTTCCCACGCACACGAAAAAATTCCTACCAAATTTAGGCATGAGAAGGGTCATTCTTGACGGGACTCATTACCGACGGCTATGCCGTCGCCAATGAGGTTATTATCGACGGGGAAACGCCGCCGCTAATGAGTCCGTCGCCAATGACCTATTTTTTTGTAGTGAAATTCATGGTACTCGAGTATCTATTTTTTCAGATAGGGTCACACGGTTCTAGAAAGGCATTTAACGAGCTTGGGGCACTCAACTCAATTTTAGTACTTCTTTCCATCCGCAAACTGATGGGCAATCCGAGCGAACTATTCAGACATTAGAGGACATGTTGAGGTCTTATGCACTTGAATGTTCAGGTAATTGGGATGACTACTTGAGCCTAGTTAAGTTTGCTTATAACAACAGTTACCATGCAAGTATTAGAATGGCTCCGTTTGAGGCGTTATATGGTAGGAAGTGTCGGGCACCAACTTGTTGGGATGAGGTTGGCGAGAGGGTCATAGAAGGGCCTGAGTTAGTTCAAATCTTTACAGAAAATATAGCAGCAGCTAAGAAGAAATTGAGGTCGTCTTGATCACGGCAGAAGTGTTATGCTGATAAGCATAGGAGGATATTAGAGTTTGAACCTGGTGAGCATGTGTTTCTAAAAGTTTCTCCTTGGAAGGGCATTCGACAATTTTAGTTGAAAGGGAAACTTAGTCCGCGTTATATTGACCCATTTGAGATTTTGGAGAGGGTTAGTAAGGTTGCATATCGGTTAGCTTTACCTCCATAACTAGCTCATGTGCACAATGTGTTCCATGTATCGGTGTTGAGAATTTATCATTATCATCCATTGGATGTGGTGCAATATTCGTTCGATAAGATTCAAGAGGATCTTACTTGTGAGGAGCAAAGTTGAGGCAATTTTGGATCGTCAAGAGTAGATTATGAGGAGGAAGACCATTCCGTTTGTTAAGATTTTGTGGAAGAACCATTCAGAGGGAAGCTACTTGGGAGATGTTAGAAACTATTTGAGCAGAGTATTTGCATCTTTTTGATAATTAGGTACGTTTCATTCCGTTGATTCCAGACACGGAATCTTTTTTAAGGGGAAGCTGATGTAATACCCGATAAAATAAAAAAAATATCTAAGTAAACTTTAAAATATTTAATTAGGTTTTTCTTATGTTCGGGTCAAACTAGTCATTTAATTTATATGGACTATAATAAATAAGGAATTACATTAATTGGGACTTTTAAATTAATTGGATCTAATTTGTAATTATGTAATATTAAAATCTTATTTAAAATTAGAAGAAATAATAAAATATATAAATAGTAATCAAAACCTAACTACTTCATTATAGTTGATACAAACTAATTGAGGGGAAGAAGGGAGGAGACAGTGTGGGAACCGAAAAAGAGAAACAGAAGAATTTATATTTTCAACCAAGGTAAATCATTTGTTTTGTTTGTGATTATATTATCATATTATGTATATATATCAATAGTTTTCTCATAATTGAATTGATTACAATCAGAAGACTTTTCAAATCAAAGCAAGACTAGTACTAATAACTATTGTATAAATTTTATATTAATTCTATAGTAGTATTTATTTTGAATCATGCATCTATATTATATTAGCTTTGTAAATAGATATGTATTATCATGTGCATGAAGTTTAGATGAACAGGGGTGAACATAGATGCATGTATTCTATATGTATTATTTAATTGAAAATTCCCAAGTAAAGGAATTTTATTTAAAATATACATACATATATATATATATATATATATATATATATATATATATATATATATATATATATGTTTTTAAATTGAGATAATTTATTGTTAAGGTTTAAACATATATAACCATTAGCAGAATTTTATTTGTAATGAAGGGTGAAAGATTGCAATGTGAGATTATAATTATACTACTTTATCAGTTTATGAACTTTACTTATATTGGTTAGGACGAAGGTGCCGACAATGAATGTGTAAAATCTAAAAATTTAAAAGTTTTAAAGGTTTACTTATATTATGGTAATAATGTAACACTAATAAAAAGAGTTCTATAAAAAATAATTAAGAATTAATGATTTAACCTTCAATTAATACATTATTTATTTATGTTTTTTTGGTGATTAGTTTGAACGAAAGGAGTTTAACGAACTATATTGGGATATAAATTTTTGGGTATTACATTGCTTAATCAAGGTACGAATTTCGTACTCTTTCAACGAAACTCTTTTAATTTTTATTTGTTCATTTTGCTACTCATTTAGAAATTCAGTATTGTCTCTCGTGATTATTCTTTATCAAAAATTATTTTGATAGTTTGGTTTTGACGTTGATATTAGAACTCATATTTGTACTTTTTAGACTACTTCATCATGTCTAGAATTTATTTTGATGTTTATATACATGTTAGCATATTTTTGGAGATCTTGTATTGATGATTCGTTTTGTTTTAACATGTACATATTAGAACCCCTTTGTGTTGATATTGTGTCGCATGTGTTGTGACATTGTATCCTTGTTAGAATATAGCGTAGCGTATGCCTGAGCTATAACCACCTATGGGGGTACAATAGGCATGTCCTCTTGGCACCGAGGCATGACACCTTCCATGGTGGTGTGATCAGTTGGCGTCTAAGTTTTGTGCTCCGGTGGGAGTTGGCCATTTGGTGATTTGTTGTGGGAGGCGCATGGATCGACCCTAGTTTTCTGTTTTGTTCTGCGAATTGGTGATATTTGTGCCAAACACGCCTTTCGATTTTACATACATATGGATTGCGCAGCCCAATGTGTGATTGCTTGTGTGGCATTATTTGATTTGCCTATATGGCAAGGTATATTTCTATTTTGTTTTGAGCTCGGTATGAAATAACATCCAACTATTTGATTCAGCCTATTATTTCATTGTGTTGGTTTTGTTTGTGACGCCCTAAAATTCAGTCTATTTTCCACATCCAGATTCTGTACACCACGAATACATCTCATTCCAAACATACATCATTATATAGTTAAATACAACAACATACATTCTCAAATTTCAGGTTCTAATACCTCATAAACTAATTCATTACAAATAATGATAATTACATTATTCTTTACATCTTACAAGAGTGACTTTCATCTACCACCAAGGATACATAACAGTTCATGAACTATTCTATAGTTTAATTAAACTATTCTACATTACAAGTCTTAGCTTGATCTTCACGCTCATTCACATATTGAATGGCACTTCGTCTGGATACCGGTCAACTTGATCTTTACAGGATCCTTAAGTTCTTTCTAACATCGTTTGCTGAAAATGTTTTTATTTAAAGCAAGTGTGGGCATTGAATTGCTCAACAAGTCATAGCAGTTGAATAAACTACATTCATAATTTAAACATTTCTTTAAAACTTCAATAACCGAACAAATGTTATGAAGCAGCTTAAATAATAGGAATAATTTTTTATTCCTATCATTTTTAAACATTAGTCACATTCACTTTACAATACTTTCATTCTTCTACCTTTTTCATACACATTCTGTCTGGCTAGAATCATTAGCACAGACTTAACAATAACGATTTATGAATAAACAGAATATTTTCATATTGAACAGTTCAACCATAGAATAGTTCATCTCATAGAAACACCGAAGTGTTAAAATTATGGCACAAGGCCTCATACATTCTACCACCTTGTACAAATATCACACATTTGCACATAGATAAAACTTTTCATGTTCAACATCTGAGAAAGTTTAAGAAACTAGCATTCATATTAAACATGAATGAAGTTAGGAAACTTGCCTTAAGCACATCTACAACTTATAGTTTATGTTGAACTGTTCATTGCAATCCCTATATAACACATAAGGAAATAGCACATACACCAATTAGTCATATACTTGACTTACGCATTGGTTTAAACTTAACCTTACTTCACATGGCTTGCATTCTTGTAATCTACGTTTACGCGACCAACTTTCTTCACCGTTTTACGGCGTTATGCCATACGGAGATTTCTTAACTCATATGATCATCATCTTTGATGATTTATATTCTTATCTTTTTCTTATAACTTTTCTAAGACTTAACACACATTGAGTCTCTACTAGTATTCCATATGGTACTCTGAGTGGTTTCCCATAAATAACCAACAATCTAGTTTCATGTCTCATCTACACTGTCTTTCATAGCGAGTTAGATCGGTTGCTAGTTCGTATTAACCTTTGCTCTCTAACGGAATTGTTTAACCTAGTTCCCATATTTTAACCATTAAAGATTATGATTGTACCACAACTTAAACTTAACTTATTCGAACCATTAAAACTATAATGTTTGTTAAGTTAATTTCCCATTCCTTATGTCTTTCTGGCAACTAAATGTCATACCTCAAGATTTATTCAATATCGTCTAAGTCATACAATCTTTTGTATACTTAGAACAATCATTCAATGTTAATACTATGTGTTCATAGCGTTAAGCATTTTACATTACCTTATTTATATCTTATAACGTCCGGTTCATTCGACTCAGAATGTTATCCAAGTTATAATCATTAACTTGGCTTCTTAACATTATACTTCATTGTCATTAATTCAGTTTCTTCACTGTTCACAGGTTTAATCATTAGTCTTTATTACCTTACAGTAAAACCATACACGGTGTGTAGGTTATTCTCGTTTAGTATTCGCGTACACTCAAAACCCTCACATCGATTAAAGTGTTTAACGCTTACATTTCATTCTAACATTCTCTATCCGACTCACACTCAGACTTTCATTAATCTTATTATTGTTTGCTACGGCTTTCTTGATAATTTCATATCTTACTTACTACCTTCGTCAATGTCTAAGTCACACCACCAATGTATCCTTAGAACGTTCACCCGACACGAATACGATTCACAAGGATCATTTACGTATTCCGCATTCACGTTGCTCATCGTTTAAACCTTCATTAAACTTTTACTTAAGGTTGTAATCACTCTCCTTCGTGATCCATTACATGAATACTACGTTCATCATCCTTTCTTAATGTCGAAGACATAAGGTTCGTTGTATGCTAAGACCGATCGTTCATCGCAACTACGTTGTGTTTATAGCGTCTATACGCTTTACATTTAACTATCATTATGACATCATAACATCGAAATGTTATAAATCACCCTCATCACTCAACGTCTAAGGAATCACAATCATAGCAATCTCACACATTCGATTTATCGCGACTATGGTCCCCGAATATCGGTTACGTATTTCGCGTTCTCCTTTTTATAACCTTTATTCGGCATTTAATTGTCAAACTTAAGGTTTTAGTCATTATTATATATATTTTTCTTCATGAATATTACATTCCCGCTTGCCCCTTAATTACCATCCAAAAAGTTGGACAATAAAAATCTCTAGTCGGAAGAAATTTCCTCAAGGGTGCTGTGGCGCCACTCTATGTACAAAACCCGACGCTGCGGTGCGGGTTAGCAGTAGCTGACTCCCCGGGCTAGTGCTGTGGCATAGCTTCTCAAGGCATAACTGGCGTTGCGGTGCCAGTACTAAAACTCAAAAAAAAACTATTTTTCTAAGTGTTGAACATGTTTGAGACGCCTATTTTGAAATCTCATAACTTCTTCGTTATAACTCGGAACGAGGTCGTTCCAAAGCCATTTCTTCCTTATCTTGCATACTTCAACTTCCCCAGGATAGAATTTTATTCTGAATCTGTTAACATGCCATTCGATTGGCTTAAATTGCATCCTTCGTTCGTTTTACGTTATTAACGTTCTTCGTTCGTTCGTTCGTAATTCGATCATCCGAACTTGGAATTCATTCGTTCTCGAGTCCACGACTCAGGTTTTCTACATTTATGAAAGCCTACACATTCGGGTTCATTTACATACTTTCTACTTTTCTCTCGTCTTTTACGAAATTTCGTCATAACCTCGTTATAGCTAAGTTCAATCCGTTTTTCATGAACATTTCTATCGTTCCTAACCAAGCAATAAGCATCTAAATTATACACGATGGTTTTAAACTTGTCCATCAACAACAAGTTTTAACTACGGTGGTTTTTAATTTGTCCATCAATAATATTCTTCGCGTTCTTCGTTCGTTCTTCATTTTTAATCAATATTTTCATTACGATTTCACTTTTTCTTAGAATTTAGTGTTATAAAACACCAATCCTTACTTATTTCACCGAATCGTTAATATTATTCGTTCGAATCGTTCAAATTCATCAAGAAATTCATACTTCCTTAAGCCTTTACGAGAAATTTATAAACTAAACTTCTAATTCTTATTTCTTCGTTTTCTCATGATTTCAACCATATGAAAATCATTCTTAACATCTTTTACTTCTATTTTCATTAAGCTATGTATATTGACATAGAAAACTTGAAGAAAATTTAAATTAAACTAGGTTTTAGGATTACCTTTCTTCTTTAATCTTCTTCCGTTGGATAAAGTTTACACTCGGGCTAGCTTTTTCTCTTCCTTTCCCTCCTCATCCTACTTCTCTCTCAGGTGTTGGTGATTTTTCTAACCAAACAAATGAGCATAAGGCTTGTTTATATAGAAAACCAAGGCTAGGGGCATTTTGGTCATTTGGCAAATCGCCTTACTATTCACACCTCCTGGAAGCTTCTCCTGGAAGCTTCGTTTGTAAGACCCCGAATTTTATGAAATGAAAGTATTCAATTTTCTTATAATTTAGTAAATGGTTAAATTGATAAAAGGTTAAAGTTAAGGGTAATATTTGAAAATTTTACAAAGTAAGCAAGTTGATATAAAATATTCAATGTGTCGGGGAATATTCGATTGGTCGGGGAATATTTATTTTAACAGGGAATATTCGTACGACGGCGCAATCATTGGTGGACCCCACAAACGGAAGTATTGTCGTAGTTAGAAAATGACAAAAATATCTTTCTATAAAATAATGGCGAAAGTTATACCGTTAAACTGTTGAAATACCTGGTGATAAAAGTACAATAATACGCGTGGTTGCATAGTAGCACACAGTATTGATTATTGAAGCTTACGTGAGAAGTCACTTAATTATACTCAATTATTGCTACAGTAATTGCTGCATAGTATCTCACGTTATTTGATTTAATTATTGTCACAGTATCGTCTGCATAATATTTTATATTTTTAAATCAATAATTGAGACAACAAAGTTATTCATATTATTATTTGTAATATTGACAATGTCTAGAAAGTTCTATCAATGAGAGGTTCGGTCATCTAATTGCGCGCCAATAGGGAGAAATCCTTATCGAAAAGCCCCATCTTTCTTGAGAATGATCTGGTTGTTAAATATTGTGAGTTATAATATTAATGATGAATAATTGTTAATAGATTAAAAATATGTTTATTAAAGATAAGTGATTTGTGGTAAATATTTATTCAATTTTTTATATAAATAAAGGGGTTTGTTATGAGGTGTTTTTTATAAGTTTGGCTTATTATTCCATGAGGAGATGTGCTAATTTTTCAGACCGTTGGTTGAAGTTATAATAGTAAATCAATATGGATCGTTGGTTGAAGATATAATAGTAAATCAATATGGATCACTAGTTTAAAGTAAATTAGTATGAACCGTTGCTTTAAGTTTTAATAGTAAAACACTATGGACCATCCATTTAAAAGTAAATTAATTTGGACCGTTCATGAATTAGTTACTATTTAGTCCTTTTTCCTATAAATAGAAGCTCATTCCTTCATTATTTCTTACGAATTCACTGAAACTCTAGAGAGAGAAACTATAGAGAGAAAGAAGATGAGTATTCTGCTATTACCCTGCTTCAGTATTCAATCTTCTACTAAGGTAAGGGGTGTTATTTATTTCATATTCACTTACGATATTATTTTTCGTATTTGTAAGAAATATTATCTTCGTTCAATATTCGTAAGGGATATTATTTGTTGTATTCGTAAGGGGTATTATTTCTTTCGTATTCATGAAGAGAGTTATTTTCTTTCAATACTCGTAAGGGTTGTTATTCCATTCTTTATCATTCTATGGGAATAACCTGTCTGCGTGGACTAACACATGCATGGTGAAATTCTTTTGTTATTCTATTCTTTATTATTCCATTGGAATAACCTGTCTACGCGGACTACGGCATGCATGGTGAAATTCTTATGTTATTCCATTCTTTATTATTCTGTTAGAATAACCTTTCTACGCGAACTATCGCATGCCTGGTGAATAACCCTTCGTATTCAATTGTTATTAAATTGTGGAAATGATCTGTCCATGCGGACTACCGCATGACAGGTGAAAATTCATTTGCAGTTTCGTATATTATTTCTTTTCATATTCTTAAATCTAAACTTACTATGGTAAGTATTGCTTCTATAATTTCTGAAATTAGTGGAATATCCTTGAGTTTTGCGCTTCATCCAGTATCATTTCATTGGAATATTGATATGAATTTTCTTATTAAATATCAATATTTTCACCCGGGATACTATTCACAGGTTACTATTTACTCAGTTACTATTCACTCGAATATTATTCACCCGAGGATTCGGGGTAATTTTTATACTAAGTTACTATTTATAGATTACTATTCACACGGGTATTAATCACTCGGGTATTCGGGGTATTTTTCATGTCGGGGTACTACTATTCACGGGGTACTATTCCTGAAGTACTATTCACGGGATACTATTCATGACAAAAATTGATTTCTTTTCTGTCCAAGATTATTTTTGATACATGAATATTATTCTTGAATTTTACTCCACAAAACAGTATTATGTTGACAATTTGGATATTTTTAAACTCTGGATAAATTTAAATTCTTTAATATTTATCTTTGATCTCGTTTGATTGAATTCTTATATCATTGTCATCATCCTCATGCTTATATTGTGATAAAAGTCATCTGTGGCTTACGTGCATAGATGTACTATTGATTGGTATGATTATGACCAGGGATTATTCGGTATAATCATGACCGTAATGTTACAAATGATGTGGTAAAAGTCCTCATTGGCCCGTAGTGAATTGATGGGCAATTATTGATTTGATCATGATCATTGATGATTACATGAATATTCTTGGCCCATAGTGCAGGGATGATTCGATGATGTGATTTATTTATTAAGCTGAGTCTCAGCGATAAAGTTGATGAAAAACTTTTTAAATCATAAAAGATAGTCGATATCATGCTCTACTTGACTCTTCTAATGGATTACTTGTTCCGCTGCAGTTAAACTTGATGTTTATTATATTTTATCAGTTTAACATTGTTGAAGGCTAACGATAATTTATTCTTCATTATCTTAGTCATAATATTTCTTACTGGGCTAGTTGAGCTCATCCTTTTGCTTTCATTGTTCTCTTCAGGAAATAAGAATATAGCCGGGACTAGTCGGGAAATAGAGTGACGGTCCGAGATGGTGGCTATAGTAGTCCTCACTATTCTGTGAAATAGTATGATAATAATTGTAATGAGGACTCCATTTCAGTTGTAATACTGTCTATGAGATTATATTCGTGTAAAAACTCTAAGCTACGTTGTTGCCGTATTGTATAAAAGAAGTTTGTATTTGATTTATGTACCATGTATTTGGCGACTCAGAATGGGTGATGTATACCTATTTTGGGGGCGTCACAGTTGGTATTAAAGCCATAGAAAAGAGTCCCGAGCCTTTATATGGTGACTTCCAAGTCTTGGGATGCACTGAAGCCAGACTTTCCGTAGGGGACGCCGTGAGGAACGGTGGAAAGTTGATAGGTATCATTGTGAGGTGCTATCCAAGTCTTGGATGCGGGTCACAGTTGGTATCAAAGCTTAGCGATATGTTCCCTGGCTAAGATGTGAGACTAAAACTAGCAGGGGAGAGACAGGAAATTCCTTCACTAGTATGACCTACCTAAGTTTATTTGGTATTTATTTGGTGGATCAGAGTATACGAATAATATGTGACATGTCAATTAACCATTATTTTGTGGCAGTGTTTGAAAATGACATCTGAAAATGTCGAGATAAACAATAAAGCACATCAGACCGTTGAGTCACCAACGATCAATACCCAAGATAATGTGCATCAGGAAGACAATAATCCTCAGGTAAACAACAACACCGATTAGATGATGAACGATGGGATGTTCAGAGGCTTTATGCAATTCATGCAACATCAGGCGAGAACGACTCATGTTCAAAATGCAGGTGGAAACACTGGCAACTCTCGGCTGGTCATCGCTAAGCAGTTCAATGAGCTGGGACCACCAGAGTTTGTGAGAAAGCCAGAACCAATTAAGGCGGAGACGTGGATAAAGCAGATCACCAAGATATTTGATGTCTTGGGATGCTCCAAGGAGCAAAAGGTTCCCTTTGCCACCTTCATGTTACGAGAAAAGGCATATTACTGGTGGGAATCAATAAAAAGTACTCAACCTACCGCACTGAAGATGTCTTGAGAGAAATTCCAAGAACTGTTCAACGACAAGTACTTTCCTGAAAGTATTCGTCACATGAAGGAGGTAGAGTTCATCAAGTTGGAGCAAAAAAATATGATCGTGTCGTAGTACGAAGCTAAGTTTGCCGAGTTGTCCCGGTTTGCGTCCCACTTAGTTGATAATGAAGAGAGAATGACTCAGATGTTTCTAAGAGGTTTAAAACCCGAAATACGTCAATACCTCATTTCTCACAAACTTTATTTATATTCCGATGTTGTGAATAGGGCTCAATTATTGGAGTACGATAATGAGTCAACCCAACCAAAAGGTAATGACCAACAACACGATAATAATCGTACCAGTGGCAATGACCATCGGAACAATGATAACCATGGTGGAGAAAATTATCATGCCAAAAATAGTAACCACTTCGGTGATAATCATGGCCAAGATAATAGAAGAAATGATTCAATTGGAAAATTTAAGAAGAGAAGATTTAACGATGATGGGAAGACGTCGGTATCAGCACCAGCGCCAGCAACAAATTCTAGGGGAGGAGACCGACCGCCAGTTAGATGCTACAGATGAGGAGAGGAGGGACACATAAGTCCAAACTGTTCATAGTCTTTTGAGGTATGTTTTAGTTGTGGAAAAGACGGTCACATTGCTCGATTTTGTCCTGTAGTGAAATCAAGTCCAGCTGGGACGGTGGCACCAAAGGCGGATATGGACAAAACAAATTCGATGGTTTCAGAAAGAGCATTTTTCGTGACTTCTCAAAAAAGCGAGTAACCCGAACGAAGTTAGCACGTAACGAACATAACATGTGCCAAAGACGTTGGCTCGAGCTGTTGAAGATTACGACCATACCATTCAATACCATCCTAAAAAAACGAACATGGTAGGTGACGCATTGAGTGGAAGATAGTATGCGAGTGCAATATTGTTAACACAAAGACCCATTTTGTACGACTTACAAAAGATGGAGATAGAGTTAAAGACTCCAAGAACCTACGTGATGATATCAAATATACGAGTAGAACCGACTTTAATTGATAAAGTTAAAGTCGCTCAAGCTACAGACTCAGAGCTGATGAATTTGAAGAAGAAGGTGCAAGAAGGCGTTATTCTAGAAACAAGAGTCGATGAAGAGAGGAAATCTTAACTCTCGATTTATTGGTCTATTTAAAATTCTCAATCGAGTAGGAACTGTGGCCTATAGACTCGTTTTACTGCCAAGTATGTCGCGTGTTCGTAACGTTTTTCACGTATCGATGTTACGTAAATATGTGGATGACCCGAACCACATTATTAGAACTAGACGAGATAGCAGAAGATTTAACGTATGAAGAGATACCTGTTAAAATATTAGATAAGAAGGAATATATTCTACGCTCAAAGGTTATACCTCAAGAGTTAGAATTTGACGAGGTGTCCTCGTCTCTTTAGCATACCAGGTACGTATGTAAATTTTGAGGGCAAAATTTCATAAGGAGGGGAGATTGTAAGACCCCGAATTTTATGAAATAAAAGTATTCAATTTTTTTATAATTTAATAAATGGTTAAATTGATAAAAGGTTAAAGTTAAGGGTGATATTTAAAAATTTTGTAAAGTAAGCAAGTTGATATAAAATATTCGTTTTGTCGGGGAATATTCGATTAGTTGGAGAATATTTATTTTAACAGGGAATATTCGTACGATGGCACAATCATTGGTGGACCCCATAAACGGAAGCATTGTCGTAGTTAAAAAACGACATAAATATCTTCTTATAAAATAACGGCGAAAGTTATACCGTTAAACTGTTGAAATACCCGGTGGTAAAAGTATAATAATACGCCTGGTTGCATAGTAGCACACGGTATTGATTATTGATGCTTACGTGAGAAGTCACTTAGTTATTATACTCAATTATTGCTACAGTAATTGTTACATAGTATCTCACGTTATTTGATTTAATTATTGTCACAGTATCATCTGCATAATATTTTATATTTTTAAATCAATAATTGAGATGACAAATTTATTCATATTATTATTTGTAATATTGACAATGTCTAGAAAGTTCTGTCAAGGAGAGGTTTGGTCATCTAATTGTGCGCCAATAGGGAGAAATCCTTATCGGAAAGCCCCTTCTTTCCTGAAAATGATCTGATTGTTAAATATTGTGAGTTATAATATTAATGATGAATAATTATTAATAGATTAAAAATGTGTTTATTAAAGATGTGAAAGCCCCGAATCAGGGTCCCAAATCACCGCGGATCCAGTTCCATCATTCTACAACTATTGCGAAAGATATAAACATAAATTATTTATACAATACACTTTATACACTATTCCCCAAGGTCGAGTAATCTTACCTTATACAAAATTCATAACATATCTAACATATAATATTATTATCATACTATACTATTACAATTATCTGCACATATTATCCCAAGTTGAACTTGGCTTTATCCTTTCCTGTATTCGACGTATTCGTCTTTATCTGCAATGTTTATCATGATATAGCAAGGGTGAGCAATAAGTTTGCCCAACAAGTTTAAGTTCAATAAATTAAGAATATATCATGATTGAAAGAATTGAACAAAAGCTGGCTACAGTTCTACAATATAATTGCGAACTAGCATGAACTAGAAATAAGTTTGCCCAGCAAGTTTTAATAAGCTTTGTCTGAAGACCTAATATAAATAATATCGATCTATAAATTAGAATAATATCATCACAATATTTAAAATAACCTAAACACGTTAACACATAACCCTATCAGTCTATACAGCACATAAGACCTAACCTCAAGTCAAACTTTTACAGTCCAAGTCGAGTTCGATACAATTCTAAAATCCTGACGGCTTAGTCGGATAAATATCGAGTTTAAGTTCAATTAAACTCTGTCTAAATACTTAACAATTATCTTAGATAATTATATTATTAGTCAAAATAATTTTCATAAGCTCGCAATAATTTTAAGACAATTATTACCATTTATCATGATTTTTCAATCATTAAAATCGTATTAATCTAATTTAATTACCACAATATTCTATTATCATTAATATTTATTTAATATCAAATATTAATAAAAATCATACCATAATATTATAATATATTTATAATATCACAAAGTATTTTTAATACCTTAAAATCATATTTATATGATTTTTAAACAATTAAATTCATTATTCGATAATTTCCATTAATATTAAATATTAATGTTTTTTCATGAAAAAATATCAAAAGTTATATTTTATAACTCAAAATATTTTCTTATACCATAATATAATTTTTCATGATTTTTCATGTATTAGAATCATTTTTAAATAATTTATTTAATATTATAATTAAATAAATTAAATACCATTATTTTTTCAAAAATATTAAATATTTATGAAATATATTCAGAATAATTAAAAACTAATTTTCAGGCTTTAAAATAATTTTTAGGAATTTATTATGTATTTTTAATAATTAAAAACTATTTTTTCTATTTAATAAATAAATTAACTAATTTTTCAAAATTAAGTGTCGCTAAATGGGCTTTAGGCGACAAATCCGTCGCTATTGATATTCTTGGTGTTGTTGAGCCTAAACCCAGATCTTCATGTCAGTGGGCAGGGTGGTAGGTTTGACCATCATTTGAACTTAGCTCTTAGTGTTTTCTGGGCAGTCTAGGGCATCAGTGTTGTAGTATTTATGTACTACTACTGTGACGCCCCCAAATTCAGGTTCTTGAAACCCGAACTTGGTGCTTCACGATATCATTTCTATGAGCGGAACAATACTAATAATAATAATAATAATATAAATATCAAACTTAATTTACATATATCAAAGTTTAAATCACAAGTACGCGACCTTTAAACATTCATTACATCATAGATAATAATATTATTGTCTTAATAAATCGTAACTATTACATAGAATATTGTAAAACTCAATCGAACAGCTTTCCTTTCCCCTTGTTCTTGCCTGATCCTTCGGGTTGATCAAACTTAGCTGAAAATATTTAAATTTAAAGCAAGAATGAGCATTTGATTGCCCAACAAGTAATAGCAACAATAAATATTAACTGAAAGAATTAAATATTTTCTTTGAATGACACTTCTACAACGAATCAACAATTGTGAAGTAAGCTAAACCAATAATAACAACATATCAATCTTATATTAATTTTTTGAAACTACGTACTAACTATAAATGAAGGGTAGTCGACAGACTATGAACTTTGTTTTCAATTTTCGCTAAGGTTTAGCAGAACTTCATCCGCAAATCGTCATAACTTACGGGCACGAGCGTGATCATCCCAATACGCCCTGTATTGATCAATACTACATGCAAGAACGATATTATCGTTCATCTTATCCACCTTAGGTGCACAAAAGTTTTCCCATGTTCGGGATGTTCATACTTAGTCGAGAATCCGAACCAAAATAATTTGATTGGATACAATAAATTTCTATCATGTTCAACGATATTTCTAAATCTGTGTCTAGCTGGGTCAAATAGCTTTGACGACTTTTAATTAATGTATACATGCCGAAAATCAATAGGTATGTATCAACATGTGATTAAATACAATGATTATCCAAGTGAGGATACTTTTCTAACCCTATTTAGAAATTAACGAACAGAATAATTATCTGGATTATGCGCTAATACTGTGTTGATAAACAATGATCGAATAATTTAAGAGCTGTTATGAATATGAATAATTGGATACATAATCAATAACAATAGAGTTAATAATCTGGCACAATAATATGATTCTGAAACTTTCTTACTCATGTCCATTGCATAAAGTAAATGCAAAGGTAGGATACTTGCCTGAGGTGCTGCTTACAATAACGCAACTTAGATTAATCTTTTATATAGAAATCTATCATTAATAAGATCATTCGTTCGATTAGAATAATATATCATATCGCATAGTACTAATATTTACAGTCAGCACATAACCTAATCACATTGTCATATATGTTTAGTAGTCATTGAATCATAAACAAACACGTATCTAGTCTAATTATCTAAGTCCAGATCAATTTTTAAAATATTTCGGTGTACCGACGGCTTTATCGGGTAATTAATGAGTCCAAAACTCTATTCAGTAATTCAATAACTGTAAATATCAGTCATATTATTTTTAAATGACTTATAATAATTTTTAAATAATTATTATAATTTATCATGATTTTTCAAACCTCATAATCATTATTAAATAATTTAAATATTAACTAATTCTATTACCATTAATATTTAATTAATATTAAACTATTAATGAAACCGTTGCCAAAATATTAAAGTTATTTATAATAACTCAAAACATTTTTAAAGTGTTAATATTACCCTAAAATAATTTTTAAAACATTTAAAATTATTTTTAAATAATTACCATTAATATTTAAATATTAATGTATTGTTCATCAAAATATTAAAAGTCATTTATTATAACTTAAAATATTTTTAATTCATTTATATCCTTTTTAAATAATTTTTAAATCAATAAAACCATTTTTAATTTATTTATTCAATATAATTATTAAATAAATCAAATATCATTAATATAAAATTATTAATAAAATTTACCTTTAAATATCAAAAGTTATATTTTATAACTTAAAATATTTTTAAACTATTTATTTTTATTTAAAAAATGATTTTTATAATATGTAAATTATTTTTAATTTATTTATTTAATATAATTACTAAATAAATTTAATATCATTAATATTAAATAAATAACGAAATTTATCTTAAAATATTAAAAGTTATGTTTTATAACTTAAAATATTATTAAATACCTTATTATCATTTAAAATGATTTTAATACAATAAAATCATTTTTAAATAATTTATTTAATGCATTTGTTAAATAAATTAAATACCAATAATATCCAAATAAATATTAATATTTATGAAAAAATATGTCAAGTTATTAAAAGTTAATTTTCATAACTTAAAATAAGTTTTGTAATTTTAAAAAATTATTTTCTATTTTTAAATGATTTTTTAGAAATTAAATTAATTAATTTTAATAAGTTTGTCGCTAAAGCCCTTTGGCGACAGTAAGTGTCGCCTTAGGTGTTCTTGAGAAACCCAGAACACTCAAAAGTCAGTTTCGAGTGACCATGTTTGACCATCAATAAATCAGTGACAAATGTATTTTTGGGCTAGCTAATGATTGAATTTTGTAGAACTAGTGTAACACTACATGTAACAACCAATAACCAAGTTATACATCATCACAATCAAAAGTTATTAAGCGTTGAACTAGCTGTCAGAACGTGTTCATCATATTTCTGGGCTGCCCAAATTTTCAGTCATGGCCGGTCAACGCTTTTGTTGACCTTATTTCAGTTAATCGGTTCATGTTATAGTTGTGTTAGACGTCGGGCCTTGTAGACTGACTAACAGGGTATCTATTTTGATCATTGTTCAAGCCTAAACATCAACAATCTGCAAGATCTAAGGCATTAAAAAGGATGTCAGAGCTGTTCTTCATTTCTGGGTTACCCAGAAATGAAGAACAGATCGTGAGTCTTACTTTGAGCTTCCACTACATGCTAGTCTTGTAATATTTTCATGATCTAATGATTTCAGTGCATAGCCAACATGTAACTTAAGAGATTTAATACAAAAAGTCAACAAAACGACAACATAATCTACAGATCCGTATCGGTCAAACCTTGTCAGAATACATGATCATACGTTTTCTGGGTTGCCCAGAAAACGTATTTCGTGTTCCTCCTGCTTGGTTTGACCGTCCATAAAATCCAACATGCATGATGTTTAGATGATATAAAACCTTGAATCAAAAGTTCATATACCAGATTACAACCTTATTACATCAACAAGAACAAAATAACTAACAATAGAAAGATTTGGGCCCATGAACTTGCTATCAGAGATTTCTGGGCAAGTTCATGGATGCCCAGATTTCATACGGTCAATGAATGTGGTTTGACCACGAATATCTTGAGTTTTAAACACGATCTGACCCTGTTTCTAGTTCCAGATCATAGTACACATAACAAAGAACATATCCTTAACATGAAAAACACATAACACTTAACAAAGAAAGAAAGATCTAGGGGCTCTGACATTTGTTGTCAGTCCACAGTTTTAAAATTTTCCAGATTTTGAAAAATGACAAATCCGAACCTCTAGATGTTATGGATCTAACATCTAGCAACCCAGATCACTTTACTAGACTCCATACAACATATTTAATACAAAAATTTTAACATCTAACACCAGATTAAAGATCAGATTTCTTTTAGGGTTCATACCTTTTTATGAACAAATTTTGATTCCTTGGCTACTGATTTGTTATGTGAGTTTGTGGGGCTTGATATGGGGACTGAAACACCTTTGGATTTCGTGGGTTTGAGCTTGAGAGAGTTTGGCTAAGTGTTGGTTGCACAAGTTAGGTAAATAATGCACTTTCTCTCTCTTAATCCTTATCCATAATTTGATGCAATGTATTTGGATGCTAATAATGGCTGAGAGCTGGAGTGTTTAGCTCCTAGGTAGACTAGGGTGGTTTGTCAAGATTTGGAAAGATTTTCTAGCAATAATTCACCAAATTGGACAAAAAGGTATTTAGGACATTTTGCTTACAATTTTAAGGGTATTTTTGTCTAAGGTACTTGAATCTAGGGTTAAATCACTAGATTTTAAACCTTAAAGTTTCTCAATTAATTTCTAGGGTTTGAAAAATTAAAATTAAAGTGTAATAAAATTTTAATTAAAACACACTAATTAAAATTAGGGTTTTTAATAGAAAATTAGGGTTTAAATAATTAGGGTTCCTTAATATCATTATTGTTCCCAAATTAACAATTCAATTTACTAAAATAATAATTAGGGTTGCTAATTTTAACAATTAGGGTTTCTAATTTTAATTAGGGTACTCAAATATTAATTAGGGTTTTCCTAATTAACAGAAATTCTATAAGATGCAACATAATTCATATAATACATTTACTACCCAGTCTTGAACTCATAATTGAGTTTAACAACTTAGGGTTTAATAAATTAATATTAGGGTTCTGACATTGTTCACCATAATTGACTAACCATTAACGATATGTACATACTGTATATATATTTATAACACTGAAAAATAATATTATATATAAAATAATATTATTATTCTCATTCATTGCTCAAAATTCAAAATTAGGGTTTGGATTCCATATCTGACTCATCTTTCATATATAACATTATTAATTAAGTTAAAAATAATTAACTTAAATAATCTGAACTAAAATTCATATAATAAAATAGTAATTATAATAATTCCAATAATCATTTCATACATTATTTAAATAATATAAAAATCATATTTTCGTAGAAAATAAATAATAAAGACATTTCTACTATAAAATTAATTATTATAAGAATATACTTTATAATGATCAAAAATTTAAAAATAAAATTATTTGAAATTATTCATGTAATAAATAAATTTTATTTATCACATATATACATACACATTACTTGGCACATATTCCTTTCTTTAAAAAAAATTTATATGCAAAATTTCTTATTTATCTATATAGAAAATATCGGGTTATTACATTCACCCTCCCTTATAAGCATTCCGTCCCCGGAATCACAGTTTTAAAACTTATACATACAAGGATACATAGCATACGCAATCATTGCAAATAGATCTCGATCATAATTGATCGAATAAATCTTTATCTATTCAACATAAAGCTTGTCTATCTGATTAAACGGAAGTTTGATTTCTAAAAAACTCAAATTCCCTTCAAAATTTCTTTATAAAATAATTTGCTATATATAGGAAAATCATATATATACACGAAAAATAAAAGTTATTCGAATAATACCTGGAGTTTCATTTCCAGCTGCCACAGTTGTGACGCCCCCAAAACAGGTATACAACACCCATTCTGAGTCGTCAATAACATGGTACAGAAACAACTACAACTTTATTAATACAACATAAAAACTGTGAGTGTAAATACAAATATTGTCATCTATACAATATCCACACTCAAATAAGTCCTCATTGCAATTATTGGTACAATATTTTACAAAAAAAAATGGTGAGGACTACTAAAACAACTTCCTAGAACCTTCATTCCATACCCCGACTAGTACTTGCTACATTCTCGCCTCCTGAGAAGAAAATGGAACAACAAGGAAAAGGGTGAGCTCAACTAGCCCAGTAAAGAATATTATGACTAAGATAATATACAACAAATTATTGTTAGTCTTCAACAGGAAAAAAAATTTAATAGAATACAATAGACAACAAGTTTTAAATCAATATTCGCAGCGGAAAATCATAATTCATAGAAAAGTTATGTAGAGAATGAAATCTACGATTATCTATGAATTTAAAAGCCCATCATCAACATTTTATCCCTGTAATATCAATCAATAAATATCTTGAATCAAATAGTCATCTTTGCACTACAGGCCAAAGATATTCATCAGTTGGTCATGTTCACCTCAACACCTGTTCATCTTTGCACTACGGGCTAAAGATATTCATCAGAAATCATTAATCTTTGCACTACAGGCCAAAGATATTCATTTATATCATCATTTAGGACTGAGGATGATGAAAAATATTTTTAAGGAAACGAATCCAGTGAAACAAAATAATAAATATTAAGGATTTGTATTTCGATTTATCTATGTCCAAAAATACCTTTTAAATAATCATAGTGAAGTAAAATTCAAGAATGATCAAAACATGGATACAATCAAAGCTATTATCCAGAATAGATATTTGGACAAAAAGAAGAAAATTTCATTTTTCGGTGAATAGTAACTCATGAATAGTAACTCGTGAATAGTAACTCATGAATAGTAACTCGTGAATAGTAACCCCGACATGAAAAGTCCCAAATTTGATAAAAAGTTCAGATCAATACTTCGGCATAATGATATTAAAGAAAATAATATCATTTAAGAAGAAATAACATCCCTTACCTCAAAAGGATAGTACTTCTGCCTGGATATAGTGCTGAAAGAACTTGCACCGTATAGAAATACTCAAAGTACTAAAATACTCACAAGAATACGCTCAATATATCGAGAGAGAAAGAGAGAGAAATCTGAAGTTTCTGGTGTGCTTTTCAATTCTAACCTAAGCACCCTATTTATAGGAAAATGCTTAGAACACCAAAGTAGAAAATTTAATAAATTAATAATATTATTTTTTCAAATTTCCTACGCCCACTAATTTGGTCCAAGACATCAGCCACCATGTGACAAAACATTAAAAACGTTTTTCTTAATTTAAATAATTAAAACTTCCAAAATCAATTATTTCGGAACTACGGAACTTTAATAATTCATAATAAATAGCCCTTTTTATCCGAAAATTCAAATCTTGCGAGTTTTTATAGGAAATTCAATTCTGTACAACTTTGCAGAAGGAAGTTTTTCCAAATTCCAAACAGAAACTGACCGAAATCTACAAACGGGTGATTTTACAGGTTATAATCAAATTTCAGTCAAGAAATGGGGTCCACCGACACACAAAACATGTGTTAAACAACTTTTGCAACAAAAATACTCTTCCTCCTCATATACTCATATATCCCACATTCATTGTAAAAAAATATCACCATTAATATATTATTAAAATAATATATTTAATTGAATTATTTTATCAGAAAAGATAAAATATTAATTTTCAACAATTGTCACATTTAAAAATTTTCTCCATCTATATCCACATAAAATCAATATTTTCCTCATCATATAAATCAATAATTAATTATTCACAAATAATATTACAGAATCACAGTACTGGCAACCAGGCCGTTCCCAGGAAAGAGGGGGCTTTCCAATAAGGATATTTCCTTACTGGCGCGCAATTAGATAACCAAACCTCTCCTTAGACAGAACTTTCTAGACATTGCCAATAATGTTATCTAATAATATTATTCAGATAATATGAATTATTGCTCCGATAATAGAAAATACTGTGTAGTGACAATTATTAAAACAACAGTAATATAAAATATCAACGCAGCAATTATTGAATCAATAAAATACAATATTGAACAGTAATTACTGTAACAATTATTGAGTAGTACCTTCTTACGTAAGAATTAATAATTGGTGCAATACCGTGTG
Organism: Panax notoginseng; assembly: GCA_016801055.1. Taxonomy (NCBI): domain Eukaryota; kingdom Viridiplantae; phylum Streptophyta; class Magnoliopsida; order Apiales; family Araliaceae; genus Panax; species Panax notoginseng. The sequence continues at coordinate 102,189,372 of CM029016.1, forward strand.
CTACTATGCAACAACGCGTATTACCGTGTTTTAACCTCCGGGTATTCCAACAGTATTAACGGTAACAACTACGCCGTTATTTATAAACAACTTATTTTTGTCGTTTTCTTCATCCAATCACTTTCTGTTATGGGGCACACACAAGGCTGCGCCGTCGTACGAATATTCCCCGACAACAAGAATATTCCACGACCAAACAAATATTCCCCGACAACAATGAATATTTTAGGACCACTTGCTTATTTGAAATATTTGCGCATTTTACCCATAACTAACCACATTAATCAAATCAACCCTTACTATTTCAGAATAATAAATAGAGGAAATTAAATTTCATTTATTAATAATTTGGGGTCTTACAACCTCCCCTCCTTATGAAATTTCGTCCCCGAAATTGACATACGTACCTGGTGTTTCGAAAAGATGAGGATACCTCGCTTTCATTTCCGTTTCAAACTCCTAGGTCATTTCCTCAATAGCATGGTTTCTCCACAAAACTTTAACTTGTGGTATGACCTTCGTGCGTAGGACATGCTCCTTCCTATCCAGAATCTTGACAGGTACCTCCTCGTACGTTAAGTCTTCGGCTATCTCGTCCGGTTCTAACTCAATAACGTGGTTCGGGTCTTTCACATATTTACGAAGTACAGATATATAAAAAACATTATGAACACGAGACATACTTGGAGGTAACGCGAGTCTATAGGCCACATTTCCTACTCGGTCAAGAATCTGAAATGGACCAATAAATCGTGGATTGAGCTTTCCTCTCTTCCCAAATCTTGTAACTCCTTTCCATGGAGCTACACGTAATAATACATGATCCCCAATGTCAAATTCCACGTCCTTTCGATGAAGATCCACATAACTCTTTTGTCGATCCTGTGCCGTTTGTATAGTTGTCGAATCGTTTGGATCTTCTCTGTAGTCATTCGTACCAACTCTGGTCCCAACAACGTTGCTTCTCCCACCTCATCCCAACGTACTGGAGAGCGACACTTTCGTCCATACAATGCTTCAAAGGGAGCCACACCTATACTTGCCTGATAACTGTTGTTGTAGGAGAATTCCACCAATGGTAGGTACTTATCCCATCTTCCTTTGAAATCTAGGACACAAAGTCTTAATAGGTCTTCAAGAGTTTGAATAGTCCTCTCTGATTGCCCGTCCGTTTGAGGATGGTATGCCGAACTGAACCGTAAATCCGTGCCCATAGCTTTTTGCAAGCTAACCCAAAATCTTGAAGTGAATCTTGGGTCACGATCCGAAACTATGGATACTGGCATGCCATGCAACCTTACAATCTCATTCACGTACATATTAGCAAGACGTTCAAGGGAATAAGTCTCCCGTATCGGCAAGAAATGAGCAGACTTGGTTAATCTATCAACTATAACCCAAATAGCATTTATGCCTTGAGAAACCGTGGGAAGACCCGTAACGAAATCCATGGTAATGTGTTCCCACTTCCATTTCAGAATCTCAAGTGGTTGCAATGGACCCTTTGGTACTTGATGCTCCGCCTTTACACGTTGACAAGTTAAACACCTCGAGATAAACTTTGCAATCTCTCTCTTCATATTGTTCCACCAAAATGTATGTCGAAGATCACGATACATTTTAGTACTTCCAGGATGGATTACAAATGGTGTATTGTGTGCCTCCATCATGATCTTGTACTTCAAATCAGAATCGTTAGGAACACAAAGTCTGGAGTGGACTCGAAGTATTCCATCTTCATCGATTCTTGCTTCTGGAATAGCACCTTCTTGCACTTTCTTCTTCACACGCATCAGCTCTGGGTCTGTAGCTTGAGCAACTTTAACTTTATCGATTAAAGTTGGTTCTACGCGTATACTTGACATCATCGCACTCGTTCCTGCATATGATCTTCTACTCAACGCGTCAGCTACCACGTTTGCTTTTCCAGGATGGTATTGAATAGTGTGGTCGTAATCTTTCAACAGCTCGAGCCAACGTCGTTGCCGCATGTTGAGTTCTTTTTGAGTGAAGAAATATTTGAGGCTTTTATGGTCTGAATATATCTCCACCTTCTCCCCATATAGATAGTGCCTCCAGATCTTTAGCGCGAAAACGACTGTTGCCAACTCTAGATCATGAGTAGGATAATTCCTCTCATATTCTTTAAGTTGTCGCGAGGCATAGGCTATGACTTTCCCACGTTGCATGAGAACACATCCTAACCCTTTGCCTGAAGCATCGCTGTAGATAACAAATCTATCCGAACCAGATGGTATTGTCAGAACAGGTGCCGAAATGAGTCTCCTCTTAAGCTCTTGGAAACTTTTCTCGCATTCTTCGCTCCATACGAATTTGATATCCTTCCGAGTCAGCTGAGTTAATGGGGTAGCGATTCGAGAAAACCCTTCTACGAATCTCCGATAATAACCAGCTAAGCCTAGAAAGCTACGTACATCGGTCACCGTCTTCGGTTGCTCCCAGCTTTGTATTGCTTCAATCTTCGCCGGGTCCACATATACTCCATGTTTCGACACCACGTGCCCTAGGAATGCTACTTCCTCAAGCCAGAACTTGCATTTCTTCAACTTAGCATATAACTTGTTTTCACGCAGCCTTTGGAGTACCAGCTTCAAATGGTGCTCATGATCTTCTCGGCTTTTGGAATATATGAGGATGTCATCAATAAAGACAACAACGAACTGATCCAAATAATCCTTGAATACTCGGTTCATCATATCCATGAAAGCCGCAGGAGCATTAGTCAATCCAAAAGACATGACTAAGAATTCATAATGCCCGTACCGAGTTCTAAAGGCAGTCTTTGGAATATCCTCAGTTTTAACCTTCAGCTGATGATATCCAGAACGAAGATCGATTTTTGAAAAGAATTGTGCTCCTTGTAACTGGTCAAACAGGTCATCAATACGAGGTAGCGGATACCTATTCTTGATGGTGACATGGTTTAATTCCCGGTAATCGATACAAAGTCGCATACTCCCGTCTTTCTTCTTTACAAATAAAACAGGAGCACCCCAAGGAGATGTACTAGGACGAATGAAACCGATGTCCAACAATTCTTGTAGTTGGACTTTTAACTCTTGAAGTTCAATAGGAGCCATTCGATATGGGGTTTTAGAAATGGGCTTTGTACCAGGTTCAAGATCAATAAAGAATTCAACTTCACGTTCTGGGGTAGACCGGGAAGTTTTTCAGGAAATACGTCAGGAAAGTTATTAACAACAGGAATATTATTCAAATTTGACGTGTCTTTATTTAAATCCATAGCATGGGCTAAGAAAGCTTGACATCCGTTTTTCAATAAACGAATGGCTTTATGACTTGATATGACAGTGATTGATTTTAATGGCTTTGTTGCTTGAATTTGAACAACAGGTTGATTAGGAATATGAAAACTAATCACCTTACGAAAATAATCAATTTTGGCATGATGAGTAGTTAACCAATCAATTCCTAAAATCACGTCAAATGCAAGTATCTTTAAAGAGATAAGGTCAACAGGTAAGGTGATGGTACCAACTTGGATCAAACAAGATTTATAAACAGTGGATGTGATGAAAGTTTCCCCTAACGGAGTCTCCACAGATAAATCAAGGTCTAATTTCTCCGGAGTCAAGTTTAAACGTTGAGCACAAGTAGGAGAAATAAATGAATGGGTAGCACCGGTATCTAGTAAGGTATAAACTTCACATGAATTTATAATTAGCTTACCCGTGATCACCTCATTTGGGTTCCTCGCATGTTGACCAGTCACGATAAACGCTCTTCCAGGAACCGTTGACTTTGACTTTTCTGGGACAGCCTTTTGAGTCACCGTCCCCGCTGAACTTGGTTTCGCTACCGTACAATCTCGAGCGATATGTCCTTCCTTTCCATAATTATAGCATACCTTGAACTGTTGTGGACAGTTTGGGCTGATATGTCCCTCTTTTCTACATTTATAGCATATGACCGGTGGTCGTTCTCCTCCCTTGGAACCAGTTACTGCTGGTGCTGACGTCTTCGTATTGTCATTATTGAATCTCCTCTTTTTAAAATCTCCTCCTGACTCGCTTCTTCTATTTTCATAGCCACGATTACCACCAGAGTGGTTACCGTTCTTGTCCGTATTCTTCTTTCTCCGCTGGTTATCATTGTTCTGATGACTGTTGTCACCGATATGATCCTGGTTGTGGTCCCTCGGTTGACCGTACTCGTTATCTCGCTCTAATAATTGAGCCCTATTGACAACATCTGAATAGAGAGAAAATTTATGAGAAATGAGATATTGACGTATGCCGGGTTTCAAACCTCTCAGAAACATCCGCGTCATACGTTCCTCATTCTCCACCAAATGAGGTGCAAACCTGGACAACTCTGCAAACTTCGCCTCGTACTGGGACACCGTCATGTTATTCTGCTCCAGTCTAATAAACTCTACCTCCTTCATATGACGAATACTTTCAGGAAAGTACTTGTCATTGAATAGTTTCTGAAATGTCTCCCAAGACATGCTGAGTGCGGCTGGATGGGTACGCTTTACAGACTCCCACCAATAGTCTGCCTCGCCACGGAACATAAAGGTGGCGAATGGAACCTTCTGTTCCTCCGTGCATCCCAAGACATCAAATATCTTGGTAATTTGCTTGACCCATGTCTCCGCCTTAATCGGATCCGGCTTTTCCCAGAATTCTGGTGGTCCCAACTCTTTGAACTGCTTGGCTGTGACCAGCTGTGCGTTGCCATTGTTTCTTCCTATATTTTGAACAGGAATCTCCTTCGTCTGGTTTTGCATGAATCGCAAAAAGCTTCTAAACATCTCATCGTTCACCGTCTGCTCAGTGGTGTTGTTCACAGGAGGAACATTGCCAGCCTGTTGCACGTTCTCCTCGTTGGTGAGTACAGGTGTCTCCACGGTTTCATTTACTCCACTGTTAACATTCTCAGTCGACATTCTCAAATACTGCCATAAAACAAGGGTTAATTTAACAAATTAACAAATCACATAATATCCCTATATTATGACCGACCAACAATAAGCTTAGGTAGGACACACTAGCGAAGGATTTACTCGTCTCTTCCCTCCTAGTTCTATTCCCCGATCTCCGCCAGAGATCATATCCCTAAGCTCTGATACCAACTGTGACGCCCCCAAAACAGGTATACAACACCCATTCTGAGTCGTCAATAACATGGTACAGAAACAACTACAACTTTATTAATACAACATAAAAACTGTGAGTGTAAATACAAATATTGTCATCTAGACAATATCCACACTCAAATAAGTCCTCATTGTAATTATTGGTACAATATTTTACAAAAAAAAATGGTGAGGACTACTAAAACAACTTCCTAGAACCTTCATTCCATACCCCGACTAGTACTTGCTACATTCTCGCCTCCTGAGAAGAAAATGGAACAACAAGGAAAAGGGTGAGCTCAACTAGCCCAGTAAAGAATATTATGACTAAGATAATACACAACAAATTATCGTTAGTCTTTAACAGGAAAAAAAATTTAATAGAATACAATAGACAACAAGTTTTAAATCAATATTCGCAGCGGAAAATCATAATTCATAGAAAAGTTACGTAGAGAATGAAATCTACGATTATCTATGAATTTAAAAGCCCATCATCAATATTTTATCCCTGTAATATCAATCAATAAATAACTTAAATCAAATAGTCATCTTTGCACTACAGGCCAAAGATATTCATCAGTTGGTCATGTTCACCTCAACACATGTTCATCTTTGCACTACGGGCCAAAGATATTCATCAGAAATCATTAATCTTTGCACTACAGGCCAAAGATATTCATTTATATCATCATTTAGGACTGAGGATGATGAAAAATATTTTTAAGGAAACGAATCCAGTGAAACAAAATAATAAATATTAAGGATTCGTATTTCGATTTATCCATGTCCAAAAATACCTTTTAAATAATCATAGTGAAGTAAAATTCAAGAATGATCAAAACATGGATACAATCAAAGCTATTATCCAGAATAGATATTTGGACAAAAAGAAGAAAATTTCATTTTTCGGTGAATAGTAACTCATGAATAGTAACTCGTGAATAGTAACTCATGAATAGTAACTCGTGAATAGTAACCCCGACATGAAAAGTTCCAAATTTGATAAAAAGTTCAGATCAATACTTCGGCATAATGATATTGAAGAAAATAATATCATTTAAGAAGAAATAACATCCCTTACCTCAAAAGGATAGTACTTCTGCCTGGATATAGTGCTGAAAGAACTTGCACCGTATAGAAATACTCAAAGTACTAAAATACTCACAAGAATACGCTCAATATATCGAGAGAGAAAGAGAGAGAAATCTGAAGTGTCTGGTGTGATTTTCAATTCTAACCTAAGTACCCTATTTATAGGAAAATGCTTAGAACACCAAAGCAGAAAATTTAATAAATTAATAATATTATTTTTTCAAATTTCCTACGCCCACTAATTTGGTCCAAGACATCAGCCACCATGTGACAAAACATTAAAAACGTTTTTCTTAATTTAAATAATTAAAACTTCCAAAATCAATTATTTCGGAACTACGGAACTTTAATAATTCATAATAAATAGCCTTTTTTATCCGAAAATTCAAATCTCGCGAGTTTTTATAGGAAATTCAATTCTGTACAACTTTACAGAAGGAAGTTTTTCCAAATTCCAAACAAAAACTGACCGAAATCTACAAACGGGTGATTTTACAGGTTATAATCAAATTTCAGTCAAGAAATGGGGTCCACCGACACACAAAACATGTGTTAAACAACTTTTGCAACAAAAATACTCTTCCTCCTCATATACTCATATATCCCACATTCATTGTAAAAAAATATCACCATTAATATATTATTAAAATAATATATTTAATTGAATTATTTTATCAGAAAAGATAAAATATTAATTTTCAACAATTGTCACATTTAAAAATTTTCTCCATCTATATCCACATAAAATCAATATTTTCCTCATCATATAAATCAATAATTAATTATTCACAAATAATATTACAGAATCACAGTACTGGCAACCAGGCCGTTCCCAGGAAAGAGGGGGCTTTCCAATAAGGATATCTCCTTACTGGCGCGCAATTAGATAACCAAACCTCTCCTTAGACAGAACTTTCTAGACATTGACAATAATGTTATCTAATAATATTATTCAGATAATATGAATTATTGCTCCGATAATAGAAAATACTGTGTAGTGACAATTATTAAAACAACAGTAATATAAAATATCAACGCAGCAATTATTGAATCAATAAAATATAATATTGAACAGTAATTACTGTAACAATTATTGAGTAGTGCCTTCTTACGTAAGAATCAATAATTGGTGCAATACCGTGTGCTACTATGCAACAACGCGTATTACCGTGTTTTAACCTCCGGGTATTCCAACAGTATTAACGGTAACAACTACGCCGTTATTTATAAACAACTTATTTTTGTCGTTTTCTTCATCCAATCACTTTCTGTTATGGGGCCCACACAAGGCTGCGCCGTCGTACGAATATTCCCCGACAACAAGAATATTCCACGACCAAACAAATATTCCCCGACAACAATGAATATTTTAGGACCACTTGCTTATTTAAAATATTTGCGCATTTTACCCATAACTAACCACATTAATCAAATCAACCCTTACTATTTCAGAATAATAAATAGAGGAAATTAAATTTTATTTATTAATAATTTGGGGTCTTACAACAGTATCCTGGACTGTCATGTTGAAGACTCTCGCGGTTGCCTTTTCCCGTGGTTACACTCCCTGCCTCCATTTTCCTCTTTGGACAATCCTTCACCTTATACTCCATCGACCCACACAGAAAACACCCACTGTTCATCCTTGGGTTGGGACAGTTGGGAGAAATATGGCCCTCCTGCCCGCACTTGTAACATACAAACTTACCCTTCAGACACTCCCCAGAGTGATTCTTCTCACAGTTTCCACACTGAACTACCTACTTCTTCACACCTTCCTGTTTCACCTGGACATTTCCAAAATAATTCCTATTTCTTTTCTCACCCCTATTTCCACTATTACTTTCCACCTTCACAGCTCCTACGGCCTTGCCTTTGTTCCTCTTCTCCTTCTTGTAGAGGTTCATGGCCACACTCCCCTCCTCAGCTATGATAGCCTTTTCCATGAGTGCTGCAAAAGAATTGAACTGCAACACTGCCACCTTGTTGTAGAGCCAAGGTTTTAAGCCTAGCTCAAACCTCCTTGCCTTCCTAGCCTCCGTATCAACTTGATGCGGAGCGAACCTAGCCAACTCATTAAACTTTGCGGCATACTCCGTAACAGTCATGTTCTCCTACTTTAATTCCAGAAATTTCACCTCCATCCTCGCCTGTATACTAGCTGAGAGATAGTTTTCGAAAAATAGAGTTTTAAACCTAGCCCAAGTAACTACTCCTTCTCCTGCCCTAGTTTGATTTGCCTCCCACCAAAAGTTAGCCTCCCCCTTCATCATATAAATGGCAAAAGTGGTCTTTTGCCCCTCATCTACCCTAGCAATTATGTATGCCTTTCCTATCTCGTTAACCCATGTCTGGGCTTCTATAGGGTCAGCTGATCCCCTAAATTCTGGTGGTCCTACTACCTTGAAGTCTTTAAATATTGTCAAGTGATTGTCTGGCTGGTTCCCTGCGGCTGGTATTCCCTGCTGCATAGCCTGAGCTACCATGTACACAAAGTTTTGCATCGGGTCTTGCTGTTGTCCCCCAGCGTTGTTGACAGATTCTTTTGCCCTTTGATTTTGTGTTCGACGTCTTAGCGGCATTATCTGATTACATAAAATCATAAATTTAACTTACATTCTAAACCTTATTGTATAAGTTTAACATGTAACACGAAGTTTTATACAAAACTTATTCCATTTATTAAAAATAAATTCGTATTTATTAATTCAAAGTACTTTACATAACGTATCACATACTGCTATCCCTTTGTGACCACAAAAGTCGGGAATTACTGCGATAACTTACACAAAAGTTGGGAATATTACATTACACTCGTACATTATCAAACATACATAATTAACTACTAATCCCACTTATTTCCTAAGTCACGGTCTTTCATCTTTCTTTTCCCCTTCTTGCTCGGAGTTATACACAATCTGTTGCTTCTGGTTCCCATTTGATCAATTTAGATTTTAAGCTTATCTTGTTCCTCCATAGTTTCCATTAACGCTTTTTGTAACTGACTGTTTAATAGCCTTTCTATTTCCCATAACTTTTCCAGAGAAAAAACCTGGTTCCTCAGATTCTGTACTTCTGTTGATGCTTGATCAGCTCCAACTTCGGTGTTCGAATCACTATCTGTTAGTTCCACTATTTTCGGATCTGGTACTATGCTTTCCAATACCACCACCTCATTAAGGTTGCTTGCATTGTGAGCCTCTATTTCAGCTATTGGCTTTGATATTGGCCCCTTCTTTACAATCTGAGGGTATCCTAATTCTTTTCCTCCTGACATCTACACACAAATTATCCTTATTAGCATATAGTATATACACACAGCAAATAATAATTTTATAAAAGTTATCTTTTATTTTGTTTAACGATGAATATATTCAATTCATCTCCTTTTAAACTCTATATGAGTTATTTGTATTTTCAACGTTTCCCTCTATTCTAAGGTTATAGCCTAAGGTCTATCCCACCTAAGGTTTCTAACCCTGAAGCTTTGATACCAACCTGTGACGCCCCCAAATTCAGTTACTTGAAACCTAAACTCGGTGCTTCACGAAACCATTTCTATGAGTAGAATAATACTAATAATAATAACAATAATATAAATATCAAACTTAATTTACATATATCAAAGTTTAAATCCTAGGTACACGACCTTTAAACATTCATTACATCATAGATAATAAATATCATTGTCTTAATAAACCGTAACTATTACATAGAATATTGTAAAACTCAATCGAACAGCTTTCCTTTCCCCTTGTTCTTGCCTGATCCTTCGGGTTGATCAAACTTGGCTGAAAATATTTAAATTTAAAGCAAGAATGAGCATTTGATTACCCAGCAAGTAATAGTAACAATAAATATTAACTGAAAGAATTAAATATTTTTTTTGAATGACACTTCTACAACGAATCAACAGTTGTGAAGTAAGCTGAACCAATAATAACAACATATCAATCTTATATCAATTTTTTGAAACTACGTACTGACTATAAATGAAGAGTAGTCGACAGACTATGAACTTTATTTTCAATTTTTGCTAAGGTTTAGCATAACTTCATTCACAAACCGTCATAACTTACGGGCACGAGGGTGATCATCCCAAAATGCCATGTATTGATTAATACTACATGTAAGAACGATATTACGGTTCATCTTATCCACATTAGGTGCACAAAAGTTTTTTCATGTTCGGGATATTCATACTTAGTCAGGAATCTGAACCAAAACAATTTGATTGGATACAATAAATTTCTATCATGTTTAACGATATTTCTAATTATGTGTCTAGCTGGATCAAATAGCTTAGACGACTTTTAATTAATGTATACATACCAGAAATCAATAGGTATGCATGTGATTAAATACAATGATTATCCAAGTGAGGACACTTGTCAAACCCTATTAAGAAATTAATGAACAAAATAATTACCTGGATTATGCACTAATATTGTGTTGATAAACAATGGTCGAATAATTTAAGAACTGGTATGAATATGAATAATTGGATACATAGTCAATAACAATAGAGTTAATAATCTGGCACAATAATATGATTTTGAAACTTTTTTACTCATGTCCATTGCATAAAGTAAATGCAAAGGTAGGATACTTGCCTGAGCTGTTGCTTACAATAACGCAACTTAGATTAATCTTTTATATTAAAACCTATCATTAATAAGATCATTCGTTCTATTAGAATAATATATCATATCACATAGTACTGCTATTTGCAGTCAACACATAACCTAATCACAATGTCCCATATATTTAGCAGTCATTGAATCATAAACAAACACGTATCTAGTCCAATTATCTAAGCCCAAATCAATTTTTGAAATATTTCGGTATACCGACGGCTTTATCAAGTAATTAATGAGTCCAAAACTCCATTCAGTAATTCAATAACTGTAAATATCAATCATATTATTTTTAAATGACTTATAATAATTTTTAAATAATTATTATAATTTATCATGATTTTTCAAACCTCGGAATCATTATTAAATGATTTAAATATTAACTAATTCTATTACCATTAATATTTAATTAATATTAAACTATTAATGAAACTGTTGCGAAAATATTAAAGTTATTTATAATAACTCAAAACATTTTTAAAGTGTTAATATTACCTTTAAATAATTTTTAAAATATTTAAAAATATTTTTAAATAATTAACATTAATATTTAAATATTAATGTATTATTCATCAAAATATTAAAAGTCATTTATTATAACTTAAGATATTTTTAATTCATTTATATCCTTTTTAAATAATTTTTAAATCAATAAAACCATTTTTAATTTATTTATTCAATATAATTATTAAATAAATCAAATATCATTAATATAAAATTATTAAAAAATTTACCTTTAAATATCAAAAGTTATATTTTATAACTTAAAATATTTTTAAACTATTTATTTTTATTTAAAAAATGATTTTAATAATATTTAAATCATTTTTAATTAATTTATTTAATATAATTACTAAATAAATCTAATATCATTAATATTAAATAATTAATGAAACTTATCTTAAAATATTAAAAGTTATGTTTTATAAATTAAAATATTATTAAATACCTTACTATCATTTAAAATAATCTTTAATACAATAAATTCATTTTTAATTAATTTATTTAATGCATTTGTTAAATAAATTAAATACCAATAATATCCAAATAAATATTAATATTTATGAAAAAAATATGTTAAACTATTAAAAGTTAATTTTCATAACTTAAAATAATTTTTGTAATTTTCAAAAATTATTTTCTATTTTTAAATGATTTTTTAGAAATTAAATTAATTAATTTTAATAAGTCTGTCGCTAAAGCCCTTTGGCGACAGTAAATGTCGCCTTAGGTGTTCTTGAGAAACCCAGAACACTCAAAAGTCAGTTTCGAGTGACTATGTTTAACGATCAATAAATCAGTGTCAAATGTGTTTTTGGGCTAGCTAATGATTGAATCTTGTAGAACAAGTGTAACACTACATGTAACAACCAATAACCAGGTCATACATCATCACAATTGAAAGTTATTAAGCTTTTAACTAGCTATCATAACGTGTTCAACATATTTTTGGGCTGCCCAGAATTTTTAGTCATGGGCGGTCAACGCTTTTGTTGACTTTATTTCAGTTAATCGGTTCATGTTATAGTTGTGTTAGATGTCGGGTCTTGTAGACTGACTAACAGGGTATCTATTTTGATCATTGTTCAAGCCTAAACATCAACAATCTACAAGATCTAAGGCATTAAAAATGCTATCAGAGCTGTTCCCAGAAATGAAGAACAGATCGTGGGTCTTACTTTGAGCTTCCACTACATGCTAGTCTTGTAATATTTTCATGATCTAATGATTTCAGTGCATAGCAAACATGTAACTTAAGAGATTTAATACAAAAAGTCAATAAAATAACAACAAAATCTACAGATCCGTATCGGTCAAACCTTGTCAGAATACATAATCATACGTTTTCTAGGTTGCCCAGAAAACATATTTCGTGTTCGTCCTGCTTGGTTTGACCGTCCATAAAATCCAACATGCATGATGTTTAGATTATATAAAACCTTGAATCAAGAGTCCATATACCAGATTACAACCTTATTACATCAACAAGAACAAAATAACTAACAACGGAAAGATTTGGGCCCATGAACTTGCTGTCAGAGCTTTTTGGGCAAGTTCATGGCTGCCCAGATTTCATACGGTCAATGCCGGTCAACGTGGTTTGACCACGAATATCTTGAGTTCTAGACACGATCTGACCCTGTTTCTAGTTCCAGATCATAGTCCACAAAACAAAGAACATATCCTTAACATGAAATACACATAACACTTAACAAAGAAAGATCTAGGGGCTCTGACATTTGTTGTCAGACCACAGTTTTAAAATTTTCCAGATTTTGAAAAATGACAAATCCGAGCCTCTAGATGTTATGGATCTAACATCAAGCAACCCAGATCACTTTATTAGACTCCATACAACATATTTAACACAAAAAATTTAACATCTAACACCTGATTAAAGATCAGATTTCTTTTAGGGTTCATACATTTTTATGAACAAATTTTGATTCCTTAGCTACTGATTCGTTATGTGAGTTAGTGGGGCTTGATTTGGGGACTGAAACACCATTGGATTTTGTGGGTTTGAGCTTGAGAGAGTTTGGCTAAGTGTTGGTTGCACAAATTGGGTAAATAATGCACTTTCTCTCTCTTAATCCTTATCCATAACTTGATGCAATGAATTTGGATGCTAATAATGGCTGAGAGCTGGAGTGTTTAGCTCCTAGGTAGACTAGGGTGGCTTGTCAAGATTTGGAAAGATTTTCTAGCAATAATTCACCAAATGGGACAAAAAGGGTATTTAAGTCATTTTGCTTACAATTTTAAGGGTATTTTTGTCTAAGGTACTTGTATCTAGGGTTAAATCACTAGATTTTAAACCTTAAAGTTTCTCAATTAATTTCTAGGGTTTGAAAATTTAAAATTAAAGTGTAATAAAATTTTAATTAAAACACACTAATTAAAATTAAGATTTTTAATAGAAAATTAGGGTTTAAATAATTAGGGTTCCTTAATATCATTGGGGTTCCTAGATTAACAATTCAATTTACTAAAATAATAATTAGGGTTCCTAATTTTAACAATTAGGGTTTCTAATTTTAATTAGGATTTTAAAATATTAATTAGGATTTTCCTAATTAACAGAAATTCTATAATATGCAACATAATTCATATAATACATTTACTACCCAGTCTTGAACTCGTAATTGAGTTTAACAATATAGGGTTTAATAAATTAATATTAGGGTTCTGACATTATTCACCATAATTGACCAACCATTAACGATATGTACATACTATATATATTTATAACACTGAAAAATAATATTATATATAAAATAATATTATTATTCTCATTCATTGCTCAAAATTCAAAATTAGGGTTTGGATTCCATATCTGACTCATCTTTCATATATAACATTATTAATTAAGTTAAAAATAATTAACTTAAATAATCTGAACTAAAATTCATATAATAAAATAGTAATTATAATAATTCCAATAATCATTTCATACATTATTTAAATAATATAAAAATCATATTTTCATATAAAATAAATAATAAAGACATTTCTACTATAAAATTAATTATTATAAGAATATACTTTATAATGATCAATAATTCTAAAATAAAATTATTTGAAATTATTCATGTAATAAATAAATTTTATTTATCACATATATACATACACATTACTTGGCACATATTCCTTTCTTAAAAATAAAAAAAATTATATGCAAAATTTCTTATTTATTTATATAGAAAATATCGGGTTATTACATTCACCCTCCCTTATAAGGATTCCGTCCCCAAAATCACCATTTTAAAACTTATATATACAAGGATACATAGCATACGCAATATTGCAAATAGATCTCGATCATAACAAATCTTTAACTATTCAACATAAAGCTTGTCTATCTGATTAAACGGAAGTTTGATTTCTAAAAGAATTCAAATTCCCCTTCAAAATTTCTTTATAAAATAATTTGCTATATATAGAAAAATCATATATATACACGAAAAATAAAAGTTATTTGAATAATACCTGGAGTTCCATTTCCAACTGCCATAGTATCCTGGACCGTCATGTTGAAGACTCTCGCGGTTGGTTTTGTTGGTTTTTTGGTTGAAGTCGGTCCTGTGATTGCCAGAGTCCAGCTGCCTTTTCCTGTGGTTACACTTCCTGCCTCCATTTTCCTCTTTGGACAATCCTTCACCTTATACTCTATCGACCAAAATAGAAAACACCCACTGTTCATCCTTGGGTTGGGGCAGTTGGGAGAAATATGGTCATCCTACCCGTACTTGTAACATACAAACTTATCCTTCAGACACTCACCAGAGTGATTCTTCCCACAGTTTCCACACTGAACTACCTACTTCTTCACACCTTCCTGTTTCACCTGGACATTTCCAAAATAATTCCCCTTTCTTTCTCACCACTATTTCCACTATTACTTTCCACCTTCACAGTTCCTACGGCCTTGCCTTTGTTCCTCTTCTCCTTCTTGTAGAGGCTCATAGCCTCACTCCCCTCCTCAGCTATGACAGCATTTTCCATGAGTGCTGCAAAAGAATTGATCTGCAACATCGCCACCTTGTTGTAGAGCCAGGGTTTTAAGCCCAGCTCAAACCTCATTGCCTTCATAGCTTCCGTATCAACTTGATGCGGAGAGAACCTAGCCAACTCATTAAACTTTGCGGCATACTCTGCAACAGTCATGTTCTCCTGCTTTAATTCAAGAAATTTCACCTCCATCCTAGCATGCATACTAGCTGAGAGATAGTTTTTGAAAAATAGAGTTTTAAACCTAGCCCAAGTAACTAGTCATTCTCCTACCATAGTTTGATTTGCCTCCCACGAAAAGTTAGCCTCCCCCTTCATCATATAAGTGGCAAAAGTGGTCTTTTGCTTCTTATCTACCCTAGCAATTATGAATACATTTCCTATCTCGTTAACCCATGTCTGGGCTTCTATAGGGTCAGCTGATCCCCTAAATTCTGGTGGTCCTACTGCCTTGAAGTCTTTAAATTTTGCCAAGTGATTGTCTGGCTGGTTCCCTGCGGCTGGTATTCCCTGCTGCATAGCCTGAGCTACCATGTTCACAAAGTTTTGCATCGGGTCTCGCTGTTGTCCCCCATTGTTGTTGACAGATTCTTCTACCCTTTGATTTCGCGTTCGATGTCTTAGCGGCATTATCTGATTACATAAAATTATAAATTTAACTTACATTCTAAACCTTATTGTATAAGTTTAACATGTAACACGAAGTTTTATACAAAACTTATTCTATTTATTAAACATAGATTCGTATTTATTAATTCAAAGTAAAGACATAACGTAGCACATACTTCTATCCCTTTGTGACCACAAAAGTCGGGAATTACTGCGATAACTTACACAAAAGTTGGGAATATTACATTACACACGTACATTATCAAACATACATAATTAACTACTAATCCCACTTATTTCCTAAGTCACGGTCTTTTATCTTTCTTTTTCCCTTCTTGCTCGGAGTTGTACACATTCTGTTGCTTCTGGTTCCCATTTAATCAATTTGGATTTTAAGCTTATCTTGTTCCTCCATAGTTTCCATTAACGCTTTTCGCAACTGACTGTTTAATAGGCTTTCTATTTCCCATAACTTTTCCAGAGAAGAAACCTGGTTCCTAAGATTCTGTACTTCTGTTGATGCTTGATCAGCTCCAACTTCGGTGTCCGAATCACTATCTGTTAGTTCCACCATTTCTGGATCTGGTACTACGTTTTCCAATACCACCACCTCATCAAGGTTGCTTGCACTGTGAGCCTCTATTTCAGCTATTAGCTTTGATATTGGCCCCTTCTTTACGATCTGAGGGTATCCTAATTCTTTTTCTCCTGACATCTACACACAAATTATCCTTATTAGCATATAGTATAAACACACAGCAAATTATAATTTTATAAAAGTTATCTTTTATTTTGTTTAACGATCAATTTATTCAATTCATCTCCTTTTAAACTCTATATGAGTTATTTGTATTTTCAACGTTTTCCTCTATTCTAAGGTTATAGCCTAAGGTCTATCCCACCTAAGATTTCTAACCCTGAAGCTTTGATACCAACATGTGACGCCACCAAATTTAGGTACTTGAAAACCCGAACTCGGTGCTTCACGATACCATTTCTATAAGTAGAATAATACTAATAATAATAACAATAATATAAATATCAAACTTAATTTACATGTATCAAAGTTTAAATCCTAGGTACGCGACCTTTAAACATTCATTACATCGTAGATAATAAATATCATTGTCTTAATAAACCGTAACTATTACATAGAATATTGTAAAACTCAATCGAACAGCTTTTCTTTCCCCTTTTTCTTGCCTGATCCTTCGGGTTGATCAAACTTAGCTGAAAACATTTAAATTTAATGCAAGAATGAGCATTTGATTACCTAGCAAGTAATAGCAACAATAAATATTAACTGAAAGAATTAAATATTTTCTTTGAATGACACTTCTACAACGAATCAACAGTTGTGAAGTAAGTTGAACCAATAATAACAACATATGAATCTTATATCAATTTTTTGAAACTACGTACTGACTATAAATGAAGAGTAGTTGATAGACTATAAACTTTATTTTCAATTTTCGCTAAGGTTTAGCAGAACTTCATCCGCAAACCGCCATAACTTACGGGCACGAGGGTGATCATCCCAATGCGTCCTGTATTGATCAATACTACATGCAAGAATGATATTATCATTCATCTTATCCACATTAGGTGCACAAAAGTTTTCACATGTTCGGGATGTTCATACTTAATCAGGAATCCGAACCAAAATAATTTGATTGGATACAATAAATTTCTATCATGTTCAACGATATTTCTAATTCTGTGTCTAGCTGGATCAAATAGCTTAGACGACTTTTAATTAATGTATACATACCGAAAATCAATAGGTATGTATCAACATGAGATTAAATACAATGATTATCCAAGTGAGGACACTTGTCTAACCCTATTTAGAAATTAACGAACAGAATAATTACCTGAATTATGCACTAATACTGTGTTGATAAACAATGATCGAATAATTTAAGAACTGGTATGAATATGAATAATTGGATACATAATCAATAACAATAGAGTTAATAATCTGGCACAATAATATGTTTCTGAAACTTTCTTACTCATGTCCATTGCATAAAGTAAATGCAAAGGTAGGATACTTGCCTGAGCTGCTGCTTACAATACCGCAACTTAGATTAATCTTTTATATTGAAACCTATCATTAATAAGATCATTCGTTCGATTAGAATAATATATCATATCGCATAGTACTGCTATTTGCAGTCAACACATAACCTAATCACATTGTCCCATATGTTTAGCAATCATTGAATCATAAACAAACACGTATCTAGCCCAATTATCTAAGTTCAGATCAATTTCTAAAATATTTCGGTGTACCGAAGGCTTTATCAGGTAATTAATGAGTCCAAAACTCCATTCAATAATTCAATAACTGTAAATATCAGTCATATTATTTTTAAATGACTTATAATAATTTTTAAATAATTATTATAATTTATCATAATTTTTTAAACCTCGAAATCATTATTAAATAATTTAAATATTAACTAATTCTATTACCATTAATATTTAATTAATATTAAACTATTAATGAAACCATTGCCAAAATATTAAAGTTATTTATAATAACTCAAAACATTTTTAAAGTGTTAATATTACCCTTAAATAATTTTTAAAACATTTAAAAATATTTTTAAATAATTAACATTAATATTTAAATATTAATGTATTATTCATCAAAATATTAAAAGTCATTTATTATAACTTAAGATATTTTTAATTCATTTATATCCTTTTTAAATGATTTTTAAATCAATAAAACCATTTTTAATTTATTTATTCAATATAATTATTAAATAAATCAAATATCATTAATATAAAATTATTAATAAAATTTACCTTTAAATATCAAAAGTTATATTTTATAACTTATAATATTTTTAAACTATTTATTTTCATTTAAAAAATTATTTTTATAATATTTAAATTATTTTTAATTTATTTATTTAATATAATTACTAAATAAATCTAATATCATTAATATTAAATAATTAATAAAACTTATCTTAAAATATTAAAAGTTATGTTTTATAAATTAAAATATTATTAAATACCTTATTATCATTTAAAATAATTTTTAATACAATAAAATCATTTTTAATTAATTTATTTAATGCATTTGTTAAATAAATTAAATACCAATAATATCCAAATAAATATTAATATTTATGAAAAAAATATGTCAAATTATTAAAAGTTAATTTTCATAACTTAAAATAATTTTTGTAATTTTCAGAAATTATTTTCTATTTTTAAATGATTTTTTAGAAATTAAATTAATTAATTTTAATAAGTCTGTCGCTAAAGCCCTTTGGCGACAGTAAGTGTCGCCTTAGGTGTTCTTGAGAAACCCAGAACACTCAACAGTCAATTTCGAGTGACCATGTTTGACCATCAATAAATCAGTGTTAAATGTGTTTTTGGGCTAGCTAATGATTGAATCTTGTAGAACTAGTGTAACACTACATATAACAACCAATAACCAAGTTATACATCATCACAATCAAAAGTTATTAAGCGTTGAACTAGCTGTCAGAACGTGTTCATCATATTTCTGGGCTGCCCAAAATTTTCAGTCATGGCCGGTCAACGCTTTTGTTGACCTTATTTCAGTTAATCGGTTCATGTTATAGTTGTGTTAGACGTCGGGCTTTGTAGACTGACTAACAGAGTATCTATTTTGATCATTGTTCAAGCCTACACATCAACAATCTGCAAGATCTAAGGCATTAAAAAGGCTGTCAGAGTTGTTCTTCATTTCTGGGTTACCCAGAAATGAAGAACAAATCGTGGATCTTACTTTGAGCTTCCACTACATGCTAGTCTTGTAATATTTTCATGATCTAATGATTTCAGTGCATAGCCAACATGTAACTTAAGAGATTTAATACAAAAAGTCAACAAAACAACAACAAAATCTACAGATCCAAATCGATCAAACCTTGTCACAATACATGATCATACGTTTTCTAGGTTGCCCACAAAACGTATTTCGTGTTCCTCCTGCTTAGTTTGACCGTCCATAAAATCCAACATGCATGATGTTTAGATGATATAAAACCTTGAATCAAGAGTCCATATACCAGATTACAACCTTATTACATCAACAAGAACAAAATAACTAATAACAGTAAGATTTGGGCCCATGAACTTGTTGTCAAAGATTTCTAGGCAAGTTCAGGGCTGCCCAGATTTCATACGGTCAATGTCGGTCAACGTGGTTTGACCACGAATATCTTGAGTTTTAGACACGATCTGACCCTATTTCTAGTTCCAGATCATAGTCCACATAACAAAGAACATATCCATAACACGAAATACACATAACACTTAACGAAGAAAGATCTAGGGGCTCTGACATTTGTTGTCAAACCACAGCTTTAAAATTTTTCAGATTTTGAAAAATGACAAATCCGAGCCTCTAGATGTTATGGATCTAACATCTAGCAACCCAGATCACTTTATTAGACTCCATACAACATATTTAACACAAAAATTTTAACATCTAACACCAGATTAAAGATCAGATTTCTTTTAGGGTTCATACCTTTTAATGAACAAATTTTGATTCCTTGGCTACTGATTCGTTATGTGAGTTAGTGGGCCTTGATTTGGGGACTGAAACACCATTGGATTTTGTGGGTTTGAGCTTGAGAGAGTTTGGCTAAGTGTTGGTTGCACAAATTGGGTAAATAATGCACTTTCTCTCTCTTAATCCTTATCCATAACTTGATGCAATGTATTTGGATGCTAATAATGGCTGAGAGCTGGAATGTTTAGCTCCTAGGTAGACTAGGATGGCTTGTCAAGATTTGGAAAGATTTTCTAGCAATAATTCACCAAATTGGACAAAAAGGGTATTTAAGTCATTTTGCTTACAATTTTAAGGGTATTTTTGTCTAAGGCACTTGAATCTAGGGTTAAATCACTAGATTTTAAACCTTAAAGTTTCTCAATTAATTTCTAGTGTTTGAAAAATTAAAATTAAAGTGTAATAAAATTTTAATTAAAACACACTAATTAAAATTAGGGTTTTTAATAGAAAATTAGGGTTTAAATAATTAGGGTTCTTTAATATCATTAGGGTTCTCAAATTAACAATTCAATTTACTAAAATAATAATTAGGGTTCCTAATTTTAATAATTAGGGTTTTTAATTTTAATTAGGATTTTCAAATATTAATTAGGTTTTTCCTAATTAACAGAAATTCTATAATATGCAACATAATTCATATAATTCATTTACTACCCATTCTTGAACTCATAATTGAGTTTAACAACTTAGGGTTTAATAAATTAATATTAGGGTTATGACATTATTCACCATAATTGACCAACAATTAACGATATGTACATACTTTATATATTTATAACACTAAAAAATAATATTATATATAAAATAATATTATTATTCTCATTCATTGCTCAAAATTCAAAATTAGAGTTTGGATTCCATATTTGACTAATCTTTCATATATAACATTATTAATTAAGTTAAAAATAATTAACTTAAATAATCTGAACTAAAATTCATATAATAAAATAGTAATTATAATAATTCCAATAATCATTTCATACATTATTTAAATAATATAAAAATCATATTTTCATAGAAAATAAATAATAAAGACATTTCTACTATAAAATTAATTATTATAAGAATATATTTTATAATGATCCATAATTCTAGAATAAAATTATTTAAAATTATTCATGTAATAAATAAATTTTATTTATCACATATATACATACATATTACTTGGCACATATTCCTTTTTTTAAAATAAAAAAAATTATATTTAAAATTTTTTATTTATTTATATAGAAAATATCGGGTTATTACAACTACACTTACAAACAAACATCATGGCTAAACAACATCAGATCAGTGAGTTATTAACCCTCAAAATGTCTGACAACGTTGTTCTTCATTTCTGGGTTTTCCAGAAAATAAATGAAGAACAGACGAAGGTTGTAAGACCCCAAATTTTATGAATAAAGATTTAATTTTCTCGAAATATTTTTTTAATATTATGGTGTGAATTTGATATAATGTTATAGTTATGGGTAATATTTATAAATTTTACAAAGTAAGCAAGTTGTTATAAAATATTCATTTGGCCGGGGAATATCCTGTACGACGGCACAATCATTGGTGGACCCCACAACGGAAGAATTGTCGTAATTAGAAAATGACGAAATTATCTTTTTATAAAAATAGCGGCGAAAGTATTACCGTTAAAACTGTTGAACTACCAGGTAGTAAAAGTACAGTAATACGCGTGGTTGCATAGTAGCACACAGTATTGATTATTGAAGCTTACGTAAGAAGTCACTCAGTTATACTCAATTATTGCTACAGTAATTGATGCATCATATCTGTCATATTATTGATTCAATTATTGTCACAGTATCATCTACATAATATGTTATATTATTAAATCAATAATTGAGACGACAAAGCTATTCATATTATTATTTACAATATTGACAATGTCTAGAATTTCTGTCAAGGAGAGGTTAGATAATCTAATTGCACGCCAATAGAGAGAAATTCTTATCGGAAAGCCCCATCTTTCATGGGAATGACCTGATTGTTAAATATTGTGAGTTATAATATTAATGATGAATAAGTTCGTGTTGATTAAAGATGAAATTGATAGTTCCATTGTGTGGAAATTATTAGTGTTAGTGGAAATCGACATTTATTTCGATAATAATTGATGTCCGGAAGTTATATTGACCAATCGGCTAATTAACCGGTTAAATGAGCAATTAATTGCTATTAATTCACATGCTTATAACTATGTGTTCACATGTGTGTACTATTGATTCACATAATTTACTATTAGGAGAGGTGGTGCAAGATTGATAATACTTGCATGACTAAGTTAAAAATAGAGGTATAGATGGAGGTACTATACTGTAATTCGTATTTTCACATGTATAGAACTATTGATTCACATGATTTACTATTAGGGGAGGTGGTGCAAGTTTGATCATACCAAACTATAGAGCATAAAGCTATAGAGCATTTATTATAGAAAGAAATTATAGAGAGAAAGAAGAAGAGAAGTCTGTTACCTGACTATTTTAGTATCCAGTTTCTTCTAAGGTAAGGGGAATTATTTCTTTCGTATTCATGAAGAGAGTTATTTTCTTTCAATACTCGTAAGGGTTGTTATTCCATTCTTTATTATTTTGTTGGAATAACCTATCTATGCGAAGTACCGCATACATGGTAAAATTCTTCTGTTATTCCATTCTTTATTATTCTGTTGGAATATCATGTCTGTGCGGATTACGCATGACCTGGTTCTATTTTTTATTATTCTGTTGGAATAACCTGTCTATGTAGATTATCGCATGCATGGTGAATGACCTTTCGTATTCATTCTTTATTAAATTGTGGAAATGATCTGTCTACGTGGATTACCGCATGGCAGATGAAAATCTATTTGCAGTTTCGTACATTATATTATACTCGTATGAGATATAATTTTTTTTGTACTCGTCATGAAATATTATTTTATTTGGTATTTTATTTACGAGTTACTATTCACAGGTTACTATTCACCCAAATTATTGACTCGGATATTCGGGGCACTTTTCGTGTCGGAGTACTATTCACGAGTTACTATTCACGGGTTACTATTCATCCAAATTATTATTCACCCGAATATTATTCACTCGGGATTTTGGGGTACTTTTCATGTCGGGGTACTATTCACGAGATACTATTCCTGAAGTACTATTCACGGGGTACTATTCACGGGGTACTATTAACCCAAAAAATATATTTTTTTCTGTCCAAATTATTTTTGATACAAGAATATTATTCTTGAATTTTACTCTACAAAGCAGTATCATGTTGACAATTTGGACGTTATTGATTTTTGGATAAATTAAATTATAAATCTTTAAAATTTATCCTTGAACTTGTTTTATTGAATTATTATGTCATTGTCATTATCCTCATGCTTATATTGTGATGAAAGTCATCTTTGGCTTACGTGCAGAGATGGACTTGGTATGATTATTATCAGGGATTATTCGGTATAATCATGACCGTAATGTGACGAATGATGTGGTGAAAGTCCTCATTGGCCTGTAGTTCATTGATGGACAGTTGTTGGTATGATTATGGCCAGGAATTATTCCGTATAATCATGACCATTGATGATTACATGAATATCCTTGGCCGTGGTGCAGGGATGATTTGATTCTATTTATTAAGCTGAGTCTCAGCGATAAAGTTGATGAAAAACTTTTTAAATCATAGAAGATAGTAGATTTTATGCTCTACTTGACTCTTCTAATGGATTGCTTATTCCGCTGCAGTTGTTGATCTAAAACTTGTTGTCTACTATATTCTATCAGTTGTTATACTGTTGAAGGCTAAGGATAATTTATTCTGCATTATCTTAGTCATAATATTTCTTACTGGGCTAGTTGAGCTCACCCTTTCTTTCATTGTTCTCTTCAGGAAATGAGAATATAGCTAGGATGAGTCGGGGAATGGAGTGATGGTCCAGGATAAATGGCTTTAGTAGTCCTCACTATTATACGGAATAATGTGATAATAATTATAATGAGGACACCATTGAGTGTGAACATTGTCTAGATAACAATATTCTTGTTTAAACTCTCAGCTATGTTTTGTCGTATTTTACACGACTGTTGTATAATTAAGTTGTATTTGAATTTATGTACCATGTATCTGGCGACTCAAGATGGGTGATGTATACCTGTTTTGGGGGTGTCACAGTTGGTATCAAAGCTTAGGGATATGATCCCTGGCTGAGATGTGAGACGAGAACTAGGAGGGGAGAGACGGGAATTCTTTCGCTAGTATGACCTACCTAAGTTTATTTGGTATTTAATTGGTCGGTCAGAGTATAGGGATAATATGTGATATGACAATTAACCCTTGTTTTGTGACAGTGTTTGAAAATGGCATCTTAAAATGTTGAGATCAGCAATGAAGCACATGAGACCGTTGAGTCACCAACGATCAACACCCAGGATAATGTGCAATAGGAAGACAATAATCCTCAGGTAAATAACAACACCGATCAGATGATGAACGATGGGATGTTCAGAGGCTTTATGCAATTCACGCAACATCAGGCGAGAGAGACTCCTGTTCAAAATGCAGGTAGAAATACTGGCAACTCTCGACTGGTCACTGCTAAGCAGTTCAAAGAGCTGGGACCGCCGGAGTTTTGGGAAAAGCCAGAATCACTTAAGGCGGAGACGTGGATAAAGCAGATCACCAAGATATTTGATGTCTTGGAATGCTCAGAGGAGTAAAAGGTTCCCTTCGCCACCTTTTTGTTGCGAGCAGAGGCAGATTACTAGTAGGAATCTGTAAAGCGTACTCAACCTGACGCACTCAAGATGTCTTGGGAGATGTTCCAAGAACTGTTCAACGACAAGTACTTTCCTGAAAGTATTTGTCACATGAAGGAGGTGGAGTTTATCAAGTTGGAGCAAAACAATATGACCGTGTCACAGTACGAGGCTAAATTTACGGAGTTATCCGGTTTGCATTCCATTTGGTCAATAATGAGGAGCGAATGACGCGAATATTTCTAAGAGGTTTGAAACCCAAAATACGTCAATACCTCATTTCTCACGAACTTTGTTTATATTCAGATGTTGTGAATAGGGCTCAGTTATTAGAGCGCGATAATGAGTCAGCACAACCAAAAGGCAACGACCAACAACACGATAATAATCGTACCGGTGGCAACGGCCATCGGAACAATGATAACCATCGGGTGGGAAATTATCATGCCAAGAATGGTAACCACTTCGGTGGTAATCATGGCCAAGATAATAGGAGTGAAAATTTCAAGAAGAGAAGGTTCAACAACGATGGAAAGATAGCAGCACCAACACCCATTTTCAAGGAAGGAGAACGACCACCAATTGTATGCTTCAAATGTGGAGGGGAGGGACATATCAGTCCAAGCTGCACGATGCAGTCCAAAGTATGTTATAATTGTGGAAAAGAATGTCACCTAGCTCGATTTTATCGTGCACCAAAGTCAAGTCTAGCTGGGACGGTGGCACCAAAGGTGGATATGGACAAAACAAAGTCGGTGGTTTCAGGAAGAGCATTTTTTGTGACTTCTCAAAAAGCGAGTAACCCGAACGAAGTTAGCACAGGTTAGTTAATTATAAATTCTTGCGAAATCTATACCTTATTAGATACCGGTTCTACCCATTATTTATCTCTCTTGCTTGTGCTCAACATTTAAATTTGACCATAGAGAAGTTAGACTTTGACTTATTGGTTGAAACTTCGTTAGTAGAAACCTTCGTTACCTCCACTTTTTATAAATCTTGTTGATTCAAATCGACACTTTCACGTTACCTGTCGATCTTATCTCTTTGAAAATACTTGCCTTTGATGTGATTTTAGGAATTGATTGGTTAACTACTCATCATGCTTTTCGTAAGGTTGTTAGCTTTCATATTCCTAACCAACCTATTATGCAAATCCAAGCAACCAAACCATTAAAGTCAATCATTATCATATCAAGCCATAAGTAAAGAGCCCCGAGCCTTTCGCTGGTGACTTTCTTTGTGGAATGCACCGAAGCCAGAATATCCGTAGGGGACGTCGTGAATAACGGTGGCAAGTTGATAGGTATCAATGTGACGTGCTATCCAAGTCTTGGATGAGAGTCACTACAAAAAATGGGGCTTCAGCAACAACCGATTTTCGTTGCTAAAAGTGCCAAATTTCGTTGCAAAAGGGTTTTGGCAACGACTTTACTGTCGTTGCGTCTTTCGTTGCGCAATGAACGTTGCTAATTGTTCCGCAACGAATTTTTTTTTTTCGTTACCAAAAGTAATACATTTTGCAACGAAATTTGGCTTTCGTACAGAGACATCGATCCTTTAGCAACAAAATATATTGTTGCAGAATAATTAAAATTTCGTTGCTTAAAACCCCATTTCATTGCAAAAGTCTGCTAATTAGCAACGAAATGAACTCTCTTTTTTTTGCAACGACCATGCATTTTTGTTGCAATTGACACCATTTTGCAACGACATTTTTCGTTGCAGTAAATTATGAAAATTGTTGCCTAAACTTGCTTTCGTTGCGGAATGTAAACTTTTTAGCAACGATTTTCGTTGCTGATTATATTATTTGGCAACGATATTATGCTGAATCAGCAACGAAAATATTTGTTGCTGGTTATTTTTCAATAGCAACGAAAGTCGTCGATCAGCAACGATATTATATGTTGCCATTTCTTTATATGTGCAACGAAAGTTGATATAATTTGCAACGATAAAAAATATTGCCTTTTATTTTAGTATTAGAAACAATATCCTCTCCGTTGTTATTAGATTAATTTTTCGTTGCCAAATATTATATTTTTAATGCCATTAGCAACGAAAAATTATTGCTAAATGTATAAAAAATTGTTGCTATATTAAAACTTGTTCAATGCTTTAGTAACGAATTATATTGTTGCCAAATCAAAATTTGACATTCTTTTTGTGTACATGGCTGGCTCAATGTCCCCATAGCAAATAATGGCAAACATACAAAAAAAACTAAAATATTATTAACTTAATAAAATTATCCACTACATAATCATTCATTATATTTACAATTAACCATCTAAAGTTACCACAGTTCTTCAATCAAAGTATATATCTACATATATAGAGAGAGTACACTTCATAATTTCGTCCCTTATCTTCCGTAAACGTAACACAGAAATTTGATACCCAGTATTGTAAGACAGGTTGTAGAAACAGTCTTCCTGCACATATTTAAAAATAATAGCAAGTCAGAAAAATGAAGTGCAAAGATGGGAAAATAGTAATTAATTCGAGAAAAATAGAGATAAACAGAGTTCCATAATGCAGAGAGGAAGGTATATATCTTATTGAGAGAAATACACATTCACATCAGCTTTGATCTGAAATTGGACTGTAGCTAACCATACATTTTTTCCCAGTTTTGATTATTTTCTATTCTAGTTTCAACTCATCATGTGTTTATAGTCTTGAGATTATGTTGTAGCACAGTTGAATATGGGTATGTCACACTGACCTATAAAGTCACTAGAATTATAAATCAAAATAAAATGCTTGATACGATGCTGATGAGATGAGAGCACATGCATACTCTATTTTAACAGTTGTTATCATGACAAAAATATTCTCTACATAATAATAAAATTGCAGAATATTTTACTTTATGCATGTACTTGTGTTGAATGTAATGCATATTCACTCATCAAAGTGTTTGACATCATTCCAATGTACACTTCGACATGAGAATAAAGACGTAATCGTAGCAAAAAAAAGGGCATACACTAAGCAAAATAGAACTATAAAGGCTGCTCAGTCTGTAATAACCAACCACCTGAAAAATGAGAAACATCACTTAAGAACTTTATAGAGCTAACAAAATGGTTCTACGTCGCAACTTACAAGAGACAGAGAGACAATGAAGGGGGACAAGAACAACTGAAATCTCAACTCATTCTGTATAGTAATTCAATTAGTAAACAACAATTAAAAAGAAAAATTTAAGAGGAAAGCATGAATACACATTAATTTGCCAACAGGATATTGCCAAAAACTCACTCCTCTTTCAAAAATTAAAATCCATATGTTAATTAACTTAAGAAGCTTGCAATTATAAATGTTAAAAAAACATTAGTCACCTCACCTTTTGTTTTCGAAAGACTTTATAAATTGTAAACTGGACCCAACTCCAATTAGAGATTAAGCTTAATTAGTAAAACATAGTTTGCAATCCATAAAAGATAAGGTTCTTTAACCACTGCAGATAGGCTAATGAGAAAATTAAGGGTTGTGAAGAAATAAAAGTGAAAAATTATCAACACTTGTTAAAATATAGGTGTCTACCCTCTTTTTGGCATTTAAACAAACAGGTACATGTTATGCACCATTCAAGTTCTCCGGATGTATATAATGTTAAAGAATGTTAAAACTGTATAATGAATAATATAATAACAAAGAATTAGATATTTTCATTTAAAAAGTTGAAATAATTACAAATTTATGGACAACCAAACGCCTGCTTCATAATTAGGTTTGGGCATATAGAGTTTTACAAATAAAAGTTCACATTAGACAAATCAATTCCAAAACATGGTTCAGAGTATCCAAATGAAATGGATTAAGTTTATACTTAAATTTAAAATTGAGAGGGTTACGCTGACATTAAATTTGTAGCTACAATGTACAAGCTAGTGCAACAAATGGGCAATACATCAAACATGTGGTGTAAGACCCCAAATTATTAATAAATGAAATTTAATTTCCTTTATTTATTATTCTGAAATAGTAAGAGTTGATTTGATTAATGTGGTTAGTTATGGGTAAAATGCGCAAATATTTTAGTGGTTATAAAATATTCATTGTTGTCGGGGAATATTTGTTTGGTCGTGGAATATTCTTGTTGTCGGGGAATATTCGTACGACGGCGCAGCCTTGTGTGGGCCCCATAACAGACAACGATTAGATGAAGAAAACGACAAAAATAAGTTGTTTATAAATAACGGCGTAGTTGTTACCGTTAATACTGTTGGAATACCCGGTGGTTAAAACACGGTAATACGCGTAGCACGCGGTATTGCACCAATTATTGATTCTTACGTAAGAAGGCACTACTCAATAATTGTTATAGTAATTACTGTTCAATATTATATTTTATTGACTCAATAATTGTTGCGTTGATATTTTATATTACTGTTGTTTCAATAATTATCACTATGCAGTATTTTCAATTATCGGAGCAATAATTCATATTATCTGAATAATATTATTAGATAACATTATTGGCAATGTCTAGAAAGTTCTGTCTAAGGAAGGTTTGGTCATCTAATTGCGCGCCAGTAAGGAGAAATCCTTATTGGAAAGCCCCCTCTTTCCTGGGAACGGCCTGGTTGCCAGTACTGTGGTTCTGTAATATTATTTGTGTATAATTAATTATTGATTTATATGATGAGAAAAATAGTGATTTTATGTGGATATAGATGGAAAAAAATTTTAATGTGACAATTGTTGAAAATTAATATTTTATCTTTTTCTGATAAAATAATTCATTTAAATATATTATTTTAATAATATATTGATGGTGATATTTTTACAATGAATGTGGGATATATGAGTATATGAGGAGGAAGAGTATTTTGTGGCATTAAATGATTAACACATGTTTTGTGTGTTGGTGGACACAATTCTTGACCGAAAATTTATTATCGACTGTAAAATCGTCCGTTTGTGAATTTCGGTCAATTTCTGTTTAGAATTTGAAAAAACTTTCTTCTGCAAAGTTGTAGAGAATTGAATTTCCTATAAAAACTCGCGAGATTCGAATTTTCTGATAAAAGGGCTATTTATTATGAATTATTGAAGTTCCGAAGTTCCGAAATAATTGATTTTTGGAAGTTTTATTTATTATTTTGAAGAAAAACGTTTTTTGGCATTTAAGTGGGCTAACATGTGATATAAATGGGCTGAGATCAGATGTCTAGAGGTGGCTAAGGAAAATTTGATAAATATATTATTATTATATTAAATTTTCTGCTTTGGTGTTCTAAGCATTTTCCTATAAATAGGGTGCTTAGGTTAGAATTGAAAATCACACCAGAAACACAAGTTTCTCTCTATTTCTCTCTCTATATCGAGCGTATTCTTGTGAGAATTTGATACTTTGAGTGTTGCTATACGGTGCAAGTTTCCTTCAGCACTATATCTAGTATTCCAGTCAGAAGTACCGTCTTTCCGAGGTAAGGGATGTTATTTCTTCTTAAATGATATTATTTTCTTCAATATCATTATGCCGAAGTATTGATCTGAACTTTTTATCAAATTTAGAACTTTTCATGTCGGGGTTACTATTCATGAGTTACTATTCATGAGTTACTATTCACGAGTTACTATTCACGAGTTACTATTCACCGAAAAATGAAATTTCTTTCTTTTCGTCCAAATATCTATTCTGGATACTAGCTTTGATTGTATCCATATTTTGATCATTCTTGAATTTTACTTCACTATGATAAGGTATTTTTGAACATGGATAAATCGAAATACGAATCCTTAATATTTGTTATTTTGCTTCACTGGATTCGTTTTCTTTAAAATATTTTTCATCATCCTCAGTCTTAAATGATGATATAACTGAATATCTTTGGCCTGTAGTGCAAAGATGAATAATTTCTGATGAATATCTTTGGCCCGTAGTGCAAAGATGAACAGGTGTTGAGGTGAACATGACCAACTGATGAATATCTTTGGCCTGTAGTGCAAAGATGATTATTTGATTCAAGATATTTATTGATTGATGTTACAGGGATAAAATGTTGATGATGGGATTTTAAATTCATAGATAATCGTAGATTTCATTCTCTACGTAACTCTTCTATGAATTATTATTTTCCGCTGCGAACATTGATTTAAAAATTGTTGTCTATTGTATTCTATTAGATTTTTCCCTATTGAAGACTAACGATAATTTGTTGTATATTATCTTAGTCATAATATTCTTTACTGGGCTAGTTGAGCTCACCATTTTCCTTGTTGTTCTATTTTCTTCTCAGGAGGCGAAAATGTAGCGAGTACTAGTTTGGGTGTGGAATGATGGTTCAAGGCAGTTGTTTTAGTAGTCCTCACTATTTTGTAAATAGTGTATCAATAAGTATAATGAGTACTTAATTGAGTATGAATACTGTCTAGATGACAATATTTGTATTTAAACTCACAGTATATGTGTTGTCGTATTTTGCACGACAATTGTAATAATAAAGTTGTAGTTATTTTCTGTACCATGTATTTGGCGACTCAGAATGGGTTGGATGGATTGGACCTATTTTAGGGGCGTCACAGTTGGTATCAGAGCTTAGGGATATGATCTCTGGCGGAGATCGGGGAATAGAACTAGGAGGGGAGAGACGAGTAAATCCTTCGCTAGTGTGTCCTACCTAAGCTTATTTGTTGGTCAGTCATAATATAGGGATATTATGTGATTTGTTAATTTGTTAAATTAACCCTTGTTTTATGGCAGTATTTGAGAATGTCGACTGAGAATGTTAACAGTGGTGTAAATGAAATCGTGGAGACACCTGTACTCACCAACGAGAAGAACGTGCAACAGGCTGGCAATGTTCCTCCTGTGAACAACACCACTGAGCAGACGGTGAACGATGAGATGTTTAGAAGCTTTTTGCGATTCATGCAAAACCAGACGAAGGAGATTCCTGTTCAAAATATAGGAAGAAACAATGGCAACGCACAGCTGGTCACAGCCAAGCAGTTCAAAGAGTTGGGACCACCAGAATTCTGGAGAAAGCCAGATCCGATTAAGGCGGAGACATGGGTCAAGCAAATTACCAAGATATTTGATGTCTTGGGATGCACGGAGGAACAGAAGGTTCCATTCGCCACCTTTATGTTCCGTGGCGAGGCAGACTACTGGTGGGAATCTGTGAAGCGTACCCATCCAGCTGCACTCAGCATGTCTTGGGAGATATTTCAGAAGCTATTCAATGACAAGTACTTTCCTGAAAGTATTCGTCATATGAAGGAGGTAGAGTTTATTAGACTGGAGCGGAATAACATGACGGTGTCCCAGTACGAGGCGAAGTTTGTAGAGTTGTCCAGGTTTGCACCTCATTTGGTGGAGAATGAGGAACGTATGACGCGGATGTTTCTGAGAGGTTTGAAACCCGGCATACGTCAATATCTCATTTCTCATAAATTTTTTCTCTATTCAGATGTTGTCAACAGGGCTCAATTGTTGGAGCGAGATAACGAGTACGGTCAACCGAGGGACCACAACCAGGATCATATCGGTGACAACAGTCATCAGAATAATGATAATCAGCGGAGAAAGAAAAGTACAGACAAGAACGGCAACCACTCTGGTGGTAATCGTGGCTATGAAAATAGAAGAAGCGAGTCGGGAGGAGATTTTAAAAAGAGGAGATTCAACAATGATAATACGAAGACGTCAGCACCAGCAGCAACTGGTTCCAAGGGAGGAGAACGACCACCGGTCATATGCTATAAGTGCGAAAAAGAAGGACATATCAGCCCAAACTGTCCACAACAGTTTAAGGTATTTTATAACTGTGGAAAGGAAGGACATATCGCTCGAGATTGCACTGTAGCGAAACCAAGTCCAACGGGGGTGGTGACTCAAAAAGTTGTCCCAGAAAAGTCAAAGTCAACGGTTCCTGGAAGAGCGTTTTTCGTGACTGGTCAAAATGCGAGGAACCCGAACGAAGTTAGCACGAGTTAGTTAATTATAAATTTTTGCGAAGTCTATACCTTATTAGATACCGGTTCTACCCATTCATTTATTTCTCTTGCTTGTGCTCAACGTTTAAACTTGACTCCGGAGAAATTAGACTTTGATTTATCTGTTGAGACTCTGTTAGGGAAAACTTTCATCACATCCACTGTTTATAAATCTTGTTTGATCCAAGTTGGTACCATCACATTACCTATTGACCTTATCTCTTTAAAGATACTTGCTTTTGATGTGATTTTAAGAATTGATTGGTTAACTACTCATCATGCCAAAATTAATTATTTTCGTAAGGTTGTTAGTTTTCATATTCCTAAGCAATCTGTTATTCGAATTCAAGCAACCAAACCATTGAAGTCAAACTCTTTCATATCAAGCCGTAAAGTCATTCGTTTATTGAAAAATGGATGTCAAGCTTTCTTAGCCATGTCATGGACTTGAACAAAAATACGTCAGATTTGAATGATATTTCTGTTGTTAGTAAAAATTTTGACGTATTTCCTGAAGAATTTCTTGGCCTACGCGTGATATTAAATTTTGTATCATCTTTGAATCTGGTACAAAACTCACTTCTAAAATCTCATATTGAATGGCTCCTATTGAACTTCAGGAGTTAAAAAAACCTAACTGTAGAAGTTTGTACCCGAGCCTTTATCTGGTGACTTCCTTTGTGGAATGCACTGAATCCAGACTCTCCGTAGGGGATGCCATATTCGTGCGGTAGTAAACTGATAGGTGTCATTGTGACGTGCTATCCAAGATTGGGATATGAGTCACAGTTGAGAGCAACTTAAGCCAGTAATCGAAATACATAGCTTTCTAGGCTTAGCTGGTTATTATCAGATATTTGTAAAAGGATTTTCTCGAATCGCTACTCCATTAACTCAGCTGACTCGAAAAGATACAAACTTCGAATGGACCGAGGAATGCGAGAAGAGCTTCCAAGAATTCAACATGCGACACCGACGTTGGCTCGAGCTGTTGAAAGATTTCGATCACACCATCCAATACTATCCTGAAAAAGCGAACGCGGTAGCTGACGCATTGAGTAGAAGATCATATGCAGGAACGAGTGCGATAATGTCAAGTATACGCGTAGAACCAACTTTAATCGATAAAGTTAAAGTTGCTTAAGCGACAGACCGGGAGCTGATGCGTATGAAGAAGAAAGTACAAGAAGGTGCTATTCCGGAAGCAAGAATCGATGAAGAAGGAATACTTCGAGTCCACTCCAGACTTTGTGTTCCTAACGATTCTGATTTGAAGTACAAGATCATGATGAAGGCACACAATACACCATTTGCAATCTATCTTGGAAGTACTAAAATGTATCGTGATCTTCGATATACATTTTGGTGGAACAATATGAAGAGAGAGATTGCAAAGTTTATCTCGAGGTGTTTAACTTGTCAACGTGTAAAGGCGGAGCATCATGTGCCAAAGGGTCCATTGCAACCACTTGAGATTCCGAAATGGAAGTGGGAACACATTACTATGGATTTTGTTACGGGTCTTCCCACGGTTTCTCAAGGCATAAATGCTATTTAGGTGATTGTTGATAGATTAACCAAGTCTGCTCATTTCTTGCCGATACGGGAGACTTATTCCCTTGAACGTCTTGCTAGTATGTACGTGAATGAGATTGTAAGGTTGCATGGCATTCCAGTATCCATAGTTTCGGATCGTGACCCAAGATTCACTTCAAGATTTTGGGTTAGCTTGCAAAAAGCTATGGGCACGGATTTACGGTTCAGTTCGGCATACCATCCTCAAACGGACGGGCAATCAGATAGGACTATTCAAACTCTTGAAGATCTATTAAGACTTTATGTCCTAGATTTCAAAGGAAGTTGGGATAAGTACCTACCATTGGTGAAATTCTCCTACAACAACAGTTATCAGGCAAGTATAGGTGTGGCTCCCTTTGAAGCATTGTATGGACGAAAGTGTCGCTCTCCAATATGTTGGGATGAGGTGGGAGAAGCAACGTTGTTGGGACCAGAGTTGGTACGAATGACTACAGAGAAGATCCAAACGATTCGACAACGTATACAAACGGCACAGGATCGACAAAAGAGTTATGTGGATCTTCATCGAAAGGACGTGGAATTTGACATTGGGGATCATGTATTATTACGTGTAGCTCCATGGAAAGGAGTTACAAGATTTGGGAAGAGAGGAAAGCTCAATCCACGATTTATTGGTCCATTTCAGATTCTTGACCGAGTAGGAAATGTGGCCTATAGACTTGCGTTACCTCCAAGTATGTCTCGTGTTCATAATGTTTTTCATATATCTGTGCTTCGTAAATATGTGAAAGACCCGAACCACGTTATTGAGTTAGAACCGGACGAGATAGCCGAAGACTTAACGTACGAGGAGGTACCTGTCAAGATCTTGGATAGGAAGGAGCATGTCCTACGCACGAAGGTCATACCACAAGTTAAAGTTTTGCGGAAAAACCATGCTATTGAGGAAATGACCTGGGAGTTGAAAACGAAAATGAAAGCGAGGTATCCTCATCTTTTCGAAACACCAGGTACGTATGTCAATTTCGAGGACGAAATTTCATAAGGAGGGGAGGTTGTAAGACCCCAAATTATTAATAAATGAAATTTAATTTCCTCTATTTATTATTCTGAAATAGTAAGAGTTGATTTGATTAATGTGGTTAGTTATGGGTAAAATGCGCAAATATTTTAGTGGTTATAAAATATTCATTGTTGTCGGGGAATATTTGTTTGGTCGTGGAATATTCTTGTTGTCGGGGAATATTCGTACGACGGCGCAGCCTTGTGTGGGCCCCATAACAGAAAACGATTAGATAAAGAAAATGACAAAAATACGTTGTTTATAAATAACGGCGTAGTTGTTACCGTTAATACTGTTGGAATACCCGGTGGTTAAAACACGGTAATACGCGTAGCACACGGTATTGCACCAATTATTGATTCTTACGTAAGAAGGCACTACTCAATAATTGTTATAGTAATTATTGTTCAATATTATATTTTATTGACTCAATAATTGCTGCGTTGATATTTTATATTACTGTTATTTTAATAATTGTCACTATACAGTATTTTCTATTATCGGAGCAATAATTCATATTATCTGAATAATATTATTAGATAACATTATTGGCAATGTCTAGAAAGTTCTGTCTAAGGAGAGGTTTGGTCATCTAATTGCGCGCCAGTAAGGAGAAATCCTTATTGGAAAGCCCCCTCTTTCCTGGGAACGGCCTGGTTGCTAGTACTGTGGTTCTGTAATATTATTTGTGTATAATTAATTATTAATTTATATGATGAGGAAAATATTGATTTTATGTGGATATAGATGGAAAAAAATTTTAATGTGACAATTGTTGAAAATTAATATTTTATCTTTTTCTGATAAAATAATTCATTTAAATATATTATTTTAATAATATATTGATGGTGATATTTTTAATGAATGTGGGATATATGAGTATATGAGGAGGAAGAGTATTTTGTGGCATTAAATGATTAACACATGTTTTGTGTGTTGGTGGACACAATTCTTGACCGAAAATTTATTATTGACTGTAAAATCGTCCGTTTGTGAATTTCGGTCAATTTCTGTTTAGAATTTGGAAAACCTTTCTTCTGCAAAGTTGTAGAGAATTGAATTTCCTATAAAAACTCGCGAGATTCGAATTTTCTGATAAAAGAGCTATTTATTATGAATTATTGAAGTTCCGAAGTTCCGAAATAATTTATTTTTGGAAGTTTTATTTATTATTTTGAAGAAAAACGTTTTTTGGCATTTAAGTGGGCTAACATGTGATATAAATGGGCTGAGATCAGATGTCTAGAGGTGGGCTAAGAAAAATTTGATAAATATATTATTATTATATTAAATTTTCTGCTTTGGTGTTCTAAGCATTTTCCTATAAATAGGGTGCTTAGGTTAGAATTGAAAATCACACCAGAAACACAAGTTTCTCTCTATTTCTCTCTCTATATCGAGCGTATTCTTGTGAGAATTTGATACTTTGAGTGTTGCTATACGGTGCAAGTTTCCTTCAACACTATATCTAGTATTCCAGTCAGAAGTACCGTCTTTCCGAGGTAAGGGATGTTATTTCTTCTTAAATGATATTATTTTCTTCAATATCATTATGCCGAAGTATTGATCTGAACTTTTTATCAAATTTAGAACTTTTCATGTCGGGGTTACTATTCACGAGTTACTATTCACGAGTTACTATTCACCGAAAAATGAAATTTCTTTCTTTTCGTCCAAATATCTATTCTGGATACTAGCTTTGATTGTATCCATGTTTTGATCATTCTTAAATTTTACTTCACTATGATAAGGTATTTTTGAACATGGATAAATCGAAATACGAATCCTTAATATTTGTTATTTTGCTTCACTGGATTCGTTTTCTTTAAAATATTTTTCATCATCCTCAGTCTTAAATGATGATATAACTGAATATCTTTGGCCTGTAGTGCAAAGATGAATAATTTCTGATGAATATCTTTGGCCCGTAGTGCAAAGATGAACAGGTGTTGAGGTGAACATGACCAACTGATGAATATCTTTGGCCTGTAGTGCAAAGATGACTATTTGATTCAAGATATTTATTGATTGATGTTACAGGGATAAAATGTTGATGATGGACTTTTAAATTCATAGATAATCGTAGATTTCATTCTCTACGTAACTCTTCTATGAATTATTATTTTCCGCTGCGAACATTGATTTAAAAGTTGTTGTCTATTGTATTCTATTAGATTTTTCCCTGTTGAAGACTAACGATAATTTGTTGTATATTATCTTAGTCATAATATTCTTTACTGGGCTAGTTGAGCTCACCCTTTTCCTTGTTGTTCCATTTTCTTCTCAGGAGGCGAAAATGTAGCGAGTACTAGTCGGGGTGTGGAATGATGGTTCAAGGCAGTTGTTTTAGTAGTCCTCACTATTTTGTAAATAGTGTATCAATAAGTATAATGAGTACTTAATTGAGTATGAATACTATCTAGATGACAATATTTGTATTTAAACTCACAGTATATGTGTTGTCGTATTTTGCACGACAATTGTAATAATAAAGTTGTAGTTATTTTCTGTACCATGTATTTGGCGACTCAGAATGGGTTGGATGGATTGGACCTATTTTGGGGGCGTCACATGTGGTGCACATATATGCAAAATTAAAATTGACTGAGCACCAAAATCACCACATATAACCAAAATCAGATTTGATTGAGCACAAATGGATGAACCAAGTGAAAAATTACAAATAAATAAACTGATATTAGATGTCTTACCGAATTGAAAGAGAGCAACAGAAGAAAAAAAATATCCTAGAAAATGAAAATCAATTTCAGAGGATAGATGTATGAGATAGAGGAGAGAACAGAGAGGAGAGAGAAAAGGGACATGAACCTGTGATGGAGGACACGAGAGGCGAGCGAAGGTAGGCAGTGGGATCGATTAAAGAATCAAAAGATAATGAACTTGTCTTTCTATCTGAAACAAAAAAGCAAACGACAGATTTGGACTGTTTAAGAAAGAGGAAAAAAACAATTTTTATCACACCGTTGTTAACCCACGACATCGTTTTAAGCTTTTACATTGATATTGATATTTATATTTATATTATTTAAGAAGTATTTTTAAAATAAAATTAATATTTGAAAAAAATAAATAAATTGACATTATAATTTGAATTTTAGGATGTCATAAATTAACTAAGAACAAATTTAAATAAACAAATTTCAGAACAAAGAAGTGTTACTCTAGCATTTGTGATCTATTCAACAAAAAAGTCTTATATTTTGTATTGTAAATAACATAAAAATTATTATTTAAAATAAAAATTTTATTTTCAACAATTAAATAAAATTATATCATCAGCATAGTTCACATCCAAGTTATCATCTTCTGCAAGCTTCATTTTTAGAGTTGAAATATTAGACTTTGGTGTCCGAAGGCCTGAAATGCTCCACAGGTCAATTCTTGATGAATCATCATGTGCAGCCAAAAGTGCCTTGATATTGTTAGGAAGTGCCTTAAAGCCAAGTTTCATTGTTCCAAAAAAAACTATACTCACCCTCAAGACTAAGAAAATAAAAAAGGATAGTAATTTCAAAAAATAATTAAGAAGCTGGAGAGGAAACTAAAGTTTATTATCCAATTTTTGTGTTATTAATATTTTTTAATGAACAAAATTGAAATAAAAACATAAACTTCGACATCAGTAACTTGCCCTTTTTGTACATGTTGAATCTCAACTAATTCTGTCAATTTGGTCACCTTCACTGCTAACTCCTTATGAAGTATTTGGTAACCAACAAATCGGGCCTTCAAAGTATCTATCAACTGCTACTACAAAATCAGTTGAACAGAAACAAAATATTAGGATATTAGAAATTAAACACTTGTTGGGGAATAGTTTGGATTGCTTAAGATAAGTAGAACTAACACTGAAAATGTCTATAGCAAAATCAGAAATATAAATGAGGCGGCTATGACGAACTAACAATGGGGTTCTGTCGACACTGTCCAAAAGATTTCAAAAATTCATGGTATAATCTGCTTGAAAAAAGGTGACTAATTACCAGATAATTTAAAGATATACCACAAAACTTAAAAAGGTAAGCAATAGAACAACATTATTAATAAGCTTCTTCAGAAAGAAAAAGTTTCAACAGCTCAAGATCATAAAAGATCCTTCCAGCGGTCTTTGGTTCATTAAAAAATGACTTGGAAAAAACAGAGTATGGTATAAACAATAAGTCAAAGTTGCAGATTAGTAGGCTCGCTTGCTTCAATATTATAATGTTGAAAAATTTTAACAAGCACACATTAATAACGATACTAAAGATTATGGGACGCGTAGACCTTGAAAATAAGGCTAGCTAACTATTTAAGAAAAGAAGTCCTGTTATCAGCTAAAATGCAGGGGAGATTCTTGTCTGTTCCGAGTCTCTGACTATTTCACATATATTGAAGATTTTATTTCCTCGAATAGAGCAGACAAGACACTTTACTAGTGCATCAAACAGGCAATCCAACTTTGTCAATTATTTTAATACATTCACAACTATCAACATGCACCATATCACAACTGTCAACATGCACCATATCAAATAAAAATGCCTAGGAACAACAAAAAGGGATATGAGGTAATATTCTATATCATGTGGATGACCATCCGGGCTAATATTGTAAGAAGGTTGTGGGCTTGGCTCCTCAAATATACATTACCTTTAAATACCACCTTGGCCTCTACAAAAGCATTTTAGAGTGCAAGAATCATATGGAGCAAGTTTGCGGAGCTATAATTTCAATTTTAAGATATTCCTACAGACTAATAGTTAAAAAAAATTGCCCCAAATTATAGTGGACATTGAACATCATCATTTTATCTGTCAGCATAATAAATTTATTAATTTTGTGGCATTACAGCAGATTTTCTTACTTGCATCCTAAAAAGTATATGCACATAGAAATGACAAGATGCCAGATTTTTGATTCTTTAAGTTATTTTAACAAACACCTAGCTTGCAATATTTAAGAAGCCAAAACCAACACTAAGATAATTTTTAAACCCTCAGTAAATTAAAGAAACAAGTACACATTAGTAAGATATTTACCTTAAAAACAGCAGTAAATTAAACGCAACAATACCTTGAACAAAATTCAAAATCCTACCCCACACTGAATGTCCAAAAAGTTCTAAAAAGCCCTAAAAATAATGAACAACAAAGTTCAAAATTCTCTACTATTAAAGACAGATGAAGAGAAAAAAAAACTACGACTCAAACAAGGTAGAGAGCTAATTTGGCAGGATGAAGGAAACTGTTGGGGCAGATTCATACAACCATATACTCGTACAAAAAATTCAGCAGATATAATTTACATATTGAAGAAAAAATCATGTTCGAAATCGTTACCTAAAAGGGATAGGTTGACCGATTGCATAGGATTATTACCTGAATTGAACCTTAATCGTGCGCCAAAAGGATCTTGTAGAAGAGGGCTAGGTTGATCGATTGTAGATTTGTGTGTTGTATGGAGAGGGATACGAAATTTAGAGAGACAAAGGGCAAAATAACGCGACAAAGTGAAGTGAGATGGGTAAATGATAGGGTAATTGAGAAATCCATAGTTTATTCCCCGAATAAAGCCCGAGAGTGATCTGAGTGACTCAGTGATTCGACTTTTTATATATACGAATTGATTTTATTTATTGTCAATTTATAATATTATTTTAAAATTTAAATTATTATAACATAATATTTTAATTAATACTATAAATTACTTAAAATTAATATTAAGAATAAAATTTCTATTAAAATATTAATTATATTACAATTTGAATTATAGTATATTATAAATTAAAGAACAAATTCAAACTTAACTCTTTCTGTATATATGAAATTTTTTTTTGGCATTTGTGCTCTATTCCACAAAAGAACATCATCT
Source organism: Panax notoginseng (assembly GCA_016801055.1). Classification (NCBI taxonomy): domain Eukaryota; kingdom Viridiplantae; phylum Streptophyta; class Magnoliopsida; order Apiales; family Araliaceae; genus Panax; species Panax notoginseng. The sequence continues at coordinate 102,231,109 of CM029016.1, forward strand.
TATTTTTTCTTTCTTTTTGTCATGATCAATATTCAATGTATGAAATTTTAAAATTTAAAGTAGTGTAAAGTTATTTACTTTATAGTTTATTAAAAGAAATAATCGATATTGTAAGCAACTTAAAAAATGTTATTAAAACTAAATTGACTATTGTAAAAAGTTTAATGTATTTATATATAATACAATTTATATTTACTATAATTAATTCTAAAAAACTTATTTTAACAAAATAGTGACCAATTTTATCTCTCGCAAAAATTCTCTCAGCAATAATATATAGTGAGTAATAATTCATTTATTAATAGTATTTTTCTTAGCAAATTTTTATCAAAGATTGGCGCCAAGCATCCTTCTACCATCTCAAATTTGCGAAAAAAAAGAATATAAATTGTGAAGGATGTTTCTTTCACAATAACTATATTGTCACTAATTTTTTTTCCTTCATTGTTCCCTCGCTAGAAAACTCATCATGTAAAGGAATGAATTCCTTCGAAAAAATTTCTTTACTGCATCCCTAATTTCTTGTAGTGTAGGTAGTTGGTCAAGTGGTTTTTGATATAATATAAAGTTTCTAGTTTGGAGAGGTCTGGAGTTCGACACTCATGAGCAACATTTTCTTTAAGAAAATTTTTACCAAGCATTTATGCCCTCCACGTCAGCAAAAATAACGGGCCACATCAGCAAAAATAACGGCCAATATGCACAGTCAATATTCCGTTCGTTTTTTCTGACGAAAATTAAAAATAATGACCATTTTATAATTTTTGAGAGTACAGTTATTCGATTGTAACAAAAAAAATTCGGTAACCACAATAAAAATTAGACCCTAGTACAGTGACCAAAAAGTGTATTATCCCCCAATTATTGATATAATAGAACAACTAGATATAAAATATCTTCATTATAGTTTATTTAAAGCAACTTAAACTTTATTTTTTAATAAATAAGTTTAATAACTGGTGCAAAATATAACTAAATTCATAAATAACTTATTAGATAAATTTTAAATATGACATTTTAATGACAATATTTATAATAATAATTTGATTAATTTTAAGTGATATCATTATAATATATCACTTTAATTGGAATAAGAATATGAAAAAAGGGACACCATATATGCATTTGGTTTGCGAATTTGAGAAGTTATTGTAAGTTTATGAATTTGATAAGATATTATAAATGAATCTATGATGCACAAACAAAAATACCAATAAAAATGAAAAACTTTAAATATATTCGAATTCGTATATATATATATATATATATATATATATATATATATATATATATATATATATATATAATAATCTTATTAAATACATACAATTTAGTTTTTATCTTATGTAACATTTCATTTGTTCATGTTTAAAATATCGTTAAATTAATTAAAATTTTCATTCCGTAGACTTTTTGAAGAGTTACACAATATATTATAAGGGTAAAATGTAAAGTTAACCACTTAACTTTAGGAGTTTTTGAGTATTGAGACCTTTTCTTTTGGTCAACGCAAATTGAGCCCCTTTCTATTAAAAAATTTGGACAGCTGACGTGACGAATATTGAACTTCATCCCAAAAAATATGTTAATACTCCCCAGATTCGAACCCAATACCTCCAATTTGGAATATTGATCCAATGACCACCCGAGCACATGGGCCTAGTTGCTATTATTTTGCAAGGATTAGTATTTATAACTGAAAAAATAATTTCCCTCGAGATAAAACAGATCCCCTTTCCTTAGATCTGTTACGTACATACATAAATGTACATAACTAATTGCGTGATAATAATAATAATAATAATAATAATAATAATAATAATAATAATAATTATTATTATTATTATTATTATTATTATTATTATTATTATTATTATTATTATTATTATTATTATTACTACTATTATTATTATTACTGTTAATGTTATTGTTATTATTATTAGTACTACTATTATTATTATTACTACTGTTATTGTTATTATTATTATTATTGTTGCTGTTATTGTTGTTCTTGTTGTTGTTGTTGTTGTTGTTGTTGTTGTTGTTGTTGCTGTTGTTGTTGTTGTTGTTGTTGTTGTTGTTGTTGTTGTTATTATTGTTGTTATTATTATTATTATTATTATTATTATTATTATTATTATTATTATTATTATTATTATTATTATTATTATTATTATTATTATTATTATTATTATTATTATTATTATTATTATTATTATTATTATTTATTGTTATTATTATTATTATTAGTACTATTACTATTATGACTGTTATTATTATTATTATTATTATTATTATTATTATTATTATTATTATACTATTATTATTATTATGACTGTTATTATTATTATTATTATTATTATTATTATTATTGTTATTATTATTATTAGTACTATTGTTATTATTATTATTATTATTATTATTATTATTATTATTATTATTATTATTATTATTATTATTATTTAAGGCAACATGTTAATAGTCGTTGCAAAAAGTTGTATAAAATATGCAACGAAAATAAAAATTGTTGCCAATGAATGTGGTCCATATTAGGCAACGAAATATAGCAATAAAAAAACTTTCGTTGCCCACGATGAGGAGAAATCAAGTGGTTAGAAATTTTGCAACGAATTTCTAACGAATTTTGTTTTCAAATTTTGCAACTACTTATGAATTTCATTACAAAAAGTGAAAGCCTGACACAATCTGCAACAAAGGACAAGTTTCGTTGCTAAACATACATTTTTAGCAACGACTTATAAAGTCGTTGCCTAAAAAATCGTTGTTAAAGCCCCATTTTTAGCAACAAAAAAACTTTCGTTATCCACGATGACGAGAAATCAAGTGGTCGAAAGTTTTGCAACGAATTTCAAACGAAATTTTTTCCCGCCAATGAATCAGCAACGAAATTTTGCAACGACTTATGAATTTCGTTGCAAAAAGTGAAAGCCTAACACAATCTGCAACGAAGGACAAATTTCGTTGCTAAACATATACTTTTAGCAACGACTTATAAAGTCGTTGCCCGAAAAATCGTTGCTAAAGGCCCATTTTTTTGTAGTGAGTCACAGTTTTGAATGACATTTCTATTGTTAATAAATTTTCTGACGTATTCTCTGAAGACTTCTTAGCCTAACCATAGAGCGTGAAATCAAATTTTGTATTGACCCCAGTACAAAACCCATTTCTTAAACCCTCAAATATTTTCTTCACCCAAAACGAACGTAACATACGCCAAAGATGTTGGCTCGAGCTGTTGAAGATTACGACTATACCATTCAATATCATCGTGGAAGAGCGAACGTGGTAGCTAACGCGTTGAGTAGAAGATCGTATGCGTTTACGAGTGCGATGTTGTTAACACAAAAACCCATTTCGTATAAATTACAAATGATAAAGATAGAGTTAAAGACTCTAAGGACCCACATGAAGATAACGAATATACGATTAAAATTGACTTTAATCGATAAAGTTAAAGCCACTCAAACTACACACCTGGAGCTGATGAATGTGAAGAAGAAGGTTCAAGAGGGCGTTATTCTATAAGCAAGACTCGATGAAGAGAGGAAATCTCAACCCTTGATTTTATTGGTCTATTTGAAATCATCGATCGAGTAGGAACTGTGGCCTATAGACTCATTTTACCACCAAGTATGTCGTGTGTTCATAACATTTTTTTTCACGTATCGATGTTACGTAAATATATGGACGACCCGAACCACATTATTGAATTGGAATTAGACGAGATAGCAGAAGATTTAACGCATGAGGAGATACGTGTTAAAATCTTGGATAAGAAAGATAAATTCGACACTCAAAGGTTATACCTCAAGAGTTAGAATTTGAAGTGAAGTCAAGGTATCCTCACCTATTCGGCATACCATGTACGTACGTAAATTTCGAGGGCGAAATTTCATAAGGAGGGGAGATTGTAAGACCCCAAATTTTATGAATAAAAATTTAATTTTCTCAAAATATTTTTTTAATATTATGGTGTGAATTTGATATAATGTTATAGTTGTGGGTAATATTTATAAATTTTGTAAAGTAAGCAAGTTGTTATAAAATATTCGTTTGGCCGGGGAATATTCTTTTTGTCGGGGAATATCTGTACGACGACACAATCATTGGTCGACCCCACAACTGAAGAATTGTCGTAATTAGGAAACGACAGAATTATCTTTTTATAAAAATAACGGCGAAAGTGTTACCGTTAAAACTGTTGAACTACCTGGTAGTAAAAGTACAGTAATACGCGTGGTTGCATAGTAGCACACGGTATTGATTATTGATGCTTACGTAAGAAGTCACTCAGTTATACTCAATTATTGCTACAGTAATTGCTGCATCATATCTCTCATATTATTAATTCAATTATTGTCACAGTATCATCTACATAATATGTTATATTATTAAATCAATAATTGAGACGACAAAGTTATTCGTATTATTATTTGTAATATTGACAATGTCTAGAAGTTCTGTCAAGAAGAGGTTAGATAATCTAATTGCGCGCCAATAGGGAGAAATCCTTATCGGAAAGCTCCATCTTTCATGGGAATGACCTGATTGTTAAATATTGTGAGTTATAATATTAATGATGAATATGTTCGTGTTGATTAAAGATAAAATTGATAGTTCCATTGTGTGAGAATTATTAGTGTTAGTGGAAATAGACATTTATTTCGATAATAATTGATGTCTGGAGGTTATATTGACCAATCGGGTAATTAACCGGATAAATGAGTAATTAATTGCTATTAATTCACATGCTTATAACTATGTGTTCACATGTGTGTACTATTGATTCACATGATTTACTATTAGGGGAGATGGTGCAAGATTGATAATACTTGCATGACTAAGTTAAAAATGGAGGTATAGATGGAGGTACTATACTGTAATTCGTATTTTCACATGTATAGAACTATTGATTCACATGATTTACTATTGATTCACATGATTTAATATTAGGGGAGGTGGTGTAAGTTTGATAATACTTGCAGGACTAAATTAAAAATAAAAAAAGAGAGGAATGTATTATACTATAAAATTTCGAACCCCAAAATGTGCAAATATTGAAACTATATTTTTCTATAAATAGAAGCTCATTCTTCCTTCATTTCTCACCAATTCACTAAAGCTATAGAGCATTTATTATAGAGAGAAATTATAGAGAGAAATAAGAAGAGAAGTCTGCTACCTCACTATTCCAGTATCCAGTTTCTTCTAAGGTAAGGGGTATTATTTTTTTCATATTCATGAAGAGAGTTATTTTCTTTTAATACTCGTAAGGGTTGTTATTCTATTCTTTATTATTTTGTTGGAACAACCTATCTATGCGAAGTACCGCATACATGGTAAAATTCTTCTATTATTTCATTCTTTATTATTCTGTTAGAATATCCTGTCTGTGCGGATTACGCATGACCTGGTTCTATTCTTTAGTATTCTGTTGGAATAGCATGTCTATGTGGATTACCGCATGCATGGTGAATGACCTTTCGTATTCATTCTTTATTAAATTGTGGAAATGATCTGTCTACGTGGATTACCGCATGATAGATGAAAATCCATTTGTAGTTTCGTACATTCTATTATACTCGTATGAGATATCATTTCTTTTGTGCTCGTCATGAAATATTATTTTATTTGGTATTTTATTTACGAGTTACTGTAGCATCCCCAGATCCCGGTCCTAATCACCAAGGATCTGGTATACTATTTCTATAACTATTGCGGAAGATATAAACATAAATTGTTTATACATTAAACTTTTACACATCATTCCCAAGGTCTACAACCTTAACCTAATACATACCTTCAATATCTTAGAAGATTTACAATACTATTTTCGTCAGAAAATTTAATAGATCTAACTGCAATGTAATTTAATCTTGCACTTTGACTTTGCTTCTGTCTTTACTCGAGCTTTCATCTTAATCTGAAAATTTTATCATGATATAGCAAGGGTGAGCATCAAATTTGCCCAGCAAGTTTAAATTCAATAAAGATATATCATGATTGAAAAGAATGAATAAGCTTTCAAGTTTTCAACAATATAATAATTGTGAAATAACATGAATCAAGTTTCAATAATTTCATGACTGAATCAATAATGTTTGAAGGCCAACAATGACCATAAACAATTTAACTGAACCTTATGGTAATGAAGGTGATCAGCCTTTCATACCTGATGAACATATACAACATGCACTAAGTGCGAATCAATAATCAGTGTAGACGTGAATAATCAACAATAATCATTCACTAACATGCTTTGAACATACAACTCAAGTTTGAGTTAGGAAACTTGCCTGATTCGTTGACTACTGCTACGCAGTTTAAGTTAACTTCTTTTGGTAAGACCTATCATTAATAAGATCGGTCTCTCAATCAACATATTCTACTTTGTATAATAATACAATTACTTTATCAATCAATTATCTAACACTTTATCAAATATTAGATAACTTCTTAACACATCGGTATTATTATCAGTCTTAGATAATTCTTCAATCACTGTATCATATTTATTAAGATTAAACACTTAAACTTATACATTATAAGTTCTTCTTTATACTCTAATAAGTCAAATACTAATCCAACAACCTGGATTTTAAATTTAACAACCAAATTACCAATCCAGCAGACTGGATACAGAATCCAGCAACCTGGATTCAACAAATTTCCAATCCAGCAAGTCAAACTGCAATCCAACAAACTGGATTACAAATCCAGCAACTAGATTGCAATCCAGCAAGTTGGATTCAACATATTTTTAATTCAGTAAACTTCTTTTCAATCCAGCAAGCTGGATTCATCAGATTTTCTAATCCAGCAAGCTGGATTCCATATCCGTACACGAAAATACCAAATCAACTTATTATTTTTCTATCCTTTGTACAAACATGTATACACATATTTCATACACAAAAAGTATTTTTCCAAAATTTTCCAACTTCCTTTGGTATTTTTTAAAAATCATTCTTAGTTAATTCCTTAAGAAATTAGCTACATCGTGCTTAACTCCAGAAATTCTCATCTCTTGGCACAATCTTATATGTCTTAACGTGACACTCCAGTTTAAATTTCGTAGCCATCGGAGTTATAGAACTCCGGTTATAGCCATTTTCGTCGGAAAATCACAGAAATTGAAATGGTCATAACTTGCTCATTTTAACTCGGAATGAGCTCATTTTTGGACACAAGGTACTTGATACCATATATTTTCATGTCCCAAAAGGCCAGAATGTTTCTCACAAATTAAGTGGCCGAAACTGCCATTTTAAATTTTTGGGCAGAAGCAAAATGGCCTTTTTGCAGTTTTTCGTGCTTTATTAAACATTTTCCATACGGAAATCTACAACTCCTTTTTCAGTGATTCCACTTGGAGATGTTAGATAACTTATCATAGTATACTCCCAAAATTTTCCAGAATTTTTAGATGTTAAAAAAATGACCAAACTGCCCCTACTCTTTGACTGTCCAAAATAGTCTGTTTTTCACTTTTAGCAACGAAACTGTTTTTGGTAAAACAGTCACTACAACTTGTGTACTCAACATTTTTGAGTGCTACCACTTGGGTTAAGTAGCTAACTTACATATATAGCACCTCTCTTTGACGGATCACAAAAAGAAGGTTTAGATCAAAAACGGTGGAAATCTAAAGTACTTAGAAATTTTAGAGCTTATAAAACTAGAAAAATGACTTTTCTTTATTTTCGATTTCCAACTAAATCAACACCCAATATGGGTAGATCTAAACATTAAACACTCATAAACATATAGATCTAAGGTTATTGAGTTTAGAAACATAGATTCAAAGTTTGATTTACAATAATCAAAAATTATATAAATAAAAGGGGTTTATACCTTTTTGTTCACATGCTCTCCTTCTTCTTCTTCCATGGATGGCTATGGAGTTTTGATGACTTATCAAAAACTTCCCTTCCCCTCCCCCATGGCTGCCGAACCACTTCTTTCTCTCTCTCTCTTGCTTCTCTCTATTTCTCTCTCTTTCTTTTTTTTCCTCTTTCTCTTTCTTCTCTTATCTTCTTTTCTTCTTATCTTTTTCCTTCTTTTCTTATCCGGCCAAGTGGCCTTATCTTCTCCATATTTCTCCACTAATTCTCTCTCTAGTTAATAATCATTACACCAAAGCTTGCTTGGAAGAATGAACAAAATATTGGCCAAATAAAATGAGGACACATGGGCTAGTTGTAGATAAGTATCATGATTACATCTATTCCCCCTCATTCTCTCTTATCCTTATCTCTTCTTATCCTTATCTCTTCTTATCCGGCCAAGTGGCCTTCTTTTAGGCCAAATTGCTTAGATTTTTATGGCTTTTATTTACCATACTAAATGACCATTATGTCCTTTCATACTTGGATCAAGTTTTGGGCTTCTTAAATTTATTGATTGGGCCAACACTTGGGCCACCATAATTAATCTCTTTGGACTTTAAATTAAACTCTTTAGGCCATTGAAAAATTATCATATTTCAATGTCTTTCCATTTTACCCACCCTAAAATATTTAATTAGGGTTTCTATTCCAAATATATAGAATTTAAATTATTACCCTTGCACACTAAATTTTATAACCAAATTAAACTTATTTTAATTAAGTCATAAAATTAATAAACTTGAGATAATAAAAGTATATCTCTTGACTTAATATAATACTAATATTATTATTCTCCCACATGTTCCATAACAATTGGGCTCACTTGGACTTAACACTTAATTCCTTTGGCTTTTCCAAATAAAATATTTGGACTTCCTAGCTAAAATGTTTGGGCCATAAAAATTAATATGGTCCATTACATTTAATTATATCTTACCCTACTCATTTCATTAGGGTTTCTATGTACTCAATTTAAATATAAATTCTTACCCAAGTACATTTAATTTCTTAACCCAATTAAACTTACATTAATTAGGTTATAAAATTAATTAACCGAGATGTATAAAATAAATCTCTTAAAATTAGTATATATTTTATATACCATAATTCTCTCATCCCATAACCCTTAAGTTATTTAATTCTTCATTCCTAATATATAATTAGGATTACACTAGTTTCTTTTATTTGTCATCACATAATATTCGTATTCACTTACTCACATAATCATTAAATAAATTATGACATGCTCCACAAATCTCTTAGATTAGGTCACTAGTATATATTTAATACTAGAACCACTAAATAACAATAACCATTTAGGTTATTTAATTCTCATACTTAATAACTTATTCAAGTTATACAATTCATATTGTATACTTAAATTTAATTTCCTCCTCCTCTCAATAAATTGTTTTCAAACAATCTATTTATATATTAAATATATAATTTAATATATTCAATCATTTATTCAAATATGAATTTAATTTACTAACTACCTTGATACCAATATTCATATCTACATATTGGATCTCATCTCATATTTTAGTTTTACATCATTTGTATAATATTAAATATTATATCATTATCCATATAACATCTTTCACTTCTCACACTGATTTTGACTTTTCTCCATAAAAAGTCAACTGTTGACTTTGAACAAAAGTCAACCTTTACACACTTTGTGTTTACTGCCCATTTTGATTAATCTTGACGTTCCGGACGCAACCGAGCAGTCCATGCTTCAAAATTCTATCTCTAACTCAAATTTTGAGTTTTAAATTACTCCTTTCATATTGCTAATCGTATAAATTAACGATTTTATAGTTATTCAAATTCTTATTTGCCAGTCAAGGCCAACGTTCAAGCTATGTTAATTACTAACATAGTTTTATCTTGATCCTTATATCAATAACTTAATTCATCATTCCTCTTGCTAAAATATATATAGCACCTTACTAAGTATATATATTTCTATACATATACTCATCTTCGTTTAACCTCACTACATCTCTTCATGTGAAATCTTATCTCCTTAATAAAATTTTCATATGTACTTATATAACATTTCTTAGACTATTCAGTTAACACCGAATTTACAGGTATCGTAATACCTTATTCTCGATATTCCTTCAAGTACATATTAATTCATTTCTAGGGTTTTTTGAAATTTTGTAACCCATATTTCTTTATTCTCATTCAATTAAGAAACCATATAGGTTCTTCTTAAAAATTTTGAAATCTTTAAAATTCCTTCACAGAAACGTCAATTCCATACACTTATTTTCTGTCTAGGTTCATCTTATAACCTTTAATCCATCATTTTAGGATTTTAATAATTATCTAAATTCTCGGGTTGTCACATTCACCCCTTCTTCTAAGAATTTCGTCCCCGAAATTAAAGCATACTAATCTCTGCTTATTCTCTTGATCAAAACTAGGTTTTTATCTTAACCTTTACAATTTCCTCCTTTGAGGATTTCTCATCTATTATCACATTTCACCATAACTACTCACTAGGAGTTTACATCTTCTAAACATTCAGCAAAACTAGGTTATCATAATAACCTTTACTCAATCATCTCAGATTCTACTCGTACTCAACGAGTTCACACTATTCATATCCATAATCACATACTACCCCAACATTACTCTGAGGAGTTTAAAATATTTTCATATCTGTCTGAGGGATCATAAAATCATGAACTTTGAGGTTTAGGGGTATTTCTACCTGCTACCTCTTTCAATTACGAAAGAAAGGTACTCTACCTCTGAAATATTTTATATTTGGTATGTTTACAATCACAAAGAAGGTAAATTACCGATGCGGGTACTTTAGAGGATCAGTCTGTTGTACCTTAGTAATCGGAACGACTATATGCGTTCTTAGATTAGAATATTTTATCCCATTAGTATAGCCCCATTTTTAGGGTTATTCACCTTAGACTCATCATAAGATTCCGCACCAAAACAATTTGGTTTGGCATAAGCTTTCAAAGAATACTTTGAATTTCATAAACATTTGTCTAGCTGAATCAAATAGCTTAGACGCATATCAATCATTCGAATTTCAATCGAAACATTGCTGGCCAAATTCAGTTGGCAATAATTTATCTTTAAAATTCTTAAAAATCATTTTGACGTCATGATACCGCACTGTATTTATAGTCCGTTTGAGGATTCCGTCATTGCGTGACTTTGTCATACTACATCCTTCCATAGTGGGCTGACGATCTTTAGATCACATACCACACTAGGTAATTCTGCATTGATAACTCCATCATTTTTATCATCTCTGCACCAGGTTACATGATGCATTAATGATATAAAAATACATTTTGATAATTCAAATCATTTTCGTCTAGCCGAATCAATTGGCCTAGACTCTTCTTTAAACTGTTCAAAAACATTTGAAAATCATCTTTGGTGTCATCATGCCACAACATGTAGCGATGTGTTAGTGGCCCGAAGTCCACACCTACACACTTGTCACCATGTGTTGAGGATAACAAAAATTCATTTTTAAAAGCACATCAGTGCGAATTTAGCTTGATGTCAAAAACTTTGAAGTCTAGCATAGCTAGAAGATTTGGAATACCTATGCTTCCACCATCAACTTCAATTTCTCTACTGATCCATTTCTTAATAAGTTTATCTATTTCTATCATCTTCAATTCTCCATCTCAACATAACTATACCAGTTCGTCAAACTTACCACACATTATGAGTTCAGGAACTTTTCACAATCATATGAGTTTAAGAACTTGTCCTAGTCAGACCTTTGGCGTCCATTCGCTGAGGGGTTCATAAACATTTCATACAATTATGAGTCACGAACGTACCATAAGTATGAGTTTTAAGAACTCGTACTTAACCTTATATTCTCTATCTATTCGTTATACACATGAGAAAAGAATCACCTTATCCACATGCATATAACAAATAGCGCGACATTAGGTTCCAATGATTATCAATGTAAGAAACTAAGTGGTTGTCAAACCAAACTCGGCCACTAATCAATATAGGAAGCTAAGCAGACAATTCCCCGCCCATACAAAGAATTGGTCAACCTAACCACTATATCGACCAGGAAGCTAAGTGATTCTAAAACCAAGTACAAATTCCCTGCCCATACAAGGAATCATACAACTCAGCTGCTGACATGAGTCCTCAATTGAAATCCCTCACCATTCTAACTTTCTCTTTTCTTAATACGAATTTTCTTTAATCCGCATCTTAACATTTACCACTCTTTTCTGAGTTTACATTGTACCATTTCATAGTACATTCTCTTTATAGCGTCAGGCTATATCATTCCAATCACTTAACATATCATATGTTATTCAACGATTTAATCTGATCACGTCGTGATCTTATTTCGTAATCATTTCTTCTTATACTTACGATCGTTTTATTTTACGATCTTCTTATTCTTCTCTTTAATCATAGTATACTATGATTTTATTAACACTTCTCATCTTATAGACATAGTCTATTTATTATCACTTTTTATCTCTATTATTGGAGTCAGGCAACTCCGGATTCTTATCCTTATAGCTCTTCAAGATTCTTCTTTGAATCTTAATTATCTTTCTCTTTACTTAATAATGAATTTCTAAAAATTCATCTCTTATCGCTTAAACTCGATCTGAGTTTATTACTTATCATCATCTCCGCGGTTATAGCCTAAGGTACACCTACCTAAGGTTTCTAACCTACAGCTCTGATATCAACTGTAGCATCCCCAGATCCCGGTCCTAATCACCAAGGATCTGGTATACTATTTCTATAACTATTGCGGAAGATATAAACATAAATTGTTTATACATTAAACTTTTACACATCATTCCCAAGGTCTACAACCTTAACCTAATACATACCTTCAATATCTTAGAAGATTTACAATACTATTTTCGTCAGAAAATTTAATAGATCTAACTGCAATGTAATTTAATCTTGCACTTTGACTTTGCTTCTGTCTTTACTCGAGCTTTCATCTTAATCTGAAAATTTTATCATGATATAGCAAGGGTGAGCATCAAATTTGCCCAGCAAGTTTAAATTCAATAAAGATATATCATGATTGAAAAGAATGAATAAGCTTTCAAGTTTTCAACAATATAATAATTGTGAAATAACATGAATCAAGTTTCAATAATTTCATGACTGAATCAATAATGTTTGAAGGCCAACAATGACCATAAACAATTTAACTGAACCTTATGGTAATGAAGGTGATCAGCCTTTCATACCTGATGAACATATACAACATGCACTAAGTGCGAATCAATAATCAGTGTAGACGTGAATAATCAACAATAATCATTCACTAACATGCTTTGAACATACAACTCAAGTTTGAGTTAGGAAACTTGCCTGATTCGTTGACTACTGCTACGCAGTTTAAGTTAACTTCTTTTGGTAAGACCTATCATTAATAAGATCGGTCTCTCAATCAACATATTCTACTTTGTATAATAATACAATTACTTTATCAATCAATTATCTAACACTTTATCAAATATTAGATAACTTCTTAACACATCGGTATTATTATCAGTCTTAGATAATTCTTCAATCACTGTATCATATTTATTAAGATTAAACACTTAAACTTATACATTATAAGTTCTTCTTTATACTCTAATAAGTCAAATACTAATCCAACAACCTGGATTTTAAATTTAACAACCAAATTGCCAATCCAGCAGACTGGATACAGAATCCAGCAACCTGGATTCAACAAATTTCCAATCCAGCAAGTCAAACTGCAATCCAACAAACTGGATTACAAATCCAGCAACTAGATTACAATCTAGCAAGTTGGATTCAACATATTTTTAATTCAGTAAACTTCTTTTCAATCCAGCAAGCTGGATTCATCAGATTTTCTAATCCAGCAAGCTGGATTCCATATCCGTACACGAAAATACCAAATCAACTTATTATTTTTCTATCCTTTGTACAAACATGTATACACATATTTCATACACAAAAAGTATTTTTCCAAAATTTTCCAACTTCCTTTGGTATTTTTTAAAAATCATTCTTAGTTAATTCCTTAAGAAATTAGCTACATCGTGCTTAACTCCAGAAATTCTCATCTCTTGGCACAATCTTATATGTCTTAACGTGACACTCCAGTTTAAATTTCGTAGCCATCGGAGTTATAGAACTCCGGTTATAGCCATTTTCGTCGGAAAATCACAGAAATTGAAATGGTCATAACTTGCTCATTTTAACTCGGAATGAGCTCATTTTTGGACACAAGGTACTTGATACCATATATTTTCATGTCCCAAAAGGCCAGAATTTTTCTCACAAATTAAGTGGCCGAAACTGCCATTTTAAATTTTTGGGCAGAAGCAAAATGGCCTTTTTGCAGTTTTTCGTGCTTTATTAAACATTTTCCATACGGAAATCTACAACTCCTTTTTCAGTGATTCCACTTGGAGATGTTAGATAACTTATCATAGTATACTCCCAAATTTTTCCAGAATTTTTAGATGTTAAAAAAATGACCAAACTGCCCCTACTCTTTGACTGTCCAAAATAGTCTGTTTTTCACTTTTAGCAACGAAACTGTTTTTGGTAAAACAGTCACTACAACTTGTGTACTCAACATTTTTGAGTGCTACCACTTGGGTTTAGTAGCTAACTTACATATATAGCACCTCTCTTTGACGGATCGCAAAAAGAAGGTTTAGATCAAAAACGGTGGAAATCTAAAATACTTAGAAATTTTAGAGCTTATAAAACTAGAAAAATGACTTTTCTTTATTTTCGATTTCCAACTAAATCAACACCCAATATGGGTAGATCTAAACATTAAACACTCATAAACATATAGATCTAAGGTTTTTGAGTTTAGAAACATAGATTCAAAGTTTGATTTACAATAATCAAAAATTATATAAATAAAAGGGGTTTATACCTTTTTGTTCACATGCTCTCCTTCTTCTTCTTCCATGGATGGCTATGGAGTTTTGATGACTTATCAAAACTTCCCTTCCCCTCCCCCATGGCTGCCGAACCACTTCTTTCTCTCTCTCTCTTGCTTCTCTCTATTTCTCTCTCTTTCTTTTTTTTCCTCTTTCTCTTTCTTCTCTTATCTTCTTTTCTTCTTATCTTTTTCCTTCTTTTCTTATCCGGCCAAGTGGCCTTATCTTCTCCATATTTCTCCACTAATTCTCTCTCTAGTTAATAATCATTACAACAAAGCTTGCTTGGAAGAATGAACAAAATGTTGGCCAAATAAAATGAGGACACATGGGCTAGTTGTAGATAAGTATCATGATTACATTCATTCCCCCTCATTCTCTCTTATCCTTATCTCTTCTTATCCTTATCTCTTCTTATCCGGCCAAGTGGCCTTCTTTTAGGCCAAATTGCTTAGATTTTTATGGCTTTTATTTACCATACTAAATGACCATTATGTCCTTCCATACTTGGATCAAGTTTTGGGCTTCTTAAATTTATTGATTGGGTCAACACTTGGGCCACCATAATTAATCTCTTTGGACTTTAAATTAAACTCTTTAGGCCATTGAAAAATTATTATATTCCAATGTCTTTCCATTTTACCCACCCTAAAATATTTAATTAGGGTTTCTATTCCAAATATATAGAATTTAAATTATTACCCTTGCACACTAAATTTTATAACCAAATTAAACTTATTTTAATTAAGTCATAAAATTAATAAACTTGAGATAATAAAAGTATATCTCTTGACTTAATATAATACTAATATTATTATTCTCCCACATGTTCCATAACAATTGGGCTCACTTGGACTTAACACTTAATTCATTTGGCTTTTCCAAATAAAATATTTGGACTTCCTAGCTAAAATGTTTGGGCCATAAAAATTAATATGGTCCATTACATTTAATTATATCTTACCCTACTCATTTCATTAGGGTTTCTATGTACTCAATTTAAATATAAATTCTTACCCAAGTACATTTAATTTCTTAACCCAATTAAACTTACATTAATTAGGTTATAAAATTAATTAACCGAGATGTATAAAATAAATCTCTTAAAATTAGTATATATTTTATATACCATAATTCTCTCATCACATAATCCTTAAGTTATTTAATTCTTCATTCCTAATATATAATTAGGATTACACTAGTTTCTTTTATTTGTCATCACATAATATTCGTATTCACTTACTCACATAATCATTAAATAAATTATGACATGCTCCACAAATCTCTTAGATTAGGTCACTAGTATATATTTAATACTAGAACCACTAAATAACAATAACCATTTAGGTTATTTAATTCTCATACTTAATAACTTATTCAAGTTATACAATTCATATTGTATACTTAAATTTAATTTCATCCTCCTCTCCATAAATTGTTTTCAAACAATCTATTTATATATTAAATATATAATTTAATATATTCAATCATTTATTCAAATATGAATTTAATTTACTAACTACCTTGATACCAATATTCATATCTACATATTGGATCTCATCTCATATTTTAGTTTTACATCATTGGTATAATATTAAATATTATATCATTATCCATATAACATCTTTCACTTCTCACACTGATTTTGACTTTTCTCCATAAAAAGTCAACTGTTGACTTTGAACAAAAGTCAACCTTTACACACTTTGTGTTTACTGCCCATTTTGATTAATCTTGACGTTCCAGACGCAACCGAGCAGTCCATTCTTCAAAATTCTATCTCTAACTCAAATTTTGAGTTTTAAATTACTCCTTTCATATTGCTAATCATATAAATTAACGACTTTATATTTATTCAAATTCTTATTTGCCAGTCAAGGCCAACGTTCAAGCTATGTTAATTACTAACATAGTTTTATCTTGATCCTTATATCAATAACTTAATTCATCATTCCTCTTGCTAAAATATATATAGCACCTTACTAAGTATATATATTTCTATACATATACTCATCTTCGTTTAACCTCACTACATCTCTTCATGTGAAATCTTATCTCATTAATAAAATTTCCATATGTACTTATATAACATTTCTTAGACTATTCAGTTAACACCGAATTTACAGGTATCGTAATACCTTATTCTCGATATTCCTTCAAGTACATATTAATTCATTTCTAGGGTTTTTTGAAATTTTGTAACCCATATTTCTTTATTCTCATTCAATTAAGAAACCATATAGGTTCTTCTTAAAAATTTTGAAATCTTTAAAATTCCTTCACAGAAACGTCAATTCCATACACTTATTTTCTGTCTAGGTTCATCTTATAACCTTTAATCCATCATTTTAGGATTTTAATAATTATCTAAATTCTCGGGTTGTCACAGTTACTATTCACCCGATTACTATTCACTCTAGTATTATTCACTCAGGTATTCGGGGTACTTTTCATGTCGGAATACTATTTACGAGTTACTATTCACGGGTTACTATTCACCAAAATTATTATTCACCCGCATATTATTCACTCGGGTTTTTGGTGTACTTTTCATGTCGGGGTACTATTCACTAGGTACTATTCCCAAAGTATTATTCACATGGTACTATTTACCCGAAAAATATATTTCTTTTCTGTCCAAATTTTTTTTGGTACATGAATATTATACTTTAATTTTACTCTACAAAGCAGTATCATGTTGACAATTTGGACGTTATTGATTTTTGGATAAATTAAATTATAAATCTTTAAAATTTATCCTTGAACTTATTTTATTGAATTATTATGTCATTGTCATCATCCTCATGCTTATATTATGATGAAAGACATCTTTGGCTTGCGTGCAGAGATGGACTTGGTATGATTATGACCAGAGATTATTTGGTATAATCATGACCGTAATGTGACGAATGATGTGGTGAAAGTCCTCATTGGCCTGTAGTTCATTGATGGACAGTTGTTGGTATAATCATGACCAGGGATTATTCGGTATAATCATGACCATTGATGATTACATGAATATCCTTGGCCATGGTGCAGGGATGATTTTATTTTATTTATTAAGCTGAGTCTCAGCGATAAAGTTGATGAAAAACTTTTTAAATCATAGAAGATAGTAGATTTTATACTCTACTTGACTCTTCTAATGGATTGCTTATTCCGCTGCAGTTGTTGATCTAAACCTTGTTGTCTATTATATTCTATCAGTTGTTACACTGTTGAAGGCTAAGGATAATTTATTCTGCATTATCTTAGTCATAATATTTCTTACTGGGCTAGTTGAGCTTACCCTTTCTTTCATTGTTCTCTTCAGGAAATGAGAATATAGCTGGGACGAGTTGAGAAATGGAGTGATGGTGCAGGATAAATGGCTTTAGTAGTCCTCATTATTCTACGGAATAATGTGATAATAATTGTAATGAGTACACCATTGAGTGTGGATATAGATAACAATATTCTTGTTTAAACTCTCAGCTATGTTTTGTCGTATTTTACACGACTGTTGTATAATTAAGTTGTATTTGAATTTATGTACCATGTATCTAGAGACTCAAGATGGGTGATGTATATCTGTTTTGGGGGCGTCACAAAGGTGCTATATTTAGATCATTATAACGTGCAATATAGGTCTTATTGGTGTGATTTAAAGATTCACACTTGTAGTTGAGATGTCAAAGAACAACTCTATACAATCAGATTAGTCTAACAACAACACCAAATGAAGCTTTCATTCGGTCAAACTACCTATCAGGAACGTGTTCTTGAACAATCTGAGTTTTTCAGATTGTTCATCCGGCTGATGGTCAACTATAGTTTGACCAGCCACAACTTTAATTCTCATGCTAATCTAAGTGTTATAAAGGCAAGGATCGATGGTCCATATGTCAGACTACAACATTAAAATAACAACATGGCCTAAATATCAAACAGATGCAAGATCAGAAGCTTAGAACATGCTTGTCAAAGTTTCTGGGAAATCTGGGTTTCCAGAAATCAGAGTTCGTGCTCGGTCAATGCACTTTGACTGCTCATAACTTTTGATCTACACATGATCTGACCCTGATTCAAGTTTCAGAACAAAGACCACATGGCATAGAACAGATACATAACATAAAACACACCAAACCATTAACAGGTAAAGATCTAAGGCCTCTAACATATGGCTGTCAGGCCACTTTTCCAACTTTTTCCTGATTTCTAAAAATGCTATTTTAGTACATCTAAGTGTTATAGATCCATGATCTATAAACTTAGATCATTAATTAACACCCTCTAACACAACTTTAAATAATAAATCATAACATCTAACATCAAATCATGGGTTTTTATACCTTTTTTGAGCTTTAATCTAGATTCTGACTTTGATGATCTATTCTTGACATGTTAGGATGTGATCATGGCTTATCTTATCACTCTCTCTCACTCCCCAAACCCGAAATTTTAGAGAGAGAAGGCTTTAGTGACTTTGCTAAATAAAGTAAGAGACTTTCTCTTACTTTTTGACTTTTTATTTTTTTGATTTAATGAATGGCTGATGAATTGTGGCTAGGATAGAAGTTATAAGGCACATGGAGTTGTTAGGGTGGGTGACCAACTCAATATTATGGCTAGATTTACACTCCATTTATTAAAGAATGCCAAAAAGGGTAAAATGGACAATTTGTCCAAAACCCTTAGGGTTTATGGTTTAACCCTTAGTATTTAGGGTTTAACCCTTAGATTTTTGTAATTTAATTTCTAAGATTTCCAAATTTCGATTTTCAAAATAGAAAATTAATATTTCTAAATTATAATTAGGGTTTTCTAATTATATTTAGATTTCCTAATCATAAATTCAATCTTGCTAATTAGGATTAATATATCCTAATTAAAATTGTTAATTTAGCAATTAAGTCCATAATTGTATATTAGGGTTTCTAACTTTAAAATTAGGGTTTTCTAATTAATTCGTTAAGCTTTACCCTAATTAAGTTTATAATTATACACTTAAGTCTCTGAGATCCCAAGTTAGGGTTTTCGTAATCCAAATTAGGGTTTTGGATTCCCGAAACTGAAATTAGGGTTTCAAAATCGATTTTAGGATTTCTTATAAATCGAAAGAATTTTCTAACTGAACGTTGACGTTTTTAATATAATAATAGGGTTTACCAGTGATATAGGCTATCTGGTCAACCCTTGACAATTAATCACATACTGTACACATATAATACCATATACACAGAACATATTCATTTATATACTTAATCATGAATAATTCACCAAAAGATTTTAAACCTACCAAAATTCATCACAGAATTTTGAAATCCTTAAAATTTCTTTGCAGAAATATCAAATCTATTCACTTATTTTCTCTCTAGGTTTATTATTTAACCTTAATTCAATATTTTAAGATTTTATAAATATCCAAATTCTCGGGTTGTCACATTCACCCCTTCTTCTAAAAATTTCGTCCCCAAAATTTACCTTACACCTTATACCATGCACCATACACCATTCATACACATCATCACATGCTACCCAAAACACCACTCACCAAAGTTAAAATTTTAAAATTGTGCTGAGGAGTTATATAGACTATTGTCTGTCATTTTCGCAAAGGTTTTATGGAAATTCATCCGCAAACCGCACTGGTCTTATGAACTTAGTGGGTGATCAGCCCGTTCTGCCCTGTACTGGCTCAGTAATACTGGTTTGATCTGTTTCTCATCTCTGCCATAGGCACAAAAATTTTACCTCAGTCTTATCATAGAATTTCGTACCAAAATAATTTGGTTCGGAAAAATTTTCAAAGAACGCTTAGAGTTTTCATAAAAGTTGGTCTAGCCAAATCAAATAGCATAGACTCATATCAATAATTCAATTCAATCAAAATATTTAGGTATAGCCAAACCCCATTGGCAAATTAAAATTTTCAAAAATAGTTTGAAAATGACGTCATAATACCTTACTGTATTAACAGCCCGTTTGAGAATGTCGTCATTGAGTGACTTTGTCATAAAACATCATACAATAGTGGAACAACGATTTTAGATCAAATTCAACACTAAGTATTCCTGTATTTACAACTCCATCAACTTTTTATCATCTCTGCACCAGTTTATATGGTACATAAGTGATAAATAAAAATATATTTTGATATTTCAATTCATTATCGTCTAGCCGAAACAAGTAGCATAGACTATACTTTAAACCGTTCAAAAATCATTACAAATTAGTGTTATCTCTCAACAGGTAATGATGTGTTGGTGGCTCGAAGTCCACGCATACACAATGGTCACTAGGAGTTGAGAATAAAAATTCATTTTCAAAAGCACATAGTGCGTATTTAGCTTGACGTCAAAAATTTCGAGTCTAGCATAGCTAGAAGATTGGGAAAACTTAATGTCTCCACTAATGATCAATTACTTAGTCTGTCTATCTGTTCCTATTATCCACAATTCTTCATTCACATATATTTATACCTAGTTCGTCAAACTTACCACACTTATGAGTTCAAGAACTTTCCATAATCATATGAGTTTAAGAACTTGTCCTAGTCAGACTTTTGGCGTCCATTCGCTGAGGGGTTCATAAACATTTCATATAATCATGAGTCACGAACGTACCATAAGTATGAGTTTTAAGAACTCGTATTTAACCTGATATTCTCTACGTATAACCTATCTATATGTTATACACATGAGAAAAGAATCACCTTCTCAACACACATATAGCAAATAGCGTGACACAAACCTAATTTCTTAATACGAATTTCATTCAACTTGTATTCATAAACCTTTCCTGAATCTGTATCAATTCATAGTACAACTGACACACAGCATTCTTACTATTAAACTTTCCAATCATTAAATTGATTCTTTTCCCTTCTATCACCTTATCAGATCACGGAGTGATCTCATCGTATAAATTACGATTCATTTCTATACTATAATCATTTTGTTTTACAATCTCCTGTCACTATACTTTTAGTCTTTTAGACTCTATCTATTCATCACTACTATTCATTTTTATTATCAGAGTTAGGGAACTCTGTATCATCTATAACTCGCCAAGATTCGTCTTTGAATCCTACCGACACACTGACTCTATTTGATTTAGTACTTATCCTAATCACTACGGATATTAGTCTAAAGTATTCCTACCCTAGGTTTATAACCTACAGCTTTGATACCAACTGTGAAAGCCCCGAATCCAGGTCCCAAATCACCGCGGATCCAGTTTCATCATTCTACAACTATTGCGAAAGATATAAACATAAATTATTTATACAATACACTTTACACATTATTCCCCAAGGTCGAGTAACCTTAACTTATACACAATTCATAACCTGTCTAACATATAATATTATTATCATTTTATACTATTACAATTATCTGCACATATTATCCCAAGCTGAACTTGGCTTTATCCTTTTCTGTATCCGACGTATTTGTCTTTATTTGTAATGTTTATCATGATATAGCATGGGTGAGCAATAAGTTTGCCCAGCAAGTTTAAGTTCAATAAATTAAGGATATATCATAATTGAAAGAATTGAACAAAAGCTGGCTACAGTTCTACAATATAATTGCAAACTAGCATGAATAAATTTTACATAGCTGAAGGAACATTGAACATGAACATATATATATCTGGACCGAATGGTAATAAAGGTGATCAGCCTTTCATACCTTATGAATACATGCAGTATACACAGAGTGCGATTTAATAATTCTTAGACATGACAATCAGAAATGATTAACCACAAGTATAATTGAATAATACAACTCGAGGTCGAGTTAAGAAAAACATGCATGTTCCGATGTTTATCGTTACGCATTTTAATAAGCTTTGTCTGAAGACCTAATATAAATAATATCGATTTACAAATTAGAATAATATTATCACAGTATTTAAAATAACCTAAACACGTTAACACATAACCCTATCAGTCTATACAGCACATAAGACATAACCTCATGTCAAACTTTTACAGTCCGAGTCGAGTTCGGTACAATTCTGAAATTCCGACGGCTTAGTCGGATAAATATCGAGTTTAAGTTCAATTAAACTCTTTCTAAACACTTAACAATTATCTTAGATAATTATATTATTAGTCAAATAATTTTCATAAGCTCGCAATAATTTTCAGATAATTATTACTATTTATCATGATTTTTCAATCATTAAAATCATATTAATCTAATTTAATTACCACAATATTCTATTATCATTAATATTTATTTAATATCAAATATTAATGAAAATCATACCATAATATTATAATATATTTATAATATCACAAAGTATTTTTAATACCTTAAAATCATATTTATATGATTTTTAAACAATTAAATTCATTATTCGATAATTGCCATTAATATTAAATATTAATGTTTTTTCATGACAAAATATCAAAAGTTATATTTTATAACTTAAAATATTTTTATAACACTTAAATTATTTTATATGATTTTTTAAATCATTAATTCTATTTTTCAATAATTTATTTAATATATTTATTAAATAAATTAATTACCATTAATAATAATTTATTAATGAAATTCATCACAAAAATATTAAAAGTTATTAAAAATAACTCAAAATATTTTCTTATACCATAATATAATTTTTCATGATTTTTCATGTATTAGAATTATTTTTAAATAATTTATTTAATATTATAATTAAATAAATTAAATACCATTATTATTCCAAAAATATTAAATATTTATGAAATATATTCAGAATAATTAAAAACTAATTTTCAGGCTTTAAAATAATTTTTAGGAATTTATTTTGTATTTTTAATAATTAAAAACCATTTTTTCTATTTAATAAATTAATTAATTAATTTTCTGAAATTAAGTGTCGCTAAATGGGCTTTAGGTGACAAATTCGTCGCTATTGATGTTCTTGGTGTTCTTGAGCCTAAACCCAGATCTTCATGTTAGTGGATAGGGTGGTAGGTTTGACCGTCATTTGAACTTAGCTCTTAGTGTTTTCTGAGCAGTCTAGGGCATCAGTGTTGTAGTATTTATGTACTACTACACTTACAAACAAACATCATGGCTAAACAACATCAGATCAGTGAGTTATTAGCCCTCAAAAAGTCTGACAACGTTGTTCTTCATTTTTGGATTTTCCAGAAAATGAAGAACAAACGAAGGTGTTATATTTAGATCATTATACCTTGCAATACAGGTCTTATTGGTGTGATTTAACGATTCACACTTATAGTTGAGATGTCAAAGAACAACTCTATACAATCAGATTAGTCTAACAACAACACCAAATGAAGCTTTCATCCGGTCAAACTACCTGTCAGGAACGTGTTCTTGAACAATCTAGGTTTTCCAGATTGTTCATCCGGCTGATGGTCAACTATAATTTGACCAGCCACAACTTTAATTCTCATGCTAATCTAAGTGTTATAAAGGCAAGGATCGATAGTCCATATGTCAGACTACAACATTAAAACGACAACATGGCCTAAATATCAAACAGATGCGAGATCAGAAGCTTAGAACATGCTTGTCAGAGTTTCTGGGAAATCTGGGTGTCCCAAAAATCAGACTCGTGCTCAGTCAATGCACTTTAACCGCTCATAACTTTTGATCTAGACATGATCTGACCCTGATTCAAGTTTCAGAACAAAGACCACATGGCATAGAACAGATACATAACATAAAACACACCAAACCATTAACAGGTAAAGATCTAAGGCCTCTGACATATGGCTGTCAGGCCACTTTTCCAATTTTTTCCATATTTCTAAAAATGTTATTTTCGTGCATCTAAGTGTTATAAATACATGATCTATCAACTCAGATCACTAATTAACACCCTCTAACACAACTTTAAACAATAAATCACAACATCTAACATCAAATCATATAATTTCTAGGTTTAGGATTTTTATACCTTTTTTGAGCTTTGATCTAGATTCTGACTTTGATGATCTGTTCTTGACATGTTAGGATATGATCATGGCTTATCTTATCACTCTCTCTCACTCCCCAAACCCGAAATTTTAGAGAAAGAAGGTTGTGGTGACTTTGCTAAATAAAGTAAGAGACTTTCTCTTACTTTTTGACTTTTTATTTTTTTGACTCAATGAATGGTTGTTGAATTGTGGCTAGGATAGAAGTTATAAGGCACATGGAGTTGTTTGAGTGGGTGACCAACTCAATATTATGGCTAGATTTACACTCTATTTATTAAAGAATGCTAAAAAGGGTAAAATGGACAATTTGCTCATATTTTTAATGGCTAACTTGTCAATTGTCCAAAACCCTTAGGGTTTAGGGTTTAACCCTTAGTGTTTAGGGTTTAACCCTTAAATTTTTGCAATTTAATTTCTAAGATTTTCAAATTTTGATTTTCAAAATAGAAAATTAATATTTTTAAATTATAATTAGGGTTTTCTAATTATATTAAGATTTTCTAATCATAAATTCAATCTTACTAATTAGGATTAATATATCCTAATTAAAATTGTTAATTTAGCAATTAAGTCCATAATTGTATATTAGGGTTTCTAACTTTAAAATTAGGGTTTTCTAATTAATTCGTTAAACTTTACCCTAATTAAGTTTATAATTAATACACTTAAGTCTCTGAGATCCCAAGTTAGGGTTTTCATAATCTGAATTAGGATTTCGGATTCTCGAAACTGAAATTAGGGTTTCCAGAACCGGTTTTAGGGTTTCTTATAAATCGTAAGAATTTTCTAACTGAATGTTGACGTTCTTAATATAATAATAGGGTTTGCCCATGATATAGGCTATCTGGTCAACCCTTGACCCTTAACCACATACTGTACATATATTATACACAGAACATATTCATTTATATACTTAATCATGAATAATTCAACAAAAGATTTGAAACCTACCAAAATTCATCACAGAATTTTGAAATCCTTAAAATTTCTTCACAGAAATATCAAATCTATTCACTTATTTTCTGTCTAGGTTTATTATTTAACCTTAATTCAATATTTTAAGATTTTATAAATATCCGAATTTTCGGGTTGTCACAAAAGATAAGTGATTTGTGGTAAGTATTTATTCAATTTTTGATATAAATAAAGGGCTTTGTTATGAGGTGTTTTTTATAAGTTTGGTTTATTATTCCATGAGGAGATGTGCTAATTTTTCAGACCGTTGGTTGAAGTTATAATAGTAAATCAATATGGATCATTGGTTGAAGATATAATAGTAAATCAATATGGATCGCTGGTTTAAAATAAATCAGTATGGACCATTGCTTTAAGTTTTAATAGTAAATCAATATGGACCGTCCGTTTAAAAGTAAATTAATCTAGGTCGTTCATGATTACTTACTATTCAGTCCTTTTTCTATAAATAGAAGTTCATTCCTTCATTATTTCTTACGAATTCACTGAAACTCTAGAGAGAGAAACTATAGAGAGAAAGAAGAGGAGTATTCTGCTATTACCCTACTTCAGTATTCAATCTTCTACTAAGGTAAGGGGTGTTATTTATTTCATATTCACTTATGATATTATTTTTCTTATTCGTAAGAAATATTATCTTCGTTCAATATTCGTAAGGGATATTATTTGTTGTACTCATAAGGGGTATTATTTCTTTCGTATTCATTAAGAGAGTTATTTTCTTTCAATACTCGTAAGGGTTGTTATTTCATTCTTTATTATTCTGTGGGAATAACCTGTCTACGCGGACTACCGCATGCATGGTGAAATCCTTTTGTTATTCCATTCTTTATTATTCTGTTGAAATAACATGTCTACACATACTACCGCATACATGGTGAAATTCTTATGTTATTCCATTATTTATTATTCTGTTAGAATAACATGTCTACACGGACTACCGCATGCCTGGTGAATAACCCTTCGTATTCAATTGTTATTAAATTGTGAAAATGATCTGTCTACGCGGACTACCGCATGACAGGTGAAAATCCATTTGCAGTTTCGTATATTATTTCTTTTCATATTCTTAAATCTAAACTTACTATGGTAAGTATTACTTCTATAATTCCTGAAATTAGTGAAATATCCTTGAGTTTTGCGCTTCATCCAGTATCGTTTCATTGGAATATTGATATGAACTTTCTTATTAAATATTAATATTTTCACCCGGGGTACTATTCACGGGTTACTATTCACTCGATTACTATTCACTCGAATATTATTTACCCGAGAATTCGGGGTACTTTCATACTGAGTTACTATTCACGGATTACTATTTATTTGGGTACTATTCACTCGGGTATTAATCACTCGGGTATTCGGGGCATTTTTCATGTCGGGATAATTCACGGGGTACTATTCACGATAAAAATTGATTTATTTTCTGTCCAAGATTATTTTTGATACATGAATATTATTCTTGAATTTTACTCCACAAAGCAGTATCATGTTGACAATTTGGATATTTTTAAACTCTGGATAAATTTAAAGTCTTTAATATTTATATTTGATCTCGTTTGATTGAATTCTTATATCATTGTCATCATCCTCATGTTTATTTTGTGATAAAAGTCATCTGTGGCTTACGTGTATAGATGTACTATTGATTGGTATGATTATAACCAGGGATTATTCGGTATAATCATAACCGTAATATTAAAAATGATGTGGTAAAAGTCCTCATTAGCCCGTAGTGCATTGATGGACAGTTATTGATTTGATCATGACCATTGATGATTACATAAATATCCTTGGCCCGTAGTGCAGGGATGATTCGATGATGTGGTTTATTTATTAAGCTGAGTCTGAGCGATAAAGTTGATGAAAAAAATTTTAAATCATAGAAGATAGTCGATATCATGCTCTACTTGACTCTTCTAATGGATTGCTTGTTCCGCTGCAGTTAAACTTGATGTTTATTGTATTTTATCAGTTTAACACTGTTGAAGACTAATGATAATTTATTCTGCACTATCTTAGTCATAATATTTCTTACTGGGCTAGTTGAGCTCATCTTTTTGCTTTTATTGTTCTCTTCAGAAAATGAGAACGTAGCCGGGACTAGTCGAGGAACAGAGTGACGGTCCGAGATGGTAGCTATAGTAGTCCTCACTATTCTGTGAAATAGTGTGATAATAATTATAAGAGGACTCCATTTGAGTTTGAATACTGTCTATAAGACAATATTCGTGTAAAAACTCTAAGTTACGCTGTTGTCGTATTGTATAAAAAAAGTTTATATTTGATTTATGTACAATCTATTTGGCGACTCAGAATGGGTGATGTATACCTATTTTGGGGGCGTCACATCATTGTCCAGTTTTTCGAAATTCGTCCGACAGTTCTAAAAACTGCGATTCTCGGAATTTAAATATTTTTGGATATTTCACATTTCCTCTACAGATTTACTTCTATGCATTCTTCGGAATTTTGAAAAACTGAAAAATACTTTTTGATGATAAGTGTTTTCCTTCACGTTTCCCCCTAACGTAGTTAAACGAATGAAAAGTACATAACAATACTTTTCGTCGTTTTTATTTCGTCCGATTTCTGCACGTTTTTTGAGAAAAACTTTTATCGGCTAACTTAACTTTTCACGACATCTTATCGTCAAATCTTTCGACGGAATGTTATTTCGACATACTGATCTCTCAAAAAGGCTTAGGTTATTCAAACCCTAACCCTTAAGTTTCGTCGGGTAAATAGTGCATATTTCGTCTTTTTTTTCAAAAATATTTTTTTGTTACCGAATTTTTTTTATTTTCATTTTGAAAATTCTTGCTCGTTCAGTCTAGCTCGTAACCAGAATTCTCCCGTTTTATAATCATCATAGGTCCTAGAACGATTAATAAACACAGCACAAAATATTATTAATAAAATTCATAATAACTAATTCTTTAAACTTAAATCCTGGATAATCCGATTTTTCGGGTTAAATTGAGTTAGTTATTTCATTTCATTATTCTTGTATTTTATATATGTACTGGGCATTTGGCTCATGCTATGTTTTTCTTCCGACAAGTAATCAGGGGGATCAAAGGCAAGTGTGACGAGAGCTTCCTTTAATCCAAATGATTTAGATACATTATGTTTTTAGGTTGTGATACATTAGTTTGTTCGAAATTGTAATAATTATCTTAAATTATGATTTGAGCACATTTATTATGGTTTGTCTTGTAATATTTAATTATTATAAGATTATTTTTTGTGATTTAAAGTCTTATTATAAATTTATCAATTTTATTGTGTTTTAAATAATCTCTATTTCTATTTGGAATAGGGGTGTCACACAACACGAAGAATACAATACCTAGATCGAAATTAATAATGCATCCCCGATAGTCTTCAAAATTGGTCCCACTTATATCCCTTTCTCTTTTTTTTTTTATATTTTTTTCTTTTTTTTTGAGAATCTATGATATTACGATTTAATTTTAATAATACATTTCATTCTCGAAGCTTAGAACAAATTTGAGAAGGTAGAGGGCAGGACGTGAGGGCTGATAGAAACCAAGAATTCAAAAAAAATATATTCTTTTTTTGAGACTATAGAGTCAAAAAATAACTAACTTTTTTACTTTCTCTTAATAATATAAAGAATGATATGTTCGCCAAAAATAAAATATACACTGAATATGATATTTTTTTATACAACAATTTTTTTATATATGTAACAAAATATTTGACCATTCAACTTTTTGTATAGAAAAATTCTAGGCGACCGGTCTTTGCTGACCGGTCTGGCGACCGGCCCTTTTTTTTCTTTTTTTCTACTCTCAAAAAATTAATAATATTTATTTTAATTTAAATTATAAATTCAAATACATATAAAAATCAGGATTGCACAGATTGTATATATTTGTAATTTAGATACATGTTAAAAATAGGGTTTATGGTTTAGTGTTTAGAGTTTAGGGAGTAAAGAAAAAAAATTAGACCAAATTTTTACAAAATTGTGTAATTTAAATACATATAAAAAACAGAATTTAAGATTTAATATTTTAGGGTTTTAGTAGGGACCGGGTAGCTAGAACCGGTCGCCCAGAAGGACTCTTTCTATATCAATTAGAAATGAGAAACTTGCACCGACTTCTTCCACTGTCAATGTACATTGTCCGTGAAATATATCATTATTTGTTCAAGATTATGAACATAGTTAAACTACACACTTTGTCTACTTTGTGCCACATGCTTTTGTCCACTACTATTATGATTTTCACTTGTTAAAAATTAAACGGGAGCATGATTCTAATACCAAATGGGAGCATAAATTCCATAATACTACCGTGACTAAAGAATGGTTGCAAAAAAATAAAAATACAAAATAATGTGTATGATTTTAGTTAGTTAACCACCGGAACCGCTCATGTATAGTAAATCATCCATTAATTAAACTCTGACACATAATTTTGTAAACTAATTTTTGTAAGAGTTCTTTGTAAGTATAGCAAGACTCTAAATTTAATACTAAACTGAATTTCACTTGCTACATGAGTATTGTTACACTTGCAAAGAACTCTTACAAAAACTAACATACAAAATGATGTCAAAATATAATTAGTAAATGATCTACCATACATGAATAGGTTCAATGATTGTAACCAATCACAATTCTACATATCATTTTGTATCTCTTTA
Source organism: Panax notoginseng (assembly GCA_016801055.1). Classification (NCBI taxonomy): domain Eukaryota; kingdom Viridiplantae; phylum Streptophyta; class Magnoliopsida; order Apiales; family Araliaceae; genus Panax; species Panax notoginseng. Next base: position 102,261,540 of record CM029016.1, read on the forward strand.
GTGTAACCATTTTTTAGTCACCATACTACTGTTGATATCAAAGTAATGTAAAAGGGGGTAATGTGAATATCGAAAACACATGAAAATATCAATCTCCTACCAAAAAATAAATAAAAAAGAAAGAAACCCTCAATGGACAATGATACCTCATCCATGGTGAAGATGTATAGAATGAAATCAGTTAGAAGATCAATACACAAACCGACAAAAAGTAAAAGATCTAATCTCCATGTAAATTATTCCTTTTCTGTTGATAAACCATTCCTATCTATTGACATCAACATCAACTCCAAAATAATCATCCAGAAAAATTCCTTGTCAATAATCATTACTCATCAACAAAATTCAGTTTCCATATATAAATGAGATTACCAAATGATGAGAATAGCATTAGTAGACTTAAATTTGATACAGAGGGAAGGACAAAGTCTCCAGGTAATCTCCCAGATCAAATAAAAGACATTTTAGTAAACATTGTTTACAAAAGATAAAAAGCTCTAATCTACATATAAACCATTCCTTTTCTATTCTTGACAAAAATAGAATGTTGCGTTTATAAGTAACTCAAAAGTTTCAGGCACCAGCACTACTATTCAACAGGGTATTGATCTCACCAATAATATTGACAGGTCTTCCATCAAACATGGATGAAAGCGAGGTCTCACAAAGCTTCTTCAGCTCCCTTGTCTTTGTTAGAGCTGCTTCCTGCAATTAAATTAGCAAACATAAGACATTATATTAAGAAAGAGGAGAGAAGGGAGCAGAGGGGAGTTTCTTTTTCTACGTTACTTGACAATTATGTCTTCCATTTTCATTTTCTCATAAAAACATAAAATAAAATAAAAATTAATTACAAGACATCTATCTTGGAAAGTAGATCACAACACCACACTGGGTAGGAGATCACCAGAGTAACATTCACATAAGATGTACATCATAACCATTAAGTTGGGTGTAATGGATGCATGACTCGGTAAACATAAAACAACAATTAAAATGATTATGAAGCTAAGAAAAAATTATTTAGCGATTGCAGCTTGTCCGTTATGATCACAAATGGAATTCGTGAGATGTATTTCTACAAAAGTCATAAGTTAAGGAATGTTGATGTAATTTCTTAACTATTACCGCCTCCATATACAGAAACTTTTTGACAAATTAAGGATATCAAATTAGAGCAGAGTATAAATTGAGTTCCGATTTTCATCCACAGAAATACCCTACTCAATTACACTAACAAACCATTTTTTTTAGTAACTAGTGGACATCACGTAAATACACTTTAGAGAATAAAATAGACTTTGTACTACATTTTACCCTTGACTTTTGTACTTGTGTCATCCTTTGGTCGACAAATTTTTTTTGTACTTGTGCCATCATTTGGTGAACAGAGGGATTATTATTATTAGTTGTACTATCAAGAAGCAAAACTTAAAATTGTCTAACTATGAACTCAAGGGACTCACTTGCTTCGGCCAAAATGAAGAAAATGAATTCTGGAGCTCCATGCGTCTCACGGACAAGTCCTTCAGTCCCTCTTTCAGCTTCACTTCATGGTGCTTCTTTTCCTCTAATGTAAACACCAGTCGATCCAGAAATCTAGAATCCAATATTCATTTTAGTCAATACTCAATATTGATAACAGTTACTAAAAGATGAAGACATGAGAAATTATGGTGCACAAACTAAAGCACTAGAACATGCAGTGATGACCAGAGATGGCAAGTAAACTCAAGCAAACTGATTTGACTGCTATCTCGTAGCTACAGAACAAAACTTCTAACGAACGGCCGACACAAAATGATACATTTGTTACAACTCAAAAAAGATCAACAACAAATTTTCAGGGTTGATTGAGATGCTGTACTATTATGTGAAAATCGCATGACAAAAGAAAAGCGCTGAAAATGCTTTGGTATTTTGATATGTAACCAACTCTAGGTATAAACGATACCACCCACAAAGAATAATTTCAGTACTTGAAGCAGTATTTTTTTCATTGGGGATTAAATAGCTCAATTCTGTTGTTCCGACTTTTTGGCAGTTGCAAACCATAGACAAGAATGTCAGATACAAATAATGGAGGGAAATAAAAGACTCGGTAGCACCTTTTTGAGTTGAGAATCATGATTAGGTCCCGTGTTTTTCTATTTGTCAGTAAGGAAATTGCTGCAGAAATATCAGCTAGCATAGTATGAATTGCATCGGATGTGTATTGCTGCAAAACAAACGGAGCTACTGCCTGAACTTGATGTTGTAAAGACAAAGTTTCTCCATTTGTCAATTCAACGAATCTTTGATGCAGAAACGCCTTAATCTGAAGACAAAATGACAATTATATATCGAATGGTTAAAAAGTCTTTGATCTGATGAAAAATTATCAATAAAAAACTATAAGTTCCTTGAATATATACACATTTTTATACATATTTTGCTATAAAATATATAGACAACAAACCAAAACAGGAGAAATGAAAAACATTGCAGCAATATGGCCTAATCCAACACATTACCAACAATGAGAATATACCTCAAAAAGATCATCAAGGACCTTACTCCTGTATTCTGTCTCCAGAAACTGGCTCCTCTCATCAGCGTTCTTTTGGATTTGAGTTGAAGTATCTAACCTAGATGCATGGGGCTCTGAGACTGACAATCCAGAATCTTCAATTACATCGATTTGAGGATTCTCCACACAGATATCCCAAGAGATATCTGACACAGAGACATCCTGGACCATGCTTTCCTCTTTATTTAACATGGCCTGATCTGATTTTACAGCATCATCTGATGAAGAGCTCTGTCCAATATCACTGGCATTGACAATTTCATATGAAGCCAATTCATTACTATTATCTTCTGTTTCCTCAACAGTACCAATATCCCAATCAATCTGAAAGCTGTCCAAGGTAATATCCCAAATGATACCGTCTCCAGCAATGTTAATATCCCCACTCATGTGCTTTGATTCATTAACGCTGGCTTGAACATTTACTGAATCAAGGACTTCAGAGCCCACAGAAACATTTGGAGATGGGGGATTTTCGCGGATGTTATTCAGATTGGCTAACACAGTTATAGAAGTCTTCTGCAATCAGACCAAAAGACTAAGTTTATAAAAGCAATGCATCACAACTCAGTTTACTGCATACAAAAATGTACACAATGCTTTTGCTGTATTTAACAATATCACATGGCAAGACAATTTTAAAATAATCTTACATCTTTATCGGTATGAGCATCTCTAACAAAGTTTGCGTAAAACTCAATAGACTGTGACACAGAGTCACCATTTAGAACTTTCAATATCCTGCTAAATGTCTTTGGAAGTGATCCTTTTGCAGTCTCTAAGAGTTCCAACTTCACGTTTATTCCCTGCAAATCACATAAATAAGGAAAACTATGATTTGTTTGTTGTGGAAGAAATCATCACACCACAATCACATTGTGATGCTCAATAGAGTTTCCAAAATGCTTAACCTGCAACCCTAGTTCTTGACAAGCCTCTGCATATTTAGCTGCTGAAAGCACTGCACTTCTTTTGATATCAGCTTCCTTGCGCTCTAGCTCAGCTAGTTGCTGTTGAGTCCTTTGAACCTGCTTCTTTTGATATGGGCTTCAAATATGAAACACAGTAGATCAGTCACAACATTACCAGAAAACCGATTATTAATGTGATTTCTTGGATTAACCAATACAAGAATAAGTTGCAGACCTACATTTCATAATTAACATTTTGGACCATTATCTGAGCAGCCTCACCAAGATATATATAATCCTTCTCAAAGGCTCGCACAATCGACTCCCAAACTCCCTATTAAAAGTTCAGATATGGTTAGTTACCAACGACTTTGACATATATGGTAAGAGGGGAAAAAATAGACAGTCTTTGCGGCTCTTACAGTAGCACCTGAAAGCCGACCAAATATATTACGGTTTTCTGGAGTTGACTTTAGAAGAATATCATATATTTTCTTGGCTTCCAAGTAACCAATCCCTAGGGAACAAAAAAAAAAGTGTCAGATATCATACGTGTATGTATGGAAATGTAATATTGACTTAAACAAACAAACCTCCCACTTTCAAGTACTAGAAAATGTAATCCTGTGTCTACTTTTGATTCAGTCTATTTAAAGATCAGCACCCAAATCTACATTATTTGCTTGAATTGTCTATTTCCATGTGGCGTGAAATCTAAATTATTTGTGATCCATTTTTGACATAGCTGAAATGTTGTATGTTTATATGTTATTTTAGACATCATTCTTGAACACCTATACCCATCCACGCTATCCTGAACTCTGGACCAAATACCTATGCCCTCCCTTTCACACACATTTATAAGGTGAATTCAGTTAAACATTCAATTCAAACTTATTATGGAACCCTCTCTCCCTCTTCTTTACGAGCAAGCCAAGTTCTCACTTAATATAGTCAGTCCTACTGAAGCTCCAATTTCCATTGATTCAGATCAAATACTCTACATTTTACTTATCAGGTGTTTGGTGCAAATAGCCTTCGTAAATTTATTTATCACTTCATTTATGTGAGTGTACTTCTTTTTACATGCTTCTATATGTAAATTTGGTTCCTAAAAAGCTACATAGAAATTAACAAAAGTTTGTTTCAGTGTACCCCAAAATTAAACTAATAACTAACAAAAATGAGAGAGAAAGAATTGGTTGATTTAACTTCATATTGAGAAGTAATTTTTTATATAAGATTTTGCTAACATCTTGAAAAGTAGTAATTTTAGATGTAAAAAGAAGTTCAACGGCAAATGAATCTCAAAGTCAATGACAAAAGAATACTGATTAAAGTCCATAAAATTCAGTAAACAACTTAAAAATAAATCAACTGCCATTTGCTAATGAGCAAACTACGGTGAAACTCATAGAGATAAATTTAAGAAAAACTTAATTTTTTTTCAAATAGAACCCCAAAATGCAGTATTAATACATGACAGTATTCAATGACCAAAAATATAAGTAATTAGCATATTAGGAACTCATCTAACATGTTACTTAATAATCTAAAAAATACTATTCCCTCATTAACAAAATATATGATTGTTATTTTGGAGTCAACTTAAAGCATTTTCAAACTCAAAATTGACACTGATTCCTTTAATTTTAGCCAATATAACGATGAATACTGTAAATTATCTAACAAGTATTGCTCATTCTAAGATCTATTGTTTCCTAAGTTTGAAGGAATGAAAATGTCGCAAATTGACTTCAAAAGTCAATAATGATGTTACAACTTACAATTTGGAGCAGAGGTTGTATAGAAATAAAAATGTATTTATAATTTGTAACCAACTAAAAGGAAAATCTATGGAGCATTAAAAAACGAACCTTCAGGGTCTAGGGTTTGAAAATAAGGATCCATGTCCTTGGGCAACACCGAAAACGCCGTGATAATCTTGGCTCTGACCGCCGCCAGTTTTTTGCGCCAATCGGATGGAATTCGCTTTCGATCGACCAGCCATTCTATAATCAAAATCAAATGACACTATTATTCAAATCAATCTAATCATTTGCATATACAGATATGTTTATGTGTATATATACAGATATGGAGATAAGTATTACCGCCTAGACGAGCAAAAGCTATGTCAATTGGGAGATTGCGAATGTTGTCTTGCATTTTCTGCAAAATTTGATTACTTAATACAGTACCAAGTGTGCCCACAAAATTGTTTGAGAAGAACAAAGAAATCGAAGAAGGAACAGCGATTTCAGACATAAAACTTCAGGAGGAGGGAGAAAAGACAAAAATAATGTGAAACCTATTACTGTTATATTGGACCTAAAATTTAAGTTTTGAATATTTATGTTTAGTAAACGGAAAAATAAACAGATGGATACAAATTTTGGCCATTTTTTTTGCCAAAATTTTAGATAAAAAAAATAGAATAAATAATATTTTTATAATTCTCATATTATACTCAATTTTTAATATAATAAATTTTAAATTACAACTCATGTGCTCAATTTATTTTTACGTACTAAACCTAATTTGATAAAGAGAAAAGTATAAGCAACAAAGCATGTCAATGAATATTGGAACTTACTAATTTGCATCCCAAAACTTGACACTAAGCCCATCTGCGGTTGTTATATATCAACCATCTTGCCACACTTCAGAACTAGTCACTGCCCACTGGTGATCTAGCGTCAAGCATACGAACTATGTTACCAGTTCTTGTGTCTCATAATCTGTAAGGAGACAATAAAATTAGAAAAGGTTAAGAGAAGCTTAACTCCTTTATGCATAAATTCCAAACAGTTCTTATTAAAGATGACGAAAAATATGGCTATGTCTAAAAGAAAAAGGATTGCTTCCATATTACTGTTTCTGTTATTAACAGTGTGTACAAGTAATTGGCTCATAATAGAGTACTAAAACCGCTACTGACTCGTTACGATACATATGACTAGAGAATAATAAAGTTTACAAAGGGTTTTAGACTGCATATTGTTACAGTTTTCAACAGATACCCCAACGGCCCAATAATAAACTATTGCCGAACAATGAACTCCAAGAATTAAGGCCTTCACATGTTTACAATAAACATGAAGCAAGATTGCTAAGATAGATGGAAAAACTCATATATAAATGTCATGGACACAAGCATAGCTTAATGACATATTAAACCTCAATTTTACCGCAAAGAATGGCCAAATAGGCAAATAATGTTATTCGCATGGGACCACAAACCTTCGAAAAATTGTGTGAGATATTGCATGACGAGGGCGGTCTTCGACCCACTCAACGTGTATCTATAGAGGAACAAGTGGTGACGCCCTCAAAATAGGTATACATCACTCATCTTGAGTCGCCAAATACATGGTACAAAATTCAAATACAACTTAATAATACAACTGTCGTTTAAAATACGACAAAACATAAACTGAGAGTTTTAAAACGAATATTGTCTTCTAGACAATGTTCAACTCAAATGGAGACCTAAATACAATTACTATCACACTATTTTATAGAATAGTGAGGACTACTAATGCTATCATCTGGATCGTCACTTCGTTCCCCGATTAGTCTCGGCTACGTTCTCATTTCCTGAAGAGAACAATGAAAGCAAAAGGGGTGAGCTCAATTAGCCCAGTAAAAAAGATTATGATTAAGATAATGCAGAATAATTTATCGTTAGCCTTCAACAGTGTTAAACTGATAAAATATAACAAACATCAAGTTTAACTGTAACGGAACAAGAAATCCATTAGAAAAGTCAAGTAGAGAATAAAATTTAGGAAAATGATATTTTCACAACAGTTTTTGATATTTTCACACGAAAAATGTCGCTATAGATCCTATAACGACGATTTTTACATCTACAGCGACACTTTGCGTGTGGAAATATCAAAAACTGTTGTGGAAATATCATTTTCCTAAAATCTACTATCTTCTATGATTTAAAAGGTTTTTCATCCCTTTTATCGCTGAGACTCAGCTTAATAAATAATCCACATTATCCCTGCACTACGGCCAATGATATTCATTAGTATCACGACCACAAATTATCCATGCACTACGGGCCAAGGATATTCGTGTATTTATCAATGGTCATGATCATGCCAACAACTGTCTATTAATGCACTACGGGCCAATGAGGACTTTTATCACATCATTTGTAACATTACGGTCATAATTATACTGAATAATCCCTGGTCATAATCATACCAAGTCCATCTATGCACTACAGGCCACAGATGACTTTCAACATAATATAAATATGAGGATGATGACAATGATATAAGAATTTAATAAAACAAGTTCAAGAATAAATTTTTAAATATTTATAATTTAATTTATCCAGAAATCAATAACGTCCAAATTGTCAACATGATACTACTTTGTGGAGTAAAATTCAAGAATAATATTGTACCAAAAAAATAATTTGGACCGAAAATAAATTAATTTTTATCATGAATAGTACTCCGGGTGAATAGTACTCGAATGAATAGTACCCCCGTGAATAGTACTTCGGGAATAGTACTCCGGCATGAAAAAGTTAAAATTTATCAAGAATGCTCAGAATAATATTTCCATAAAAAGATACTGGATGAACCGCAAATATCAAGGATATTCTACTAATTTCATGAAGTATAGAAGCCAAAATTTTAACAATCGAGTATAAAATTTGAAATTTGAAACGAAATAATATTACTTACATACTACAGAGTATGGAATAAAACATTATTTCAAGCGAATATTGAACAAAAATAACATCTCTTACCTCAAAATAACAGTATTTCTGATCGAAATATCGGATGTAAAGCCGAAGAAAACTTGCACTGAATAACAACTCTCAAAGTATCTAAATACTAACAAAAATACGCTCGACAATATAGAGAGAAAGAAAACTTGTTTCTGGTGTGATTTTCAATTCTAACTTAAGCGTCTATTTATAGAAAAATGCTAGAACGCGTATTTGTGCCGTCGTACGAATATTCCCTGTTTAAAACGAATATTCCCCGACCAATCGAATATTATATAACAACTTGCGTATTTTATAAAATTTATAAATATTACCCACAACTATAACATTATATCAAATTCACTCCATAATATTTAAAATGATATTTATAGAAAATTCATCTTTATTCATAAAAGTTGGGGTCTTACATAAGTCGCTAAATTTCTTCACATATTATCGCATAATTTAAGAAATCGTACAATTACATTCTTCTTTCGCAGCTCAACGGGAACAAAAAGTCATAGTCTTAAAAGCAATAAAATCATTGGAAGAAATTTTTTTAGTACAACCAAATGGAGCACACGTGTGACGCCCCCAAAATAGGTATACATCACCCATTCTGAGTCGCTAAATACATGGTACAGAAATAAATACAACTTCACTAATACAATTATCGTGTAAAATATGACAACACATACATTGTGAGTTTAAATACAAATATTATCTAATAGACAGTATTCAAACTCAAAAGGAGTCCTCATTATAATTATTGATACACTATTTTACAAAAATAGTGAGGACTGCTGAAACAACTTTCAAGAACCATCACTCCATACCCCGGCTAGTTCCTGCTATGTTCTCACCTTCTGAGAAGAAAAATAGAATAAAAAGAAAAAGGGTGAGCTCAACTAGCTCAGTAAAGAATATTATGACTAAGATAATATACAACAAATTATCATTAGTCTTCAATAGAAAAAAATCTGATAGAATATAATAGACAACAAGTTTTAGATCAACAACTGCAGCGGAAACAACAATCCATTAGAAGAGTCAAGTAGAGAATGAATTCTACTATCTTCTAAGATTTAAAAGTCCATCATCAATATTTTATCTCTGTAACATCAATCAGTATACTTCTTGAATCAAATATTCATCTTTGCACTATAGGCCAAAGATATTCATTTGTATCTCCAGTTGGTCATATTCATCTCAACACCTGTTCATCTTTGGACTACGGGTCAAAGATATTCATCAGTTAATCATTTATCTTTGCACTACAGGCCAAAGATATTCAGTAATATCATCATTTATGACTGAAGATGATGAAAAATATCTTAAAGAAAATGAATCCAATGAGACAAAAGGACAAATATTAGGGATTCATACTACAGTTTATCCAAGTTCAAAAATACTCTACAATAATCAATTTTGGAGCAGAATTCAAAAATAAAGATCAAAACATGGATACAATCAAAGATAGTAACCATAATAGACATCTTGGACAAAGAAGTGAAAATTTTATTTTTCAGTGAATAGTGCCGTATACGTGAATAGTAACCCCGACACAAAAAAGTAGAAATTTCACAATAAAGTTCATATCAATATTTCGGCATAATGATATTGAAGAAAATAATATCACTTATGAAGCAAATAACATCACTTACCTCAAAATAACAGTACTTCTGATCGAAATATCGGATGTAAAGCTGAAGAAAACTTTGCACTGAATAGAAACTCTCAAAGTATCTAAATACTCACAAAATACGCTCGATAATATAGAGAGAGAAAAAAAAAATTTATTTCTGGTGTGATTTTCAATTCTAATTAAGCACTTTATTTATAGAAAAATATTTAGAACGTCATAGCAGACTAACCTGCTACCTGATGGCTTTACCTGCTACTATTCAAGCCCACCACTTTTGAAAATAAATTTCAGCACATTTTATTTCTCACCAACCAAAAGTGGGGCCCACCATATTTTTAATAAAAATATTTATTTCTGAAACTTCAATAATTCATAATAAATAGCTCTTTTATCAGAAAAATTCGAATCTTATGTCTATTCCATAAGAAATTAAATTCTCTATAACTTTGTAAGTTTAAGTTTTTTCAAATTCTAAACGAAAAATGGCCGAAATTCACATACAGACGATTTTTAACACCTCTATTCCGATAAAATATTGATAAAATACCTCAGCATTTATTCCTTCATTTATATCCACATAAAATAAAAATATATCTATCATTTATATCCACATAAAATAAATATTTCCTTATCATATAAATCAATAATTAATTATTCATAAATAATATTACAGAATCACAATTATGACAACCAGGTCGTTCCCAGGAAAGAGGGGGCTTTCCGATAAGGATTTCTCCTTATTGGGGCACAATTAGGTGACCAAACTTCTCCTTAGACAGAACTTCCTTAGACATTGCCAATAATGATATCTAATAATATTATTCAAATAATATGAATTATTGATCTGATAATGGGAAATACTGTGCAGTGATAATTATTGAAACAACAATAATATAAAATATCAACGTATCAATTATTGAATCAATAAAATAACATATTGAACAGTAATTACTGTAACAATTATTGAGTAGTGCCTTCTTACGTAAGGATCAATAATTCATTAATACTGTGCAATACCGTGTGCTACTGTGCAACCACACGTATTACTGTATTTTAACCACCAGGTATTTCAACAGTGTTAACGGTAACAACTAAGCCGTTATTTATAAAAACTTAAACTTGTCGTTTTCTTCATCCGACTTTTTTCCGTTATGAGGCTCACAAATGGTTGCGCCATCGTACAAATATTTCCCGACAGCAAGAATATTTCACGACCAAACGAATATTTCCTGTCAACAATGAATATTTTATAACCACTTGATTATTTTACAAAATTTGCATATTTCACCCATAACCAAAGTATTATATCAAATTAACACACTATTATTCAAAATAATAATTAGAGAAAATTTAATTTTATTTATAAAAAGTTGGGGTCTTACAACACGTACCTTCAGAAGTACTCAACAATAGTAGATTTTATCCATATTGTATGACAATGACTTTGTTGAAGTACTTTTTGTTTTATATTTATTTGGATATTTGTATTTGATTAAATTTATTTTGCTTATTTTTATTCATGGTTCAATGGTTATAATTAATATAAGGGTAAATTTGTAAAAGTGATATTTTTATTTTCTTTTCATTAGAACTCAAAAACGCAAGAAAAGAAAATTTTTAAAATTTTCTATTCTTTTATATTAAAAACTCAGAAACAACACAAAGAAAAACTTTAAATTTTCTATTCTTTTCTTTTCTGTTCAAAACTCAGAAACAGAGTGTTAGAGTAACTAAATCACAATTGAGCATCTCCTAACAAAAAAAAATCTTTAAATCAAAGCTTAATTGAGCTATGTGGTAATTTAAATAGAATTATTTATTACTTTTATATTTTATACCTCATCAATCTCTTCAATTCAATTAGATGTACATTAAATTCATTAAGCAAAATAAATATTTTTAACCTTTCATAAATATTTTGAAGAGAAAAAATGAGATTGCAAATTTGAAAAGAGAGAATGAAGTTACAGATTTAATTACTAAGGTTGAAGAGTTTGTTGGACATCATTTTTTTTATGTGGCTCACCTATTTGACTATCTCAAAGTAGTTGAAAAGACCGTTCGAGATGCTCTTAAGAGTTAAAAATTAATTTTCATCCCAAACTTTATTTTTTATTAAAAATACGATTGAGTATCAAAATAATTTACAAATTCTGCATTAGAATTTAGATGCAAATTATTTTGATGAAAAAGATGCAAAGGGTGCAATTAGCGTTCAAAATTTATGATATATTAATTGAAAATAAACTATGGCCTAAATTAATGGGTCAATTTTTTATTTTGTCTATAGGATGTTAATAATTATTCATAGTGTGTTTCTAATTCAGGGTATAATAAATAATATAAAAGTTTTGTTAATGTTGTTCATTTTTTGTCCAACTTTTTCTATTTTGGAACGCATGTCTTACGACTGAAAATAGTTTATGCTCACAGTCTATGGTCTATAGCTCTAATATTGCTAAGGTATAAAAGTCTCATTTTTCTACTCAGCCGGTGTCACAGACTCTACAACCTGACATCAAATTTTTAGCGTCTTTGTCCTTCTTGTGATGCATTAGTTCAAACCAACCAGTCAACAATTATCACACACAAGCACACAGTCTATAAATTAAGTTATGCACACAAAAGCCAACACAATTTACAAGACTCCCAACTTTTTTATTGCTCTCAATAATAAGGACTACAATATGATTAGAGCTTGTAGACTCACACATGCTCAGTGATCTCTACCTTGCAAGCCCTCTGTTGTACATATAAATATACTGTTGACGCTGGGAAAAATTTCGTTCAATAGTTTTTTCGTTTTTCCTTTTTTTCTCTCTTTGATTTGCTTATACCCTTTCTATTTCGATGTGTCGATTGATTTGTTTAAAGAGTGACGTTTTAGGAAAAGACCGACATTTAGTCGACTTATTTTACCAAAGTTTGATTTTTATTGATGTTGATGATTGGACCGAATAAAACAAAGTCGCCAGTTTATATGGTTTAAATAGATGTACCAACTCATCCGAATTTTGAAGGTTTTCACAATATGGTCTAATATGTGACTCCGTATGATTGGTCTGGAAACCCGAGATTCATTGAGTTCGGGGACTTGCTTAAGCGAGGGGAAGGTGTTAAGCACTCCCCGACTTCCGTGAAAACACGGTTACCGCATCTTATTTATTTTCTATTTATAAATTGTGTGTGTGTGTGTTTTATTGTGCTCAGTGCTTTTATTTTTAAGTTTTTTCTAGGCTTTATTTGAGTTATTCGGAAGTAGTGTTGTTTCTTTATGCACCTATGTACGAAGGGTTTGATTTAGTGAAAAGTTCATTTTAAACAAAATATACATTTCAAATGATATTTTGGAAAAACATAATTTTCAAATTCTTCGGCTGAATAGTAATCGAGAACCTTTGATACTTCCTTTTATATTTATATTTCTTAGATGATCTACCTAAATCGCTTTATTTTGCATGAAAGCTCTTTGTGATTTTATTGGAAAATCGTTTTGGGTGATAATGTATGCAATAAAATGCCAAAAAGTGGTCAGATGAAAGTCATCTCGATGAATCCAAACACTCATAAACATGGTGTTCACTATCACGAGATGTTAAATTCGAATTCTCGGGACGAACCCCTTGAACTCATTTTAAGATCCAATATTACATGTACAGCGATTTACATTATTTAAACGTCACATATAACCAAAAAGTCCATTATGGGAATCTATTTAAGATCCATCAGTAGATCTCAACCCCACGATTTCTAGGCTCACATTGATATGCTTAAATATGCAGGACTGACCAAAAGCAGTAAAACATCTAGATCTACCATAAATCTGAGCTAATCTAGCATATAGGTTAGAGCATCATGCTTCATAACCGTCAAAGTGCTAGATTTGGCTAGATCTACGTAGATCTAGTCAAATAACTTGATTTATAACTGAATATGCACAAAATAACAGGTAGAAACTCAATGTCTGCCCACTAATACACAATATATATATATATATATATATATATATATATATATATATATATATATATATGTAAAACAACAAATTTAACCAGTAGAAATTGCTATATCTACATAAATCTGGTATTTATAACAACATTTACAAAGAAAGTGGCCAAAATGAGCGTTTTTCACCATGGGGGACGCGTGAACAAGCTTATTTTGGATTGGGATCAACTTATATCACTCTAAACACTCAATATGTATGATATAGAAGATCAACAATGAAAATATGATGAAAACGGGTAAGACCCGAGCTCTCCTTCTCTCTCTAGCTTCTCTCTCTAGCTTTTCCTTCTTGCCTATTATGTTTAATGAGCTTCCTGCTACTGATCTTATGGATCCGAGTAAGCCGCAGGTGTGACGCCCCCAAAATAGGTATACATCACCCATTCTGAGTCGCCAAATACATGGTACAAAAATAAATATAACTTCATTAATACAATTGTCGTGCAAAATACGACAACACATATACTGTGAGTTTAAATACAAATATTGTCTAATAGACAGTATTCAAACTCAAAAGGAGTCTTCATTACAATTATTGATACACTATTTTACAAAATAGTGAGGACTACTAAAACAACTATCCTGAACCATCACTCCATACCCCGGCTAGTTCCTGCTATGATCTCACCTCCTAAGAAGAAAAATGGAACAAAAACGAAAAAGAGTGAGCTCAACTAGCCTAGTAAAGAATATTATGACTAAGATAATATACAACAAATTATCATTAGTCTTCAACAGGAAAAAATCTGATAGAATATAATAGACAACAAGTTTTAGATCAACAACTGCAGCGGAAACAACAATCCATTAGAAGAGTCAAGTAGAGAATGAATTATACTATCTTCTAAAATTTAAAAGTCCATCATCAATATTTTATCCCTGTAACATCAATCAATATACATCTTGAATCAAATATTCATCTTTGCACTACATGCCAAAGATATTCATTTTTATCACCAATTGGTCATGTTCATCTCAACACCAGTTTATCTTTTCACTACGGGCCAAAAATATTCATCAGATAATCATTCATCTTTACACTACAGGCCAAAGATATTCATCAAGTATCACCATTAAGGACTGATGATGATGAAAAATATTTTAAAGAACGAATATAATGAGATAAAAGGACAAAGTTTAGATATTCGTACTTTAGATAATCCAAATTTAAAAATACTCCATAATTAACCATAGTGGAGTAAAATTTAAGAATGAATATCAAAACATGGATACAATCAAAGATAGTAACCATAATAAACATCTGAGACAAAAAATAGAAAATTTTATTTTTCGGTGAATAGTGCCATATTCGTGAATAGTGCCGTATACGTGAATAATAATCCTGACACAAAAAGGTAAAAATTCCACAATAAAATTCATATCAATATTTCAGCATAATGATATTGAAAGAAATAATATCATTTACGAAAAAAATAACATCCCTTACCTCAAAATAACAGTACTTCTGATCGAAATATCGGATATAAAGCCGAAGGAAACTTGCACTGAATAGTAACTCTCAAATTATCTAAATACTTGCAAAAATACGCTCGATAATATAGAGAGAGAAAACTTATGTTTCTAGTGTGATTTTCAATTCTAACCTAAGCGCCTATTTATAGGAAAAATGCTAGAACGCCATAGGAGAGGTATACAACTGTAAAACCAATAAATAACAGTTCATCTATGCACTAAGGGCCAAAGATGACTTTCATCACAATATAAGCATGATGATCATGATAAGGATATAAAGAATCAATCACATGAGATAAAGGATAAATTTTAAAGACTTTAACAATTTAATTTATCCAAAATTCAATAATATCTAAATTGTCAACATGATATTGCTTTGTAGAGTAAAATTCAAGAATAATATTATATCAAAAATAATTTGAACAGAAAATAATATTTCAACGAAGATAATAACATTATTCATTATATTATAAACTCTATTTAATATTATTCATTATATAATAACATTAAATTTATTTACTAATATTATTAATCATTAAATAATATTTTAAATCAATGATTTCATAACACTATATCCAAATGTTATAAATCACTTAATAACCTCATAATCTAATATTATTAATATTACAACAATATTTTAATCATTTTTTAAACTTATAAATAATTTATTTTAATTGTTTACAATTTACTAATTAATGCATTTAATCATCCTAAAATGTCAAACTCAAAAGATTTCATCACCAATAATCAAAACCCTCATAAAAAATCTGCATATACCTTATATAGGATTCTCAAGCCATAAAATCCTATTTTTCAATTTTCTTACCTCACATAACATATTTAATTCATTTACTCATAACTAGTTTATTTTTATGAAAAATACCAAATCAGTACAAAAATTTTTTTTTTCTTGGATTTAGCAGAATAGTCTCATATTGAACATATATTTTTCTCAGAATTTTTAAAATTCATTTACTATTTTTCATATGGCCAAAATTACTGAATATTTAGACATTTAACATAAACTGTATTTTTGTCCAAAAATTTCAAAATTTACAGAGTATACTGCTGTTATATACATGTACTCTCAATAAATTTTTTACCAATTTTAGAGTTAATCACAAGGAGTTATAAGGGTTTACTTTTAAAATAGTCTTTTCCCATAAAATTCATAACTCCTAATCTATACATCCAAAAATCGCCACTTTTGGACACAATCTAGAAAACTCATCAAATTATCATTTTAAATTTTTTCAGAATTTTTGAGGGTTGAAAAAATTACGAAACTGAAAAACATAATAACCCTTACAATCCCTTACCTTAAAAGAGCAGTATTTCTGACTGGAATATCGGATGTAAAGTCGAAGGAAACTTGTACTGAATAGCAATTATCAAAGTATCTAAATACTCATAAAAATATGCTCGATAATATATAGAGAGAAAACTTATGTTTCTGGTGTGATTTTCAATTCTAACTTAAGCGCCTATTTATAGGAAAATGCTAGAACGCCATAGGAGACTAAAATAATAAAATATTATTATTATTTTTTCTTCATTCTACGTATGCCCATCTTGAATTGCTGGGCAGCCATCTTGGAAGAATTTTCAGCCCACATGTTTTGAAAAAATAAAAGTGGGTTTCACCCATAATTTTAATAAAAATATTTTAATTTTTGAAACTTCAACAATTCATAATAAATAGCCCTTTTATCAAAAAATATAAATTTTATGTCCATTTCATACGAAATTGAATTCTCTACAACTTTGTAGCTTTAAGTTTTTCCAAATTCCAAGCAAAAAATATCCGAATTCTACAAATGGATAATTTTCAACACCTCCTAAAATTCATAACAAATCATACGTTAATTTTTAATGGTTCAAAATTTGTGGACATAAACTCAACTTATATATGTATAACATATCTAAAAATCACAACGATCCAACGGTCGGATTAAAATTATAACTCACGCAATAGAGCTTTAAGAACACTGATTTGATTTTCGGACTACAAGTCCCTCGTACTAGTTTCACTCAAACAGTCACCATGAAAAAATTCACAAAGAATATTTAGGTGATTCAAATTTCTACGATTAGCTTACTTCCAGGGCTTTCTTTTGATATATGGATCATCTCCTAACTCATTATACACAAAGAATTATGGATTTTACAAAATCAAGTAATAAACTAATTTTTCTAAAAATTCCATATTTTGTTCTTCTTTTGATTTCTAGATTTCTCTCATTTGATTCATGCACCGTGAATTTAGTGTGAAAATATCACCATTATTATATTATATAACCACATTATACATTTATAATGTAAGATAAAATATCAATTTTCAATAATTGACACTTTTCTAAGAATTCCTCCATTCTGATAAAATACTGATAAAACACCTCAGCATTAATTCTTTCATTTATATCCACACAAAATAAATATTTTCCTATCCATCAATTATATCCACATAAAATAAATATTTCCTTATCATATAAATCAATAATTAATTATTCACAAATAATATTACAGAATCACAATTATGACAACCAGGTTGTTCCCAGGAAAGAGGGGGCTTTCCGATAAGGATTTCTCCTTATTGGCGTGCAATTAGGTGACCAAACCTCTCCTTAGACAGAACTTCTTTAGACATTGCCAATAATGCTATTTAATAATATTATTCAAATAATATAAATTATTAATCTGATAATGGAAATACTATGCCGTGACAATTATTGAAACAACAATAATATAAAATATCAATGCAATAATTATTGAATTAATAAAATAAAATATTAAATAGTAATTACTGTAACAATTATTGAGTAGTGTCTTCTTACGTAAGGATCAATAATTCAAAAATACTGTGCAATACCGTGTGCTACTGTGCAACCACTCGTATTACTGTACTTTAACCACCGGGTATTCCAACAGTGTTAATGGTAACGATTACGTCGTTATTTATAAAAACTCAAATTTGTCATTTTCTTCATCCAACAGTTATTCTGTTATGGGGCCCACAAATGGCTGCGCCGTCGTACGAATATTCTCCGACAGTAAGAATATTTCACGACTAAACGAATATTCCCCGACAACAATGAGTATTTTATAACCACTTGCTCATTTTGAAAAAATTCATATATCACCCTTAACTTTAACTTTTTTTTATCAATTTAACCATTTACTGAATAGAAAAATTGAATACTTTTATTTCATAAAATTCGGGGTCTTACAATTCCTGTTAGGTTTATATATAAGAATTGTAGGGTGGATATAAAAGGTCACGAGATGATGGTAGATTTGATACCAATTAAACTTGGGGAATTGTAAGATACTTAGCCTACATTGTAAGACCCCAATTTTTATAAATAAAGATGAATTTTCTATAAATATCATTTTTGAATATTATGGAGTTAATTTGATATAATGTTATAGTTGTGGGTAATATTTATAAATTTTGCAAAGTACGCAAGTTGTTATATAATATTCGATTAGTCGGGGAATATTCGTTTTAACAGGGAATATTCGTTTTAACAGGGAATATTCGTACAACGGCACAATCATTGGTGGACCCCACAACGGAATTATTGTCGGATTGAGAAAACGACAAAAATATTTTATTAAAAATAACGACGAAAGTTTTACCATTGATACTGTTGAACTACTCGGTAGTAAAAGTACAGTAATACGTGTGGTTGCATAGTAGCACACGGTATTGATTATTAATGCTTATGTGAGAAGTCACTCAGTTTGATTCAATTATTGTCAGTTAATAATATGAATTATTTAGCGATAATGACGTTTTGTTTTATTCGTATTATTAACGTAATAAAACAGAAACATCTTTTTATATAAAACAAAATACTTTATTAAAGTTATTCTATAAATAGAATATATTATATTTTATTTAAAAGATTTTTCTTTAAATATGGACCGTCAGATTAAAGTAATCAATCTGGACCGTTCATGGATTAGTTACTATGCATTCTATTTTTCTATAAATAGCAGCTCATTCCTTCATTATTTCTTACGAATTCACTGAACTCTAGAGAGAGAAACTATAGAGAGAAACTATAGAGAGAGAGAAGAAGAGTATTCTACTACTTAACTACTTCCTTATTTCAGCTCTTCTTTAAAACGATAAGGGGTGTTATTCTTTCTTATTCATAAAGAGAACTGTTGTTATTCCATTTCTTATTATTCTGTTGGAATAACCTGTATACGCGGTCTACCCTATACTTGGTGACATTCTTCTATTATTCTGTTGGAACATCCTGTCTGTGTGTTTTACACCGGACCTGGTTCCGTCTTGTTATTATTCTGTTGGAACATCCTGTCTGTGTGTTTTATACCGGACCTGGTTCCTTTTTTTATTATTCTGTCGGAATATCCTGTCTGTGCGTTTACGCCGGACCTGGTTCCATTATTTATTATTCTGTTGGAATAACCTGTCTGTGCGGTCTATCGCATGTCGGGTGATTTCTTTTGTTATTCCATTCTTTATTATACTCAGTTGGTTAAGTTTTAACTTCTATACTCCATGAAATTAGTCGAGTATCCTTGATAATTGCGGTTCATCCAGTATCTTTTCATGAAAATATTCTTCTAAGTATTCTTGAATTTTACTCCACAAAGTAGTATCATGTTGACAATTTGGACGTTGTTAATTCTTGGATAAATTAATTCTTGAACTTGTTTTATTGAATTCTTATATCATTGTCATCATCCTCATGTTTGTAAAATGTTGAAAGTCATCTGTGGCCTGTAGTGCATAGATGGACTTGGTATGATTATGACCAGGGATTATTCGGTATAATCATGATCGTAATGTTACAAATGATGTGGTAAAAGTCCTCATTAGCCCGTAGTGCATTGATGGACAGTGTTGGCATGATCATGACCATTAATGAATACACGAATATCTTTGACCGTAGTGCAGGGGTGATTCGATGATGTGGATTATTTTATTAAGCTGAGTTCCAGCGATCACAATGTTGAAAAACCTTTTAAATCATAAAAGATAGTAGAGTTTATTTTCTACTTGACTCTTTTAATGGATTGCTTGTTCCGCTGCAGTTAAACTTGATGTCAATTATATTTTATCAGTTTAATATTGTTGAAGGCTAATGATAATTTATTTTGCATTATCTTAGTCATAATATTTCTTACTGGGCTAGTTGAGCTTACCCTTTCTTTTACTGTTCTCTTCAGGAAATGAGAACGTAGTTGGGGCAAGTCGGGGAACGGAGTGATGGTCCGAATGATAGTATTAGTTAGTAGTCCTCACTATTCTATGTAATAGTGTGTTAATAAATGTAATGAGGACTCCTTTTGAGTATGAATACTCTCTAGAAGATAATATTTGTATTCAAACTCACAGTTTATGTTTTGTCGTATTGTACACGACAGTTGTATTAGTAAGTTGTATTTGTATTCTATACTATGTATCTGACGACCCAAGATGGGTGATGTATACCTAATTTGGGGGCGTCACAGTTGGTATTAGTGCTTAGGGATATGATCCCTGGCTAAGATGTGAGAATAGAACTAGGAGGGGTGAGACGGGGAATTCCTTCGCTAGTATGACCTACCTAAGTTTATTTGCATGGTATTTAATTGGTCGGTCATAATATAAGGATAATATATGACATATTAATTAACTTTTATTTTGTGGCAGTATCTGAAAATGGCATCTGAGAATATTGAGAATAGCAATGGAGCACAGGCGACTGTTGATTCACCACATATCAATAATCAGGATAATGTGCATCAGGAAGGTGACAATCCTCATGCAAACAACAACACTGACCAGATGATGAATGATGGAATGTTCAGAAACTTTATGCAGTTCATGCAACAGCAGGCGAGAGCGGCTCCTGTCCAAAATATAGGTGGAAACACTGAAAACTCTCGGACGGTCACCACTAAACAGTTCAAGGAGCTGGGACCACCCGAGTTTAAGGGAGAGCCAAAACCACTTATAGCGGAAACATGGATAAAGAAGATTACCAAGATATTTGATATCTTGGGATGCTCCGAGGAGCAAAAGGTTCCCTTTGCCGCCTTTATGTTGCGAGGAGAGGCAGATTACTGGTGGGAATCGATTAAGCGTACTCAACCTGCCGCACGGAAGATGTCTTGGGAGAAGTTCCAAGAGCTGTTCAATGACAAATACTTTCCCAAAAGTGTTCGTCACATGAAGGAGGTGGAGTTCATCAAATTGGAGCAGAATAATATGACCGTGTCGCAGTATGAGGCTAAATTTGCTGAGTTGTCCCGGTTTGCGTCCCACTTGGTGGATAATGAAGAGCGAATGACGCGAATGTTTTTGCGAGGTTTGAAACCTGAGATACGTCAACATCTTATTTCTCATAAACTGTGTTTGTTTTCAGATGTTGTGAATAGGGCTCAGTTAGTGGAGCGCGATAACGAGTCAACGCAACCAAAAGAGAGCAGTCGGCAAAATGATAATACCAGTGAGAGCAGTCATCGAAGCGGTGACAACAAGCGTGGAGGGAATCAACAGGCCAGAAATGGTAACCACTTCGGTGGTAATCAGGGCCAAAACAATAAGAATGGTCATTTCAAGAAGAGGAGATTCAACAATGATGGAAAGACGTCAGCACCAGCACCCGTTGTTAAGGAAGGAGAACGACCACCTATCATATGTATCAAATGCGGAGGGGAGGGGCACATCAGTCCAAACTACGCGATGCCGTCTAAAGCATGTTATAATTGTGGAAGAGAAGGTCATTTAGCTCGATTTTGTCGTTTACCAAAAACAAGTTCAGCCAAGATGGAGACACCAAAGGCCGTCCCAGAAAAGTCAAAATCGGTAGTGCAAGGGAGAGCGTTTGTTGTGACCTCCCAGAAAGCAAGGAACCCGAATGAGGTCATCACTGGTAAGCTTATCATAAACTCTAACGAAGTCTATACTTTATTTGATACCGGTTCTACCCATTCTTTTATTTCTCCTACTTGCGCTCATCGATTAAATTTGACTCCGGAGAAATTAGACTTTGATTTATCTGTTGAAACTCCATTGGGAGAAACCTTCATTACATCCACGGTTTATAAGTCTTGTTTGGTTCAAGTTGGTACCCACACATTACCTGTCGATCTGATTTCATTAAAAATACTTGCATTTGACGTGATTCTAGGGATTGATTGGTTAACTACTCATCATGCAAAAATTGATTGTTTTCGTAAGGTTGTTAGCTTTCATATTCCTAATCGACCTATTATGCGAATTCAAGCAACCAAACCATTAAAATCAATCGTTGTCATCTCAAGCCATAAAGCTATTCGTTTATTGAAAAACGGATGTCAAGCTTTCTTAGCTCATGTCACGGATCTAAACAAAAATACGTCAGTTTTGAATGATATTTCTATTGTTAATAAATTCCCTGACGTATTCCCTGAAGAACTTCCTGGCTTACCCCCAGAGCGTGAAATTGAATTTTGTATCGACCTTGAACCCGGTATAAAAACATTTCCAAAGCCCCATATCGAATGGCTCCTATTGAACTTCAGGAGTTAAAGATCCAACTGCAGGAATTGTTAGACATTGGCTTTATTCGTCCTAGTACTTCTCCTTGGGGTGCTCCTGTGCTATTCGTGAAGAAGAAAGATGGAAGTATGCGACTTTGTATTGATTATCGGGAGTTGAATCATGTCACCATCAAAAACAGGTACCCATTGCCACGTATTGATGACCTGTTTGACCAGTTGCAAGGAGCACAATTCTTTTCAAAGATCGATCTTCGTTCTGGATATCATCAGCTGAAGGTTAGAACTGAGGATATTCCAAAGACGGCTTTCAGAACATGGTACGGGCATTATGAATTCCTAGTCATGTCCTTTGGATTGACTAATGCTCCTGCTGTCTTCATGGATATGATGAAACGGGTATTCAAGGAATATTTGGATCACTTTGTGGTCGTCTTTATTGATGACATCCTTATTTATTCCAAAAGCCGTGAAGATCATGAGTAACACTTGAGGCTGGTACTCCAAAAGCTTCGTGAATACAAGCTTTATGCCAAGTTGAAGAAATGCGAGTTCTGGCTGGAGGTAGTAGCATTCCTTGGGCACGTAGTATCAAGTCGTGGAATATCGGTTGACCCGACAAAGATTGAAGCTATTCAAAGCTGGGAGCAACCTAAATCAGTGACCGAAGTACGTAGCTTTCTTGGTTTAGCTGGTTATTATCGGAGATTCGTGGAAGGATTTTTTCGAATCGCTACTCCATTAACTCAGCTGACTCGGAAAGATACAAAGTTCGGTTGGAGCGAAGAATGTGAGCAGAGTTTTCAAGAACTCAAGAGGAGACTCATTTCAGCACCTGTTCTAACAATACCATCTGGCTCGGAGGGATTTGTCATCTACAATGATGCTTCGAGCAAAGGGTTGGGATGCGTTCTCATGCAACATGGAAAAGTCATAGCCTATGCATCAAGACAACTTAAGGAATATGAGAGGAATTATCCTACTTATGATCTAGAGTTGTCAGCTGTTGTCTTTGCACTTAAAATTTAGAGGCATTACTTGTATGGGGAGAAGGTGGAGATCTTTACGGATCATAAATGCCTCAAATATTTCTTCACTCAAAAGGAACTCAACATGCGACAACAACGTTGGCTTGAACTGTTGAAAGATTATGATCATACCATTCAATACCATCCTGGAAAAGCGAACGTGGTAGCTGACGCATTGAGTAGAAGATCATATGCAAGTACGAGTGCAATATTGTCAACACAAAGCCCCATTTTGTGTGACTTGCAAAGGATGGAGATAGAGTTAAAGACTCCAGGGACCCATGTGATGATGACGAATATACGAGTAGAACCAACTTTAATCGATAAAGTTAAAGCTGTTCAAGCTACAGACCTGGAGTTGATGCGTATGAGGAAGAAAGTGCAAGAAGGTGCTATGCCGGAAGCAAGAATCGATGAAGAAGGAATACTTCGAGTCAACTCCAGACTTTGTGTTCCTAACAACCCTGATTTAAAGTATGAAATCATGATGGAGGCGCACAACACACCGTTTGCAATCCATCCTGGAAGTACCAAAATGTATCATGATCTTCGTCATACATTTTAGTGGAGCAATATGAAGAGAGAGATAGCGCTGTTTATCTCAAGGTGTTTAACTTGTCAACGAGTCAAAGCGGAGCATCAAGTATCAAAAGGTCCATTGCAACCACATGAAATTCTAGAATGGAAGTGGGAGCACATTACCATGGATTTTGTTACCGGTCTTACTAAGGTTTCTCAAGGTATAGATGCGATTTGGGTCATTGTTGATAGATTGACCAAGTCTGCTCATTTCTTACCGATACGAGAAACTTATACACTTGAACGTCTTGCTCGTATGTATATAAACGAGATTGTAAGACTGCATGGTATGCCAGTATCCATAGTTTCTAATCGAGACCCAAGATTCACTTCACGATTTTGGGTTAGTTTACAAAAAGCTATGGGTACAGATTTACGATTTAGTTTGGTATATCATCCTCAGACGGACGGACAATCAGAGAGGACTATGCAAACTCTAGAAGATTTATTAAGACTCTGTGTCCTTGACTTCAAGGGAAGTTGGGACAAGTTCTTACCATTGGTGGAGTTTTCCTACAACAACAGTTATCAAGCAAGTATTGGCATGGCTCCATTCGAAGCATTGTATGGAAGAAAATGTCGTTCTCCAGTATGCTGGGATGAGGTGGGTGAAGCAACGTTGTTGGGACCGGAGTTGGTACGTATGACTACAGAAAAGATTCAAACGATCCGACAACGTATAAAAATCTCACAAGATCGACAAAAGAGTTATGCTGATCTTCATCGAAAGGACGTGGAATTTGATATAGGAGATCATGTGTTCTTACGTGTTGCTCCATGGAAAGGAGTTACGAGATTTGGAAAGAGAGGAAAGCTCAATTCTCGATTCATCGGTCCATTTTTAATCCTCGATCAAGTAGGAACTGTGGCTTATAGACTCACTTTACCGCCAAGTATGTCTCGTGTTCATAACGTTTTTCACATATCCATGTTACGCAAATATGTGGAAGACCCGAACCACATTATTGAGTTAGAACCGGATGAAATAGCAGAAGATTTGACGTATGAAGAAGTTCCTGTTCAAATCTTGGATAAGAAGGAACATATTCTACGCTCCAAGGTTATACCTCAAGTCAAAGTTTTGTGGAGAAATCACGATGTTGAGGAAATAACTTGGGAGTTAGAATCTGAAATGAAATCAAGGTATCCTTACCTCTTCGACATACCAGGTACGTACCCTAATTTCGAGGGCAAAATTTCATAAGAAGGGGAGGTTGTAAGACCCCAACTTTTATAAATAAAGATGAATTTTCTATAAATATCATTTTTGAATATTATGGAGTTAATTTGATATAATGTTATAGTTGTGGGTAATATTTATAAATTTTGCAAAGTACGCAAGTTGTTATATAATATTCGATTGGTCGGGGAATATTCATTTTAACAGGGAATATTCGTACAACGACACAATTATTGGTGGACCCCACAACAGAATTATTGTCGGATTGAGAAAACGACAAAAATATTTTATTAAAAATAACGGCGGAAGTTTTACCATTGATACTGTTGAACTACTCGGTAGTAAAAGTACAGTAATACGTGTGGTTTTATAGTAGCACACGGTATTGATTATTAATGCTTGTGTGAGAAGTCACTCAGTTTGATTCAATTATTGTCAGTTAACAATATGAATTATTTAGCGATAATGACGTTTTGTTTTATTCGTATTATTAACGTAATAAAACAGAAATATCTTTTTATATAAAACAAAATACTTTATTAAAGTTATTCTATAAATAGAATATATTATATTTTATTTAAAAGATTTTTCTTTAAATATGGGCCGTCAGATTAAAGTAATCAATCTGGACCGTTCATGGATTAGTTACTATGCATTCTATTTTTCTATAAATAGCAGCTCATTCCTTCATTATTTCTTACGAATTCACTGAACTCTAGAGAGAGAAACTATAGAGAGAGAGAGAGAAGAAGAGTATTCTGCTACTTAACTACTTCCTTATTTCAGCTCTTCTTTAAAACGGTAAGGGGTGTTATTCTTTCTTATTCATGAAGAGAACTGTTGTTATTCCATTTCTTATTATTCTGTTGGAATAACCTGTATACGCGGTCTACCCTATACTTGGTGATATTCTTCTATTATTCTGTTGGAACATCCTGTCTGTGTGTTTTACACCGGACCTAGTTCTATTTTTATTATTATTCTGTTGGAACATCCTGTCTGTGTGTTTTGCACCGGACCTGGTTCCATTTTTATTATTATTCTGTTGGAACATCCTGTATGTGTGTTTTACACCGGACCTGGTTCCGTCTTGTTATTATTCTGTTGGAACATCCTGTTTGTGTGTTTTACACCGGACCTGGTTTCATTATTTATTATTCTGTCTGAATATCCTGTCTGTGCGTTTACGCCGGACCTGGTTCCATTATTTATTATTCTGTTGGAATAACCTGTCTGTGTGGTCTATCGCATGCCCGGGTGATTTCTTTTGTTATTCCATTCTTTATTATACTCAGTTGGTTAAGTTTTAACTTCTATACTCCATGAAATTAGTGGAATATCCTTGATAATTACGGTTCATCCAGTATCTTTTCATGAAAATATTCTTCTAAGTATTCTTGAATTTTACTCCACAAAGCAGTATCATGTTGACAATTTGGACGTTGTTAATTCTTGGATAAATTAATTCTTGAACTTGTTTTATTGAATTCTTATATCATTGTCATCATCCTCATGTTTATAAAATGTTGAAAGTCATCTGTGGCCTGTAGTGCATAGATGGACTTGGTATGATTATGACCAGGGATTATTCGGTATAATCATGACCGTAATGTTACAAATGATGTGGTAAAAGTCCTCATTGGCCCGTAGTGCATTGATGGACAGTTGTTGGCATGATCATGACCATTAATGAATACACGAATATCCTTGGCCGTAGTGCAGGGGTGATTCGATGATGTGAATTATTTTATTAAGCTGAGTCCCAGCGATCACAATGTTAAAAAGCCTTTTAAATCATAAAAGATAGTAGAGTTTATTTTCTACTTGACTCTTTTAATGGATTGCTTGTTCCGCTGCAGTTAAACTTGATGTCTATTATATTTTATCAGTTTAACATTGTTGAAGGCTAATGATAATTTATTTTGCATTATCTTAGTCATAATATTTCTTACTGGGCTAGTTGAGCTCACCCTTTCTTTCACTGTTCTCTTCAGGAAATGAGAACGTAGCTGGGGCAAGTCGGGGAACGGAGTGATGGTCCGAATGATAGTATTAGTTAGTAGTCCTCACTATTCTATGTAATAGTATGTTAATAAATGTAATGAGGACTCCTTTTGAGTATGAATACTCTCTAGAAGATAATATTTGTATTCAAACTCACAGTTTATGTTTTGTCGTATTGTACACGACAGTTGTATTAGTAAGTTGTATTTGTATTCTATACTATGTATCTGACGACCCAAGATGGGTGATGTATACCTAATTTTAGGGGCGTCACATACATCGTTGATACACAGAAGAAAAATGCGAAGTTAGAAGAGATACCGGTCATTAGAGATTTTGCAGACGTATTTCCAGACGATTTGCCTAGATTACCTTCGGATAGAGAGATTGAGTTCATGATTGATTTAGTGCCAGGAACGACCCCGATATCTAAAGTCCCGTACAGAATAGCCCTAGTAGAGATGAAATAGTTGATGGTGCAGTTACAAGAATTACTTGACAAGAAGTATATTTAGCCGAGCGTATCACCATGGGGAGCGCCGATGATGTTTGTTAAGAAGAAAGATGGATCGATGTGGTTCTGCATTGATTATCGGTAATTGAATAAGGTCACGATTAAAAATAAGTATCCGTTACCGAAAATCGATGACTTGTTTGACCAACTGAAGGGAGCGAGATATTTCTCAAAGATAGACCTGAGGATTGGTTATCATCAACTGAAGGTGAGGCTAGAGGATGTACCGAAAACGACATTCAAAACTTGGTACGGTCATTATGAGTTTTTGGTTATGTTATTTGGTTTAACCAATGCTCCTGTAGCATTAATGGATTTGATGAACAGGGTTTTAAACCATTTTTAGATAAATTTGTTGTGGTGTTTATTGATGATATATTGGTATTCTAAGACCAAGGAGGGGCATGTTGAACACATAAGGGTGACGTTGGAGACATTAAAGAGAGAAAAGTTGTACGCTAAATTCTCAAAGTGTGAGTTTTGGTTAGAACGTGTGTAATTTCTTGGGCACATCATTGACTAGGACGGGATATCGGTAGATCCATCGAAAGTTGAAGTAGTAAGTAATAAACTGGGATCAGCCAAAGACATCGTTAGAAGTAAGAAGTTTCTTGGGATTGGCAGGTTACTATAGGCGTTTTATTCAAGACTTTTCCAATATCGCAACTCCGCTGACAAATTTAACTCCGAAGGCAGTTAAGTTTGTTTGGACAGAGAAGTGTGAGGAAAGTTTTCAAGAATTAAAGAAAAGACTGAGTTCAGCACCTATGTTATCATTACCTGATAATACAGGGAATTTTGTGGTGTATAGTGACGCATCGCATAAAGGACTAGGTTATGTGCTTATGTAGAACGGCAGAGTTATTGCGTATGCATCACGTCAATTGAAGGATTATGAGAAAGGATATCCGACTCATGACTTGGAATTGGCTGTAGTAGTGTTTGCTCTGAAGATTTGGAGACACTATCTGTATGGAGAGAAGTGTGAGATACAAACTATAAAATTATGAAGTATATCTTTACACAGAAAGATTTGAATATGCGACAGAGGAGATGGTTGGAGTTGATTAAAGATTACGATTGCGAGATTCTTTATCATCTTGGAAAGGCGAATGTTGTTGTCGATGCCTTAAGTAGAAAGGGTCGGGAGAAATTAATGATGTTGACTGCTCAGGAAAAGCTTATAGCAGAGATGGCCAAGATGGAGTTGGAATTTAAATATCCAACAGAATCAGACGAAATATTGTTTCAGGTGGGAAGTAGTTCAATATTGGTGGATAAGGTAAGAAATGCACAACTTCAAGATGAAAACTGTGAAAAGATAAGGACAAAAGTGTTTAAGGGTGAGGAGGATAAATTTAAAGTTGACTCGGAACTTCGGTTCGAAGAGAGAATTTGGGTACCGTTAGTACCAGAAATTAAAGAAGAAATTTTAAGTGAGGCTCATAACTCACGATACTCGATTCACCTTGGAAGTACAAAAATGTACCAGGATCTCAGACATCATTTTTGGTGGTCGAATATGAAAAAAGATGTTGCTGAATATGTGGCGAAATGCTTAACATGTCAGAAGGTTAAAGCTGAACATCAAAGGCCAAGTGGATTGTTGCAACCGTTAGAAATACCGTAATAGAAATGGGAGCATATCACAATAGATTTTGTGGTAGGTCTTCCAACGACTCAGGAAGGTTACGATGAAATCTGGGTGATTGTCGATCGATTGACGAAGTCGGCACACTTTTTGTCAATCAAGATTAGATTTAACCTAGATCGGTTGGCAAAACTGTACGTGAAGGAAATTATCTAAAGACACGGGGTCCCGGTGTCAATTGTATCAGATAGAGATCCAAATTTCACATCAAAATTTTGGAAACGACTACAGGAATGCTTGGGGACGCAGTTGAGAATGAGCACATCGTATCATCCTCAAACCGACGGACAAAGTGAGAGGACCATCCCGAGATTGGAGGATATGCTCAGAGCATGTATTATGGATTTTAAAGGGAATTGGGTGACCATCTGCCATTGGTTGAATTTGCCTATAATAACAGTTATCACGCAAGTATTGGCATACCGCCTTATGAAGCATTGTACGGCAGGAAATGCAGAACTCCGTTATGTTGGGACAAAGTAGGTGTTGCTGTTAGGTCCAGAATTGGTGCAACAAACTGTCGAGATTATCAAGGTGATTCAAGTGAGATTGATAGCTGCACAGGATAGGCAGAAGAAATATGCTGATTAACACCGACAAAATCAGAAATTTGAAACCAGTAGTTTTGTTTTCTTAAAAGTATCTCCCTGGAAAGGGAAAATCCGATTTGGTAAAAAGGGAAAACTAAGCCCTAGGTTTATAGGACCTTTTGATGAGCTACGACGAGTTGGTGAAGTGGCATATGAGGTAGCTCTACCTCTGGAATTAGAACATATTCACAACATTTTTCGTGTTTCGGTTTTAAGACCATATAAGCCCAATTATAAGCATGTTATAGAATATGAAGCATTACATTTTGAAAAAGACCTATCTTATGAAGAAATTCCAGTCCAAATAGTTGATAGGAAAAAGCAGGTTCTTAGAAATAAAATAATACCTTCTCTTAAAGTAATTTGGAGAAATCACAATGCTGAAGAAGTTACGTGAGAACTTGAAGATGTTATGATGAATAATCACCCTCAGTTGTTTGCTTAATTTTGTATAGCGATTCTGAGGACAGAATCTTGTTAAGGAGGGAAAAATGTAACGAATAAATTTATTAAGTTGTGATTCTGGGGACATAATCCTTTTAAGGTGGGAAGGTGTGTATGTTAATTAAATTAATAATTGATAATATTTATTATTTAAAGATTTAATTTAATGAAATAATTAAATTAAATGAATTGTTTAATATTTAAGGAAATAATTAAATTTAAATAAAATGATGCTCTAGTTTAATTTAATAATTAAATTAGATATATAATAATTAATTAATCATAAGTTTAATTATATTGAAAATTATAATTATTATAATTGTAATGGTAAGTTATTAAAATTAATTAAATAATAGTGTGACAAGGACCTATATAATATAAGTAATATAAAAATAAATTAAAAGGGGGGAGTTTTGTGTGTAGCCAAACATGGCCTCATGGCCATTGGCATAACATAAATGATAGACGCTTTGTTTTTTTAACTAAAGAGTACGTGGGGAAAAGGCCTATATCAGTTTGTTTTTTTATGCGTATTATCCTAAAGCTAAGAAAGAACAGAGAGCTGGAAGGGAGAAGAATAGAGAGAAGAGAGAATTCGCATTCTCTGTGTTTGAGATGCCTATTTTGAAATCTCATAACTTCTTTGTTATAACTTCGAATGAGGTCATTCCAAAGCCATGTTCTTCCTTATCTTAGCTACTTCAACTTCCCTCAGATAGAATTTCATTCTAAATCCATCAACATGCCATTCGATTGGCTTAAATTTCATCATCTGTTCGTTTTACGTTATTAACGTTCTTCGTTCGTTCGTCCGTAATTTGGTTATCTAAACTCAGAATTTGTTCGTTCTTGAGTCCACGACTCACGTTTTCTATGTTTTCTTACATTCTTATAAAACCTTATACATTCAAGTTCATTTACATACTTTCTACTTTTTGCTCGTCTTTTACGAAATTTTACCATAACTTCGTTATAGGCAAGTTCAATCTGTTCTTTAAGAACGTTTCTAGCATTCCTAACCGAGAAATAAGTAAATAACTTATACGCGATGGTTTTAAACTTTTCTATCAACAACAAGTTCTAATTACGATGGTTTTAAATTTGTCCATCAATAACGTTCTTCGTGTTCTTCGTTCGTTCTTCATTTTTTATCGATATTTTGATTACGATTTCACTTTTTCTTGTAATTTAGTGTTATAAAACACCATTCCTTACTTATTTCACAAGATCGTTCATATGATTCACTCGGATCGTTCAAATTCATTAAGCAAATTATAGTTCCTTTGAAAGCTTTTAAGAAATTTTTATAAACTAACATCAAATTCTTATTTCTTCGTTTTCTCATGATTTCAACGATATGAAAATCTTTCTTAACATCTGTTACTTCTATTTTCATTAAGCTATATGATTCTATATAAAACTTAAAGAAAATCTAGATTAGAGTTATGTTTTGGGTTACCTTTCTTCTTTAAACTTCTTCTGTTGGATAAAATCGACGAATTACTAGCTTTTCCTCTCATCTTCCCCATCCAAAATTCTCTCTCTCTCTCTCTCTCTCTCAAGTGTTGGTGATTTTTCAAATCACCAACAAATGAGCTAAGGCTCTCCTTTTGTAAGCTTTCAAGGCTAGGGGTAAAATAGTTATTTTGCCCCCAAAGTTACTATTCCCACCTCCTTTCCTAATCTCCTAACTCACGAAGCTTCTCTTGGAAGCTTCATGGTTCCGTCTTGCGGAATTCGTCCGACAGTTTGAAAAACTGCGATTCTCGAAATCCAAATATTTTTGGATATTTCGTCTTTCGTCTACAGATTTACTTTTACGCATTCTTCGGAACTTTGAAAAACTAAAAAATACTTTTTGAAGAATAGTGTTTTCCATCACATTTTTCTAAAACGTAGTTAAACGAATGAAAAGTACATAACAATACTTTTCGTCATTTTTTTCGTCTGATTTCTACACGTTTTTCGAGAAAAACTTTTATCGGCTAACTTAATTTTTCACGACATATTATCGTCAAATCTTTCGACGGAATGTCATTTCAAAATACCAATCTCTCGAAAAAGCTTAGGTTATTCAAACCTTAGCCCTTATGTTTTGTCAGGTGAATAGTGCCTATTTTGTCTTTTTCCTTTGAAATATTTTTTTCTCGAAATTTTTTTATTTTCGTTTTAAAAATTCTTACTCGTTTAGCCTAGCTCGTTGCCAGAATCCTCTAGTTTTATAATCATCCTAGGTTCTAAAACGATTAATAAACACATAGCACATAATATTATTAATATTTTTTTTGATAATGTGGAGTTTCCAAACCGCAGTCGGACTAAGTCTCCCCACCCCGGACCAAGCTTTGCGCACGGGCTCGGCCTATGACATGGCTCCGCCCTGAAATGTACGATTCGTAGCCACACTGTAAGACCCCAACTTTTATAAATAAAGACGAATTTTCTATAAATATCATTTTTGAATATTATGGAGTTAATTTGATATAATGTTATAGTTGTGGGTAATATTTATAAATTTTACAAAGTACGCAAGTTGTTATATAATATTCGATTGGTCGGGAAATATTCATTTTAACAGGGAATATTCGTACAACGGCACAATCATTGGTGGACCCCACAACGGAATTATTATCGGATTGAGAAAGCGACAAAAATATTTTATTAAAAATAACGGCGGAAGTTTTACCATTGTTACTGTTGAACTACTCGGTAGTAAAAGAACAGTAATACATGTGGTTGCAAAGTAGCACACGGTATTGATTATTAATGCTTATGTGAGAAGTCACTCAGTTTGATTCAATTATTGTCAGTTAATATGAATTATTTAGCGATAATGACGTTTTGTTTTATTCGTGTTATTAACGTAATAAAACAAAAACATCTTTTTATATAAAACAGATTACTTTTTAAAGTTATTCTATAAATAAAATATATTATATTTTATTTAAAAGATTTTTCTTTAAATATGGACCGTCAGATTAAAGTAATCAATCTGGACCGTTCATGGATTAGTTACTATGCATTCTATTTTTCTATAAATAGCAGCTCATTCCTTCATTATTTCTTACGAATTCACTGAACTCTAGAGAGAGAAACTATAGAGAGAGAGAGAAGAAGAGTATTCTGCTACTTAACTACTTCCTTATTTCAGTTCTTCTTTAAAACGGTAAGGGGTGTTATTCTTTCTTATTCATGAAGAGAACTGTTGTTATTCCATTTCTTATTATTCTGTTGGAATAACCTGTATACGCGGTCTACCCTATACTTGGTGATATTCTTCTATTATTCTGTTGGAACATCCTGTCTGTGTGTTTTACACCGGACCTAGTTCTATTTTTATTATTATTCTGTTGGAACATCCTGTCTGTGTGTTTTGCACCGGACCTGGTTCCATTTTTATTATTATTCTGTTGGAACATCCTGTATGTGTGTTTTACACCGGACCTGGTTCCGTCTTGTTATTATTCTGTTGGAACATCCTGTTTGTGTGTTTTACACCGGACCTGGTTCCATTATTTATTATTCTGTCGGAATATCCTGTCTGTGCGTTTACGCCGGACCTGGTTCCATTATTTATTATTCTGTTGGAATAACCTGTCTATGCGGTCTATCGCATGCCGGGTGATTTCTTTTGTTATTCCATTCTTTATTATACTCAGTTGGTTAAGTTTTGACTTTTATACTCCATGAAATTAGTGGAATATCCTTGATAATTGCGGTTCATCCAGTATCTTTTCATGAAAATATTCTTCTAAGCATTCTTGAATTTTACTCCACAAAGCAGTATCATGTTGACAATTTGGACATTGTTAATTCTTGGATAAATTAATTCTTGAACTTATTTTATTTAATTGTTATATCATTGTCATCATCCTCATGTTTATAAAATGTTGAAAGTCATCTATGGCATGAAATGCATAGATGGACTTGGTATGATTATAACCAGGGATTATTCGGTGTAATCATGACTGTAATGTTACAAATGATGTGGTAAAAATTCTCATTGGCCCGTAGTGCATTGATGGACAATTGTTGGCATGATCATGACCATTAATGAATACACGAATATCCTTGGCCGTAGTGCAGGGGTGATTCGATGATGTGGATTATTTTATTAAGCTGAGTCTCAGCGATAACGGTGTTGGAAAACCTTTTAAATCATAAAAGATAGTAGAGTTTATTTTCTACTTGACTCTTTTAATGGATTGCTTGTTCCGCTGCAGTTAAACTTGATGTCTATTATATTTTATCAGTTTAACATTGTTGAAGGCTAATGATAATTTATTCTGCATTATCTTAGTCATAATATTTCTTACTGGGCTAGTTGAGCTCACCCTTTCTTTCACTGTTCTCTTCAGGAAATGAGAACGTAGCTGGGACAAGTCGGGGAACGGAGTGATGGTTCGAATGATAGTATTAGTTAATAGTCCTCACTATTCTATGTAATAGTGTGTTAATAAATGTAATGAGGACTCCTTTTGAGTATGAATACTCTTTAGAAGATAATATTTGTATTCAAACTCGCAGTTTATGTTTTGTCGTATTGTACACGACAGTTGTATTAGTAAGTTGTATTTGTATTCTATACTTTGTATCTGACGACCCAAGATGGGTGATGTATACCTAATTTTGGGGGCGTCACAGTTGGTATCAAAGCTTAGGGATATGATCCCTGGCTAAGATGTGAGAATAGAACTAGGAGGGGAGAGACGGGGAATTCCTTCGCTAGTATGACCTATCTAAGTTTATTTGCATGGTATTTAATTGGTCGGTCATAATATAA
The DNA here is from genome assembly GCA_016801055.1 of Panax notoginseng. Classification (NCBI taxonomy): domain Eukaryota; kingdom Viridiplantae; phylum Streptophyta; class Magnoliopsida; order Apiales; family Araliaceae; genus Panax; species Panax notoginseng. Next base: position 102,297,160 of record CM029016.1, read on the forward strand.
GGATAATATATGACATATCAATTAACTTTTATTTTGTGGCAGTATCTGAAAATGGCATCTGAGAATGTTGAGAATAGCAATGGAGCACAGGCGACTGTTCATTCACCACATATCAATAATCAGGATAATGTGCATCAGAAAGGTGACAATCCTCATGCAAACAACAACACTGACCAGATGATGAATGATGGAATGTTCAGAAACTTTATGCAGTTCATGCAACAGCAGGCGAGAGCGGCTCCTGTCCAAAATATAGGTGGAAACACTGAAAACTCTCGGACGGTCACCGCTAAACAGTTCTAGGAGCTGGGACCACCAGAGTTTAAGGGAGAGCCAAAACCACTTATAGCGGAAACATGGATAAAACAGATTACCAAGATATTTGATATCTTGGGATGCTCCGAGGAGCAAAAGGTTCCCTTTGCCACCTTTATGTTGTGAGGAGAGGCAGATTACTGGTGGGAATCGATTAAGCGTACTCAACCTGCCGCACTGAAGATGTCTTGGGAGAAGTTCCAAGAGCTGTTCAATGACAAATACTTTCCCGAAAGTGTTCGTCACATGAAGGAGGTGAAGTTCATCAAATTGGAGCAGAATAATATGACCGTGTCGCAGTATGAGGCTAAATTTGCTGAGTTGTCCTGGTTTGCGTCCCACTTGGTGGATAATGAAGAGCGAATGACGCGAATGTTTTTGCGAGGTTTGAAACCTGAGATACGTCAACATCTTATTTCTCATAAACTGTGTTTGTATTCAGATGTTGTGATTATGGCTCAGTTAGTGGAGCGCGATAACGAGTTAACGCAACCAAAAGAGAGCAGTCATCGAAGCGGTGACAATAAGCGTGGAGGGAATCAACAGGCCAGAAATGGTAACCACTTCGGTGGTAATCAGGGCCAAAATAATAAGAATGGTCATTTCAAGAAGAGAAGATTCAACAATGATGGAAAGACGTCAGCACCAGCGCTCGTTGTTAAGGAAGGAGAACGACCACCTATTATATATTTCAAATGCGGAGGGGAGGGGCACATCAGTCCAAACTGCGCGATGCCATCTAAAGCATGTTATAATTGTGGAAGAGAAGGTCATTTAGCTCGATTTTGTCGTTTACCAAAAACAAGTTCAGTCAAGATGGAGACACCAAAGGCCGTCCCAGAAAAGTCAAAACCGGTAGTGCAAGGGAGAGCGTTTGTTGTGACCTCCCAGAAAGCAAGGAACCCGAATGAGGTCATCGCGGGTAAGCATATTATAAACTCTAACGAAGTCTATACTTTATTTGATACCTGTTCTACCCATTCTTTTATTTCTCCTACTTGCGCTCATCGATTAAATTTGACTCCGAAGAAATTAGACTTTGACTTATCTGTTGAAACTCCATTGGGGGAAACCTTCATTACATCCACGGTTTATAAGTCTTGTTTGGTTCAAGTTGGTACCCACACATTACCTGTCGATCTTATTTCATTAAAAATACTTGCATTTGACGTGATTCTAGGGATTGATTGGTTAACTACTCATCATGCAAAAATTGATTATTTTCGTAAGGTTGTTAGCTTTCATATTCCTAATCGACCTATTATGCGAATTCAAGCAACCAAATCATTAAAGTCAATCGTTGTCATCTCAAGCCATAAAGCTATTCGTTTATTGAAAAATGGATGTCAAGCTTTCTTAGCTCATGTCACGGATCTAAACAAAAATACGTCAGTTTTGAATGATATTTCTATTGTTAATAAATTCCCTGACGTATTCCCTGAAGAACTTCCTGGCCTACCCCCAGAGCGTGAAATTGATTTTTGTATCGACCTTGAACCCGGTACAAAACCCATTTCCAAAGCCCCATATCGAATGACTCCTATTGAACTTTAGGAGTTAAAGATCCAACTGCAGGAATTGTTAGACATTGGCTTTATTCGTCCTAGTACTTCTCCTTGGGGTGCTCCTGTGCTATTCGTGAAGAAGAAAGATGGAAGTATGTGACTTTGTATTGATTATCGGGAGTTGAATCATGTCACCATCAAATACAGGTACCCATTGCCACGTATTGATGACCTGTTTGACCAGTTGCAAAGAGCACAATTCTTTTCAAAGATCGATCTTCGTTCTGGATATCATCAGCTGAAGGTTAGAACTGAGGATATTCCAAAGACAACTTTCAAAACTCGGTACGGGCATTATGAATTCCTAGTCATGTCCTTTGGATTGACTAATGCTCCTACTGCCTTCATGGATATGATGAACCGGGTATTCAAGGAATATTTGGATCACTTTGTGGTCGTCTTTATTGATGACATCCTTATTTATTCCAAAAGCCGTGAAGATCATGAGCAACACTTGAGGCTGGTACTCCAAAAGCTTCGTGAATACAAGCTTTATACCAAGTTGAAGAAATGCGAGTTCTGGTTGGAGGAGGTAGCATTCCTTGGGCACGTAGTATCAAGTCGTGGAATATCGGTTGACCCGGCAAAGATTGAAGCTATTCAAAGTTGGGAGCAACCTAAATCAGTGACCGAAGTACGTAGCTTTCTTGGTTTAGCTGGTTATTATCGGAGATTCGTGGAAGGATTTTCTCGAATCGCTACTCCATTAACTCAGCTGACTCGGAAAGATATAAAGTTCGGTTAGAGCAAAGAATGTGAGAAGAGTTTTCAAGAACTCAAGAGGAGACTCATTTCAGCACCTGTTCTAACAATACCATCTGGCTCGGAGGGATTTGTCATCTACAGTGATGCTTCGAGCAAAGGGTTGGGATGCGTTCTCATGCAACATGGAAAAGTCATAGCCTATGCATCAAGACAACTCAAGGAATATGAGAGGAATTATCCTACTCATGATCTAGAGTTGGCAGCTGTTGTCTTTGCACTTAAAATTTGGAGGCATTACTTGTATGGGGAGAAGGTGGAGATCTTTACGGATCATAAATGCCTCAAATATTTCTTCACTCAAAAGGAACTCAACATGCGACAACGACGTTGGCTTAAACTGTTGAAAGATTATGATCATACCATTCAATACCATTCTGAAAAAGCGAACGTGGTAGCTGGACGCATTGAGTAGAAGATCATATGTAAGTACGAGTGCGATATTGTCAACATAAAGGCCCATTTTGTGTGACTTGCAAAGGATGGAGATAGAGTTAAAGACTTCAGGGACCCATGTGATGATGACGAATATACGAGTAGAACTAACTTTAATCGATAAAGTTAAAGCTGCTCAAGCTACAGACCTAGAGCTGATGCGTATGAGGAAGAAAGTGCAAGAAGGTGCTATGCCGGAAGCAAGGATCGATGAAGAAAGAATACTTCGAATCAACTCCAGACTTTATGTTCCTAACAACCCTGATTTAAAGTATGAAATCATGATGGAGGCACACAACACACCGTTTGCAATCCATCCTGGAAGTACCAAAATGTATCATGATCTTCGTCATACATTTTAGTGGAGCAATATGAAGAGAGAGATAGCGTTGTTTATCTCAAGGTGTTTAACTTGTCAACGAGTCAAAGCGGAGCATCAAGTACCAAAAGGTCCATTGTAACCACTTGAAATTCCAAAATGGAAGTGGGAGCACATTACCATGGATTTCGTTACCGGTCTTCCTAGGGTTTCTCAAGGTATTCATGCGATTTGGGTAATTGTTGATAGATTGACCAAGTCTGCTCATTTCTTACCGATACGAGAAACTTATACACTTGAATGTCTTGCTCGTATGTACATAAACAAGATTGTAAGACTGCATGGTATGCTAGTATCCATAGTTTCTGATCGAGACCCAAGATTCACTTCACGATTTTGGGTTAGTTTACAAAAAGCTATGGGCACGGATTTACGATTTAGTTCGGCATATCATCCTCAGACGGACGGCCAATCAGAGAGGACTATTCAAACTCTAGAAGATTTATTAAGACTCTGTGTCCTTGATTTCAAGGGAAGTTGGGACAAGTTCTTTCTATTGGTGGAGTTTTCCTATAACAACAGTTATCAAACAAGTATTGGCATGGCTCCATTCGAAGCATTGTATTGAAGAAAATGTCGTTCTCCAGTATGTTGGGATGAGGTGGGTGAAGCAACGTTGTTGGGACCGGAGTTGGTACGTATGACTACAGAAAAGATTCAAATGATCCGACAACGTATAAAAACCTCACAAGATCGACAAAAGAGTTATGCTGATCTTCATCGAAAGGACGTGAAATTTGATGTAGGAGATCATGTGTTCTTACGTGTTGCTCCATGGAAAGGAGTTACGAGATTTGAAAAGAGAGGAAAGCTCAATCCTCGATTCATCGGTCCATTTTTAATCCTCGATCAAGTAGGAACTGTGGCTTATAGACTCGCTTTACCGCCAAGTATGTCTCGTGTTCATAACGTTTTTCACATATCTATGTTACGTAAATATGTGGAAGACCCGAACCACATTATTGAGTTAGAACCGAACGAAATAGCAGAAGATTTGACGTATGAAGAAGTTCCTGTTCAAATCTTGGATAAGAAGGAACATATTCTACGCTCCAAGGTTATACCTCAAGTCAAAGTTTTGTGGAGAAACCACGATGTTGAGGAAATGACTTGGGAGTTAGAATCTGAAATGAAATCAAGGTATCCTTACCTCTTCGACATACCAAGTACGTACCCTAATTTCGAGGGCGAAATTTCATAAGAAGGGGAGGTTGTAAGACCCCAACTTTTATAAATAAAGACGAATTTTCTATAAATATCATTTTTGAATATTATGGAGTTAATTTGATATAATGTTATAGTTGTGGGTAATATTTATAAATTTTACAAAGTACGCAAGTTGTTATATAATATTCGATTGGTCGGGGAATATTCATTTTAACAGGAAATATTCGTACAACGGCACAATCATTGGTGGACCACACAACGGAATTATTATCGGATTGAGAAAGCGACAAAAATATTTTATTAAAAATAACGGCGGAAGTTTTACCATTGTTACTGTTGAACTACTCGGTAGTAAAAGAACAGTAATACGTGTGGTTGCATAGTAGCACACGGTATTGATTATTAATGCTTATGTGAGAAGTCACTCAGTTTGATTCAATTATTGTCAGTTAATATGAATTATTTAGCGATAATGACGTTTTGTTTTATTCGTATTATTAACGTAATAAAACAAAAACATCTTTTTATATAAAACATATTACTTTTTAAAGTTATTCTATAAATAAAATATATTATATTTTATTTAAAAGATTTTTCTTTAAATATGGACCGTCAGATTAAAGTAATCAATCTGGACCGTTCATGGATTAGTTACTATGCATTCTATTTTTCTATAAATAGCAGCTCATTCCTTCATTATTTCTTACGAATTCACTGAACTCTAGAGAGAGAAACTATAGAGAGAGAGAAGAAGAGTATTCTGCTACTTAACTACTTCCTTATTTCAGTTCTTCTTTAAAACGGTAAGGGGTGTTATTCTTTCTTATTCATGAAGAGAACTGCTGTTATTCTATTTCTTATTATTCTGTTGGAATAACCTGTATACGCGGTCTACCCTATACTTGGTGACATTCTTCTATTATTCTGTTGGAACATCCTGTCTGTGTGTTTTACACCGGACCTGATTCCGTTTTTATTATTATTCTGTTGGAACATCCTGTCTGTGTGTTTTACACCGGACCTGGTTCCGTCTTGTTATTATTCTGTTGGAACATCCTGTCTGTGTGTTTTACACCGGACCTGGTTCCATTATTTTTTATTCTGTCGGAATATTCTGTCTGTGCGTTTACGCCGGACCTGGTTCCATTATTTATTATTCTGTTGGAATAACCTGTCTGTGCGGTCTATCGCATGCCGGATGATTTCTTTTGTTATTCCATTCTTTATTATACTCAGTTGGTTAAGTTTTGACTTCTATACTCCATGAAATTAGTAGAATATCCTTGATAATTGCGGTTCATCCAGTATCTTTTCATGAAAATATTCTTCTAAGCATTCTTGAATTTTACTCCACAAAGCAGTATCATGTTGACAATTTGGACATTGTTAATTCTTGGATAAATTAATTCTTGAACTTGTTTTATTGAATTGTTATATCATTGTCATCATCCTCATGTTTATAAAATGTTGAAAGTCATCTATGGCATGAAATGCATAGATGGACTTGGTATGATTATAACCAGGGATTATTCGGTGTAATCATGACTGTAATGTTACAAATGATGTGGTAAAAATTCTCATTGGCCCGTAGTGCATTGATGGACAATTGTTGGCATGATCATGACCATTAATGAATACACGAATATCCTTGGCCGTAGTGCAGGGGTGATTCGATGATGTGGATTATTTTATTAAGCTGAGTCTCAGCGATAACGGTGTTGGAAAACCTTTTAAATCATAAAAGATAGTAGAGTTTATTTTCTACTTGACTCTTTTAATGGATTGCTTGTTCCGCTGCAGTTAAACTTGATGTCTATTATATTTTATCAGTTTAACATTGTTGAAGGCTAATGATAATTTATTTTGCATTATCTTAGTCATAATATTTCTTACTGGGCTAGTTGAGCTCACCCTTTCTTTCACTGCTTTCTTCAGGAAATGAGAACGTAGCTGGGGCAAGTCGGGGAACGGAGTGATGGTTCGAATGATAGTATTAGTTAGTAGTCCTCACTATTCTATGTAATAGTGTGTTAATAAATGTAATAAGGACTCCTTTTGAGTATGAATACTCTCTAGAAGATAATATTTGTATTCAAACTCGCAGTTTATGTTTTGTCGTATTGTACACGACAGTTGTATTAGTAAGTTATATTTGTATTCTGTACTTTGTATCTGACGACCCAAGATGGGTGATGTATACCTAATTTTGGGGGCGTCACACACACGGACCAATTTTTAATTGGCCCTCACACTTAATAAAAATTTATTTTATTAATAACTAATTCTTTAAACTTAATTTTTGGACAATCTGATTTTTTGAGTTGTCACTGTAACGAACGAGAATTTTTATGTAATTTAAAAATATTTATCGAATTAAATAAATATTTTAATTGATTTATTTATTGAGATAAATAAATAGTTGATGAAATTATGGTGTAATAATTTAGTTAAGTGTGTATGTTAATTAAATTAATGAATGGTAATTTTTATTATTTAAAGATTTAATTTAATGAAATAATTAAATTAAATAAATTATTTAATATTTAAGGAAATAATTAAATTTAAATAAAATGATGCTCCAGTTTAATTTAATAATTAAATTAGATATATAATAATTTATTAATCATAAGTATAATTATAATGAAAATTATAATTATTATAATTGTAATTGTAAGTTATTAAAATTAATTAAATAATAGTGTGACAAGAAACTATATAATATAAGTAATATAAAAATAAATTAAAAGGGGGGAGTTTTGTGTATAGCCAAACATGGCCTTTGGCATAGCATAACTGATAGGAGCTTTATTTTTTTAATTGAAGAGTACGTGGGGAAAAGGCCTATATCAGTTTTTTATGCATATTATATTAAAGCTAAGAAAGAACAGAGAGTCGGAAGGGAGAAGAATAGAGAGAAGAGAGAATTCTCATTCTCTGTGTTTGTCAAGAAGAAGGAGAAGGAGTGTTGGGAAACCTTGTTATCATCTTACAAAATCAAGGACTAGAAGGTATAATCTATTCTTAATTATAACTTGTAGTTTTGTGATTTCTAATCTCTGTGAATTGGGTATTGTGTGGGATTGTTGATATATGTATGTAACGTATTGCAAAAATCTGATAATCATCATATATAAGTAATTTTAGTGGTTAAATTTATGAAAAACATGTTTTGTGTTTTTATGGAAAAATTGAACTTTTATAGGTAATTTTAGAGGAATTGAATAGCGTAATGGATTAGTGTATATATATAATCTGTTAGCTATCAAATTTCAAAGGCTAAAGTTCATGAATTCATGTTGGAAAAGGAGGTTATAGTTGTTTTTGAGTTTTTGATGATATATATACAATATGTATGATTTTGGAATCAAAATTGGTGTTTAATTTATTTAGTAATATGAAAATTGGTTGTCAAGTATGCTAGTATGATGAATTATGAAAAGAATGCAATTCGTATAATATAATTTGGTTGAAAAATGAAGTTTTGGTGATTGAATTCGCTAAATATGTTGAAAATGGATAAAACAACAAAAACATGATTGTAATCCTTTAAATTTGGTTATGTAAGTTGTTTTAGGTGTTAGAATGCTTGATTGTATATGTTATGAGGCTTTAGTTAAGTTTGTAGTGTGTGGGTTTATCTATGTTACCGTGAAATTGGAATTTTTGGCTTAGAACAGAGTCTGTGTTCGTGTTCTACAAAACTGATTCTGGTGTCGAGCGCGGGTACGCTGCCTCTTGGCTCGGGCGCGCTGCCTCTGGGCGCGGGCTGCTAGATTCAAAGGTAACCATGACTCGGCCGCGCCAGTGGTCAGTCAGACCCAGTAATGAACTGTTAACAACATAGCTTGGAGAATGTGAACTTAACATATTTTAATGATTGTAAAATGACCTAAAACATGTTATAAGACGTACTAACATATTGTAATCATAATGTTGAAACTAAAGATTATGAATTAGTAAGTTGTGAAAGTTTGTAACGTGATGTCATGAGAATTTGTGTTTTTTTTAATGTGGAGTTTCCCAACCGCAGTCGGACTAAGTCTCCCCACCCCGGACCAAGCTTTACGCACGGGCTCGGCCTAAGACATGGCTACGCCTTGAAATGTGCGATCCGTGGCCACACGGACCAGTTTTTAATTGGCCCTCACACTTGTTGCAGGCGGGTATCGATCCTAGGATGCCTGGGTTTACGGTTCACCCCAGGTCGAAACTTACCGTTGCGCCAAGTGTTGTTGTTATGAGAATTTGGGTTGATAGGCAATCACCATGTCGGGTACTGTTATATTATTAGGAGTGCAGATTCATGGTACATGAATGATTAAAATAATCAGGTCTTAAGCTAGAGACTATATACTTGACTAAAATGAGAAATGAACCCATGAAGTTAATGTTAACATAACTAATTGTTATTGTGATTCTAATGGTATATGTAGGGTATTTGGCGAACGCTTGTAGTAATTGTGTAGCTTATGCACGAGGCAAGTTTCCTAAACCCTAATCTTATGTTGAGTAAATTTCTTTGTTCCATCTTGTTTATGATTATGCAAGCTCTTGTGTCCTAATTCTTTTACATCGAGCAAGTTTCATAATTCTAATGTGATATTGTGATGCAAGTTTCCTAAACCTTGTATTTACATTGAGCAAGTTTCTTGTTCCTAACTTGACATCGTTATGCATATTTCTAAAACTCTAATCTTTTATTGAGCAAGTTCCTAATATTTGTTCTTGCTATTCAAAGCATAAATTGTTCAAGTTCATTGTTTCAAATGAGATTTTCTAACTCTTCTGGATATAGCACTTTGTATATACAATGTTTATTCAACTGTATATTGTTGATATTCAATCTTCAACTTAATTATTGTTGTTCAATCTTATATTATTGAGTTAAACCCTCGAATAACAAATAAACCTTTATTGGTTGGACTAATCCATAATTGATGAGTGTTCTAAAATTCTAGAACCACTGATAAGCTAACTAAACTTTCTTTAGTACGGAAAATCCTAAAGTCAAACTGAGATGAACAACCTTAACATAGGGGATTATGTACGCGTTAGCGTTTAGATATTTGTGCACAATGCATGGTACGAACAACTGATCCCCTTAAGTATGAAAGTAAAGGTCTGTATAGTCTAATGACTTTTAAAGGTTCCCCGGGACATAGTTCATGGTCTTAAAGACCCTCAGATATAAACCTCGAACTTGTTTACTAATCTTGACTCGAATCGCAAATCGCACATCGTATTTCACACTTCACATTTGGCCAATCGCACTTTGCAAATCGCACATCGTATTTCACAAATCGAACTTCGCATATCGCAAATCGCTTTTGTGATAACCCGGGATTTCGAATAATCCGAATTTTATGGATAAATTTTTTTTTATTTAATATTAATATTGATTATCAATTTTGTGTCGAGTATCTGTGATACGACTCTCGAGATGTAGTCAATTTGTGTATTGACTGAGAAAATAAGAGTAAAGTTGTGCTTAACAGATTTAGAAACCCTAACCCTAAGTTCGGATAGGGATTCGATAGAAAATATAATTAAAATAATTGTATTAATTAGTACGTGTTTGTACTGTTTAGAATTTTGATCAGTGATTGATCAAGTAGGGTACAAAATTAGTAAACCCTAATAAGGGATTAGAAACCTTAATCTCAAGATTAGAAACCCTAACGTACCGTTAGAAATCCTAATCGAAAGCCGAGAAACCCTAATTTTTAAATTCGGGAATCCTAAACCCTAATTAGGAAATCTTAATCCTAATTAGCAAGCCTTATGTGATTAGTAAACTTTAATGTGAGTAGTAACCTTTAATATAATCAGGAAACACTAATTATATTTTTGAAATTTTAATTTTCTATTTTAAAACCCTAATTTAGAAAATCCTAGAAGCTAAGGTTATAAAACCTAAGGGTTAGAACCTTAGGGTTAAACCCTAAGGGTTTGGACAATTACCTAGATTGCCATTAAAATTTCATGTTCAAAGTCCAAAATGCCCTTTACTTGTAAGCTTTAAGTTTTTCTAGAAATTGCATGAGTCATCACATTAGGTATACCCTATGTGTTAGAAATCAGTTCAAATCTTATCCACATGGATACCTTGCATGCTTGTATACATTGCATCTAAAGATTATAAGAGATAAGAGAGAGAAAGTTACTAAAGTTTGCTTATTTGCTATCTTACTCTCAACAAACTTTCTCTCTCTTACCCAACCTCCGAATTTAACAAGTAATTCAGTCACTCTTTAACCTCCTAGAACACCTAGATCAGTTAAGGAGATCAAAGATAAAGGATTGGCTAAGAGAGGTAAAAACCCTAAAACCTACATTGATCTTGTATGCTTAGTTAGAATATATGTTTATGTGTTAAGAATCTTGCTAAATGATGTTTTATGATGATCTATGATGATCTATCATAGATCCATAGCATCAAAGTGAGTAAAAATGATGTTTTTCAAAAACTGCTCAAGAACATTATGTGTGGTCTGACAAGCTAATGTCAGGAGCCACAGATTCTTCTATGTTCATGATTTTTGTTGTTTTAAAGTTGTAATCTGTAGCTTGTCATGTGGTCTTTGATCGGGAAGTGGAATCACAACCATTGCATGTGTAGATTGTAAGTTATAATCGGTTAAAACCTGTTGACCGAGCATGACCGGATGATTTGTGGGTAACCCAGAAATCATTTTCCAGCGTCTGACAAGATCTTCTAAGGCCCAGATCTATCAGGTTTTAAGAGATTTGATGTTGTTGTTATATACAGATTGTAGTGTGTTGTATGGACTCTAGATCAATGTCCTTAGATCCTTAAAAACATCATTAGATCGAACGGAGTGGCTGGTCAAACTAGCCTACTCGACATGAATGTCTGTTTTCTGGAATTTCCAGAAAAGGTATGAACTAAGTTTCTGACAAGGTTTGACCGAATCATAACTGGTGATTCTTTTATAGTTGGACCGAGATCGTGATATGTAGTTGTTCCTTGTCATGTGTACTACAGGTATGGACCAAAAACATAACCATTTGATGACCAGAACCTAGATTAATTTGGGCTGGAAAGTGGCACCACGAACTGCTTGGGTTTATGGGTTACCCAGAAAACCCAAGAACACTCTGACAGTGAGTTTGAGGGCTCGGATCTTGCATCTGAGTTGTGTTATGACTTTGTTGATGGTTGATTCTTGTAGGGTAACATAAACACTACACGATAGATGCTCTAGTAAGCCTAGAAACACTTTGGGTTGGATTTTATAAGCGGTTAAAGTAGACTCCTTTATCACTGGCTGTCAGTGTTCTTGAGCCCCAAGAACACCTACAGCGACAGAAAGCGTCGCTATAGGCTATAGCGACGGTTTATTTAATTTCTATTTTCTGATTTTCTGGAAATTAATTAAAAATAGAAATAAATTCTAAAAAATTACAAAAATGGTTTTAAAAATTATTTTAAATTATGAAAAATAACTTTTAATTATTTGGGATATTTTTCATTAATATTTATAATTATTTGAATATTAATGATATTTAATTTATTTAATAAGTGTAGTAAATAAATTAGAGAAAAATGATTTTAATATTATAAAAATCATTTTAAATAAGAATAAAGTGTTTAAAAATATTTTGAGTTATAAAATGTAACTTTTAATATTTTTGAGTAATTTTTATTAATAATTTAATATTAATGATAATAGATTTATTTAATTATTATATTAAATAAATGAATTAAAAATAGTTTTATTGATTTAAAAAATTATTTAAAAATGAGAAAAATGATATAAAAATATTTTAAGTTATAATTAATGAGTTTTAATATTTTGATAATAATTTCATTAATATTTAAATATTAATGATGATGATTTAAAAATAATTTTTAATTATTTTAAAAAATCATTTAAGTATAATATTGGTGATTTAAAAATATTTTAAGTTATTATTAATAACTTTAATATTTTGACAAGTACGTCATTAATATTTTAATATTAATGATGATGGAATTAATTAGTATTTAAATTATTTAAAAATTATTCCGGTGTTTGAAAAATTATTATAAATTACAATAATTATTAGAAAATTATTAAAAGCTTCCGAAAAATATTATGAACGATATTTGAATTATCTAAAATAAAATTGAAGCTTTGAGACCAAGTTTAAGTGACAATAAATGTGTAAATTGTCAGATAAGGTGACCAAGACACCGAAATGAGACCGAAGTCCAACCAGACCGAACTAGTTAGACTTGATAAGTGTTAATATAGGTTATGAACACTAATGTGGCTATGTGGTAATATGCTTAGGAGAAAGATTGACTATAAATTTTAGTGATACGTGTTATGAATTATTTTTCTAATTGTGAGACAGATATTGTGATTATAGGTCTTGTGAACGCAGTTAAGTATAGTGTAGCAGTAATCAACACGGAAGGCAAGTTTTCTTAACTCAACCTTGAGTTATACTTTTTAAATATTATGGTGGTTAATTATTGTTGATTAGACCACGTCTGAGAATTATTGTTGATTATTCGCAGTTAGTGTATGTTTATCAATTCAAATTGAATTATTAATTTTAAGAATATGATTAGGGAATAACTGTTATTGGTTATTCACATCCGTAGAAGTTATTATTGACTGTAAATAGTACAGTTGATTTTTGTCTATTGTAGAATCGTATTGAACAATGTCTTAGCTAATTATTCTGGCTAAACGAACATTTGTTAGAACTTGATAGGTTCGAGAAGAGAATTCAATTATTATTGATAGATCGATGCCAATTATTTCGGCTAGATCGAAAAGTGATTAGATATTGAAATTATTGTATTTAATTGTTATAAATCAAACTCTGATTATAAGACTGAGAAGAACAACTTTTTATATAAAGGGAACATTTCTGATCGTATATTCGACCTTTGCGCGCGTGTAAGTATTATGCATAATATAGGGTACAAGGAGTTGGCCGCTCTAAGTACTTACAGAGGGGTATAATTTAATCTTTATGGTTATCTGATGCACCTGGGTATATCAAAGTCCAATCTTTGATAGTTACTCGAGAAGAGATGTTCAAGATCCAATGGATCGCTCAACATAAATCTGGAAAACATTCCACTTTGTTATTGCGGAGAATTGATTCTTGATTATTCATTAGAATATCGTAGAAACTTTGAAAGGGTTGTACTCTTTCATTGTCAAATTATTGTGTTGCATAGAATGCGAGAAGACTTGTTAGTTATTAAAGATTTGTTCAGCTATTTCAAAGTTTCCCGAACTTTGGTGTTATTCTATCAAATTAGATAGTTTGTTATTATTGATCCTTATACATTCATTGTATGTCTTAACTTGCAGGACAAATTTGTTGCTCGCCCTTGCTAAATAAAATATTTCAGCTAGGAACGAAAAGGCCAGCGGGTCGAAAAAGAACAAAGGCAAAGGCATAGTGCTGGAGTAGTTTTATGACGAACATTATTATTATATTGTATTTGTAAACCCTTTTTGTATATTTAAAGTGTAAGACCCCGAATTTTATGAAATAAAAGTATTCAATTTTTCTTATAATTACAATTCAGTAAATGGTTAAATTGATAAAAAGTTAAAGTTAAGGGTGATATATGAATTTTTTTCAAAAATACGCAAGTGGTTATAAAATATTCATGTGGTCGTGGAATATTCTTTCTATCGGGGAATATTCGTACGACGGCGCAACTATTTGTGGGCCCTATAACGAAAAACGATTGGATGAAGATAACGACAAAAATTGAATTTTATAATTAACAGCGTAGTTGTTACCGTTAACACTGTTGGAATACCGGGTGGTTAAAATACAGTAATACGCGTTATTGCACGTAGCACACGGTATTACACAGTATTTTTGAAATTATTGATTCTTATGTAAGAAGGCACTACTCAATAATTGTTACAATAGTTACTGTTCAATATTTTATTTTATTGATTCAATAATTATTGCGTTGATATTTTATATTATTGTTGTTTCAATAATTGTTGCTGCACAGTATTTTCCATTATCAGATCAATAATTCATATTATTTAAATAATATTATTAGATAGCATTATTGGCAATGTCTAGAAAGTTCTGTCTAAGGAGAGGTTTGGTCATCTAATTGCGTGCTAGTAAGGAGAAATCCTTATTGGAAAGCCCCCTCTTTCCTAGGAACGGCCTGGTTGTCATAATTGTGACTCTGTAATATTATTTGTGAATAATTAATTATTGATTTATATGATAAGGAAATATTTATTTTATGTGGATATAAATGAGGGATATAATTTTTGTGGTTAAAAATGAAGGAGTTAATGTTGAGGTGTTTTATCTGTATTTTTGTCGGAACGGAGGTATTAAAAATCAAATTAGGGTTTTTGAGATATTTTACGAGGGTTATAATTTTTAATCCGACCATTGGATCGTGGTAATATTTGGATATGTTATACATATATAAGTTGAGTATATGTCCACAAATTTTGAACCGTTAAAAATGAACGTATGATTTGTTATGAATTTTACGAGATGACTGGTTCAGAAATTGTTGAATTTTCAGAGTTAATCATTTTGGTAGAAAATTCTAGAATTGGTGGACCCCACTCTTGGTTGGTGAAGAAATGTCCTGAGATTTTTATTCAAATGTGGTGGATGGGAATAGTAGCATGTAAAGCCATCAGGTTGCATGTTAAGTCTGCTTCGGCGTGCTAACATTTTTCTATAAATAGAGGTCTAAGTTAGAATTAAAAATCACACCAGACACATAAGCTTTCTCTCTTTCTCTCTCTATATTATGAAGCATATTTTGTGAGTATTTAGATACTTTGAGAGTTGCTATTCAGCCTTCGGCTTTGCATTCCAGTCAGAAATACTGCACTTTTGAGGTAAGGGATAGTAAGGAATTTTAAGGGTTGTTATGTTTTTCAGTTTCGTAATTTTTCTGACCTTCAAAAATTTTGGAAAAATTTGAAATGATATTTTGATGAGTTTTCTTGATTGTGTCCAAAAATGGTGATTTTTGGATGTATAGATTAAGAGTTATGAATTTTATGAGAAAAGACTATTTTAAAAGTAACCGCTTATAACTCCTTGTAGTTAACTCTAAAATTGATAAAATTTTTATTGGGATTACATGTATATGATAGGAGTATACTCTGTGAATTTTAGAATTTTTAGACAAAAGTACAATTTTTGATAAATGTCTAAATATTCGGCTGTTTTGGCCATATGAAAAATATGAAATGACTTTTAAAAATTCTGAGAAAAATATATGTTCACTATGGGACTATATTATGCTAAATCCCAGAAAAGAAATATTTTTGGAACTGATTTGGTATTTTTCATGAAAATGGTCTAGTTATGAGTAAATGAATTAAATATGTTTTGTGAAGTAAGAAAATTAGAAAATAGGATTTTATGGCTTGAGAATCCTATATGAGGTATATGCAGATTTTTGATGAGGGTTTTTGGTTATTGGTGATGAAATATTATGAGTTTGGCATTTTAAGATGATTAAATGCATTATTTAGTAAAGAGTAAACAATTAAAATAAATTGTTTATAAGCTTAAGAAATATTATTCTTTCAATATCATTATACCGAAATATTGGTATGTATTTTATTGTGGAATTTCTACCTTTTTCATGTCGGGGTTACTATTCATGAGTTACTATTCACGAGTTACTATCCATGAGTTACTATTCACGAGTTACTATTCACGACAAAATTGGTTTCTTTTTCTAACCAAATTATAGTTGATTTATGAATATTACTCTTGAGATTAAATCTATATGTTGATTATATTGATTTTATTATCATATATAACATTTTTATAACCCTAATGATGATATTTCTCTTTGACTTGAGTGTAAAGATGGGTAAATTTTTGGTATGATCATGACTATGGGTTCTCTTTGGCCAGTAGTGCAAAGTTGAATTGTTGACTGGTATGATCATGACCATTGAATTTATAATTGAATATCTTTAGCTTAAGTGCAAAGGTGAATTGATCAACATGGTTATAATTATTGTTTATATAAATTCTGAAATGATTATATATTTCTTTGAGATAATAATATATTTGGCCTGTAGTGCAAAGATGAACTGTTGTTGAATATCTTTGGCCTGTAGTGCAAAGATGGTCTGTTGATGAATATCTTTGGCCTGTAGTGAAAAGATGAACTGTTGTTGAATATCTTTGGCCGTAGTGCAAAGATGGATAATAGTATGATTATGAACAGGAACTGTGATTTGGTATAACCATGATCTTTGATGTTTCAGGTAAAGACATGTGATGAAAATATTCTTCGTCCTGGGTGCGAAGAAAAATTTAGAATCACAATTATGATTATGAGTTATCCATATGATTGTGGAAAGGAACTGTTGAGTGATGTTACAGAGATAAAACATTATTGGTGGACTTTTAATGTAGAGAAGATAATAGACTTTATGGTCTATTTGACTCTTCTAATGGATTGCTCGTTCCGCTGCAACTATGGTTGAAAATTTTTATCATCTACCATATGTTCTAAATCTCTGATTTATTACTGATGAAGACTATTGATAATTTATTTATCTTTAGTCATGATATTCTTTAATGGGCTAGTTGTGCTCACCCTTCTGTTCACAATTCCTTTCAGGTAATAAGAGTGTAGTTGGGTCGAGCGGAGGTAACAGGGGAATAGAACGGTGGTCATCATTTAGTAGTTATATTTGGTGAATCATCTAGGGTGAAGCGAACCCAACATTGGAAGGGTGTTTTGTCACTATCATACAAGATGTCTAATGACATACAATTTCGTGTCATCATAAGACAGGGTTGTGCTCATCCACTTGCTGAGTATATATACGAGCACTACCTATATAATCTTGGTGTTTGTTTGAAGTATAATTCTCAATTAGAGACAGTAGAGATAATGATATGTCAAGAGAAGACTCACCATTGGAAAGAATATTATAGTAATCTTCTCTTTTTTCTTTGGGGTCTATTGGGTCAACCAAGGATAATTCTGTGGCCGTATGATATCTATCATAACCTAGACGCATGGCCTCCCATGTACGAAGGTTTCCTTGAGCACTTTCCAAATATTCTAATTTCTAAAACAGTTTTTGACTATACCTTTATATAAGGTGTCACTGTGAGGTGCTGTCCACGGTTGGGACATGTGTCACATTTGGTATATATTTATATCCAAACTCACAGCATATGTGTTGTTGTATTTTGCACGACAATTGTTGTAATAAAGTTGTAGTTATTTTCTGTACCATGTATTTGGCGACTCAGAATAGGTTGGATGGAATGGACCTATTTTGGGGTTGTCACATTTGGTATCAGAGCTATAAGTAAAGAGCCCCGAGCCTCTCGCTGGTGACTTCCTGTTGATGGGGGATGCACCGAAGCCAGACTCTCCGTAGGGGACGCCGTTCTGCGGTAGCAAACTGATAGGTATCAATGTAAGGTGCTGACACAAGTTGGTGTCCAAAGTTATATTTGGTATCAGAGCTTAGGGATATGATCTCTGGCGGAGATCTGAAAATAGAACTAGGAGGAGAGAGATGAGTAAATCATTTGCTAGTGTGTCCTACCTAAGCTTATTTGTTGGTCAGTCATAATATCGGGATATTATGTGATATGTTAATTTGTTCAATTGACCCTTGTTTTGAAACTGTATTCTAGAATGATATCTGAAATACAGGAGATGAGCATTGGAGAAATCATGATGACAGGGAAGATGGAATCTGAAATGAAAGCAAGGTATTCTCAACTCTTTGAAATACCATGTACGTAAATTTTGGGGACGAAATTTCATAAGGAGGGGAGATTGTAAGACCCCGAATTTTATGAAATAAAAGTATTCAATTTTTCTTATAATTACAATTTAATAAATGGTTAAATTGATAAAAAGTTAAAGTTAAGGGTGATATATGAATTTTTTTCAAAAATACGCAAGTGGTTATAAAATATTCATTGTTGTCGGTGAATATTCGTGTGGTCGTGGAATATTCTTTCTGTCGGGGAATATTCGTACGACGGTGCAGCTATTTGTGGGCCCCATACCGAAAAACGATTGGATGAAGATAACGATAAAAATTGAGTTTTATAATTAACGGCGTAGTTGTTACCGTTAACACTGTTGGAATATCCGGTGGTTAAAATACAGTAGTACGCGTTATTGCACAGTAGCACACGGTATTGCACAGTATTTTTGAAATTATTGATTCTTATGTAAGAAGGCACTACTCAATAATTGTTACAGTAGTTACTGTTCAATATTTTATTTTATTGATTCAATAATTGTTGCGTTGATATTTTATATTATTGGTGTTTCAATAATTGTTGCTGCACAGTATTTTCCATTATCAGATCAATAATTCATATTATTTAAATAATATTATTAGATAGCATTATTGGCAATGTCTAGAAAGTTCTGTCTAAGGAGAGGTTTGGTCATCTAATTGCGCGCTAGTAAGGAGAAATCCTTATTGGAAAGCCCCCTCTTTCCTGGGAACGGCCTGGTTGTCATAATTGTGACTCTGTAATATTATTTGTGAATAATTAATTATTGATTTATATGATAAGAAATATTTATTTTATGTGGATATAAATGAGGGATATAATTTTTGTGGTTAAAAATGAAGGAGTTAATGTTGAGGTGTTTTATCTGTATTTTTGTCGGAACGGAGGTATTGAAAATCAAATTAGGGTTTTTGAGATATTTTACGAGGGTTATAATTTTTAATCCGACCGTTGGATCGTGGTAATATTTAGATATGTTATACATATATAAGTTGAGTATATGTCCACAAATTTTGAACCGTTAAAAATGAACGTATGATTTGTTATGAATTTTACGAGATGACTGGTTCAGAAATTGTTGAATTTTCAGAGTTAATCATTTTGGTAGAAAATTCTAGAATTGGTGGGCCCCACTCTTGGTTGGTAAAGAAATGTCCTGAGATTTTTATTCAAATGTGGTGGATGGGAATAGTAGCATGTAAAGCCATCAGGTTGCATGTTAAGTCTGCTTCGGCGTGCTAACATTTTCCTATAAATAGAGGGCTAAGTTAGAATTGAAAATCACACCAGAAACATAAGCTTTCTCTCTTTCTCTCTCTATATTATGAAGCATATTTTGTGAGTATTTAGATACTTTGAGAGTTGCTATTCAGTGCAAGTTTCCTTCGGCTTTGCATTCCAGTCAGAAATACTGCACTTTTGAGGTAAGGGATAGTAAGGAATTTTAAGGGTTGTTATGTTTTTCAGTTTCGTAATTTTTCTGACCTTCAAAAATTTTGGAAAAATTTGAAATGATATTTTGATGAGTTTTCTTGATTGTGTCCAAAAATGGTGATTTTTGGATGTATAGATTAAGAGTTATGAATTTTATGAGAAAAGACTATTTTAAAAGTAACCGCTTATAACTCCTTGTAGTTAACTCTAAAATTGATAAAATTTTTATTGGGATTACATGTATATGATAGGAGTATACTCTGTGAATTTTAGAATTTTTAGACAAAAGTACAATTTTTGATAAATGTCTAAATATTCGGCTGTTTTGGCCATATGAAAAATATGAAATGACTTTTAAAAATTCTGAGAAAAATATATGTTCACTATGGGACTATATTATGCTAAATCCCAGAAAAGAAATATTTTTGGAACTGATTTGGTATTTTTCATGAAAATGGTCTAGTTATGAGTAAATGAATTAAATATGTTTTGTGAAGTAAGAAAATTAGAAAATAGGATTTTATGGCTTGAGAATCCTATATGAGGTATATGCAGATTTTTGATGAGGGTTTTTGGTTATTGGTGATGAAATATTATGAGTTTGGCATTTTAAGATGATTAAATGCATTATTTAGTAAAGAGTAAACAATTAAAATAAATTGTTTATAAACTTAAGAAATATTATTCTTTCAATATCATTATACCGAAATATTGGTATGTATTTTATTGTGGAATTTCTACCTTTTTCATGTCGGGTTACTATTCATGAGTTACTATTCACGAGTTACTATCCATGAGTTACTATTCACGAGTTACTATTCATGACAAAATTGGTTTCTTTTTCTAACCAAATTATAGTTGATTTATGAATATTACTCTTGAGATTAAATCTATATGTTGATTATATTGATTTTATTATCATATATAACATTTTTATAACCCTAATGATGATATTTCTCTTTGACTTGAGTCTAAAGATGGGTAAATTTTTGGTATGATCATGACTATGGGTTCTCTTTGGCCAGTAGTGCAAAGTTGAATTGTTGACTGGTATGATCATGACCATTGAATTTATAATTGAATATCTTTAGCTTAAGTGCAAAGGTGAATTGATCAACATGGTTATAATTATTGTTTATATAAATTCTGAAATGATTATATATTTCTTTGAGATAATAATATATTTGGCCTGTAGTGGAAAGATGAACTGTTGTTGAATATCTTTGGCCTGTGGTGCAAAGATGGTCTGTTGATGAATATCTTTGGCCTGTAGTGCAAAGATGAACTGTTGTTGAATATCTTTGGCCGTAGTGCAAAGATGGATTTATTAGTATGATTATGAACAGGAACTGTGATTTGGTATAACCATGATCTTTGATGTTTCAGGTAAAGACATGTGATGAAAATATTCTTCGTCCTGGGTGCGAAGAAAAATTTAGAATCACAATTATGATTATGAGTTATTCATATGATTGTGGAAAGGAACTGTTGAGTGATGTTACAGGGATAAAACATTATTGGTGGACTTTTAATGTGGAGAAGATAATAGACTTTATGGTCTATTTGACTCTTCTAATGGATTGCTCGTTCCGCTGCAACTATGGTTGAAAATTTTTATCATCTACCATATGTTCTAAATCTCTGATTTATTACTGATGAAGACTATTGATAATTTATTTATCTTTAGTCATGATATTCTTTAATGGGCTAGTTGTGCTCACCCTTCTGTTCACAATTCCTTTCAGGTAATAAGAGTGTAGTTGGGTCGAGCGGAGGTAACAGGGGAATAGAACGGTGGTCATCATTTAGTAGTTATATTTGGTGAATCATCTAGGGTGAAGCGAACCCAACATTGGAAGGGTGTTTTGTCACTATCATACAAGATGTCTAATGACATACAACCTCGTGTCATCATAAGACAGGGTTGTGCTCATCCACTTGCTGAGTATATATACGAGCACTACCTATATAATCTTGGTGTTTGTTTGAAGTATAATTCTCAATTAGAGACAGTAGAGATAATGATATGTCAAGAGAAGACTCACCATTGGAAAGAATATTATAGTAATCTTCTCTTTTTTCTTTGGGGTCTATTGGGTCAACCAAGGATAATTCTGTGGCCGTATGATATCTATCATAACCTAGACGCATGGCCTCCCATGTACGAAGGTTTCCTTGAGCACTTTCCAAATATTCTAATTTCTAAAACAGTTTTTGACTATACCTTTATATAAGGTGTCACTGTGAGGTGCTGTCCACGGTTGGGACATGTGTCACATTTGGTATATATTTATATCCAAACTCACAGCATATGTGTTGTTGTATTTTGCACGACAATTGTTGTAATAAAGTTGTAGTTATTTTCTGTACCATGTATTTGGCGACTCAGAATAGGTTGGATGGAATGGACCTATTTTGGGGTTGTCACATTTGGTATCAGAGCTATAAGTAAAGAGCCCCGAGCCTCTCGCTGGTGACTTCCTGTTGATGGGGGATGCACCGAAGCCAGACTCTCCGTAGGGGACGCCGTTCTGCGGTAGCAAACTGATAGGTATCAATGTAAGGTGCTGACACAAGTTGGTGTCCAAAGTTACATTTGGTATCAGAGCTTAGGGATATGATCTCTGGCGGAGATCTGAAAATAGAACTAGGAGGAGAGAGATGAGTAAATCATTTGCTAGTGTGTCCTACCTAAGCTTATTTGTTGGTCAGTCATAATATCGGGATATTATGTGATATGTTAATTTGTTCAATTGACCCTTGTTTTGAAACTGTATTCTAGAATGATATCTGAAATACAGGTGATGAGCATTGGAGAAATCATGATGACAGGAAAGATGGAATCTGAAATGAAAGCAAGGTATTCTCAACTCTTTGAAATACCATGTACGTAAATTTTGGGGACGAAATTTCATAAGGAGGGGAGATTGTAAGACCCCGAATTTTATGAAATAAAAGTATTCAATTTTTCTTATAATTACAATTTAATAAATGGTTAAATTGATAAAAAGTTAAAGTTAAGGGTGATATATGAATTTTTTTCAAAAATACGCAAGTGGTTATAAAATATTCATTGTTGTCGGTGAATATTCGTGTGGTCGTGGAATATTCTTTCTGTCGGGGAATATTCGTACGACGGTGCAGCTATTTGTGGGCCCCATACCGAAAAACGATTGGATGAAGATAACGATAAAAATTGAGTTTTATAATTAACGGCGTAGTTGTTACCGTTAACACTGTTGGAATATCCGGTGGTTAAAATACAGTAGTACGCGTTATTGCACAGTAGCACACGGTATTGCACAGTATTTTTGAAATTATTGATTCTTATGTAAGAAGGCACTACTCAATAATTGTTACAGTAGTTACTGTTCAATATTTTATTTTATTGATTCAATAATTGTTGCGTTGATATTTTATATTATTGTTGTTTCAATAATTGTTGCTGCACAGTATTTTTCATTATCAGATCAATAATTCATATTATTTAAATAATATTATTAGATAGCATTATTGATAATGTCTAGAAAGGTCTGTCTAAGGAGAGGTTTGGTCATCTAATTGCGCGCTAGTAAGGAGAAATCCTTATTGGAAAGCCCCCTCTTTCCTGGGAACGGCCTGGTTGTCATAATTGTGACTCTGTAATATTATTTGTGAATAATTAATTATTGATTTATATGATAAAGAAATATTTATTTTATGTGGATATAAATGAGGGATATAATTTTTGTGGTTAAAAATGAAGGAGTTAATGTTGAGGTGTTTTATCTGTATTTTTGTCGGAACGGAGGTATTGAAAATCAAATTAGGGTTTTTGAGATATTTTACGAGGGTTATAATTTTTAATCCGACCGTTGGATCGTGGTAATATTTGGATATGTTATACATATATAAGTTGAGTATATGTCCACAAATTTTGAACCGTTAAAAATGAACGTATGATTTGTTATGAATTTTACGAGATGACTGGTTCAGAAATTGTTGAATTTTCAGAGTTAATCATTTTGGTAGAAAATTCTAGAATTGGTGGGCCCCACTCTTGGTTGGTGAAGAAATGTCCTGAGATTTTTATTCAAATGTGGTGGATGGGAATAGTAGCATGTAAAGCCATCAGGTTGCATGTTAAGTCTGCTTCGACGTGCTAACATTTTTCTATAAATAGAGGGCTAAGTTAGAATTGAAAATCACACCAGAAACATAAGCTTTCTCTCTTTCTCTCTCTATATTATGAAGCATATTTTGTGAGTATTTAGATACTTTGAGAGTTGCTATTCAGTGCAAGTTTCCTTCGGCTTTGCATTCCAGTCAGAAATACTGCACTTTTGAGGTAAGGGATAGTAAGGAATTTTAAGGGTTGTTATGTTTTTCAGTTTCGTAATTTTTCTGACCTTCAAAAATTTTGGAAAAATTTGAAATGATATTTTGATGAGTTTTCTTGATTGTGTCCAAAAATGGTGATTTTTGGATGTATAGATTAAGAGTTATGAATTTTATGAGAAAAGACTATTTTAAAAGTAACCGCTTATAACTCCTTGTAGTTAACTCTAAAATTGATAAAATTTTTATTGGGATTACATGTATATGATAGGAGTATACTCTGTGAATTTTAGAATTTTTAGACAAAAGTACAATTTTTGATAAATGTCTAAATATTCGGCTGTTTTGGCCATATGAAAAATATGAAATGACTTTTAAAAATTCTGAGAAAAATATATGTTCACTATGGGACTATATTATGCTAAATCCCAGAAAAGAAATATTTTTGGAACTGATTTGGTATTTTTCATGAAAATGGTCTAGTTATGAGTAAATGAATTAAATATGTTTTGTGAAGTAAGAAAATTAGAAAATAGGATTTTATGGCTTGAGAATCCTATATGAGGTATATGCAGATTTTTGATGAGGGTTTTTGGTTATTGGTGATGAAATATTATGAGTTTGGCATTTTAAGATGATTAAATGCATTATTTAGTAAAGAGTAAACAATTAAAATAAATTGTTTATAAGCTTAAGAAATATTATTCTTTCAATATCATTATACCGAAATATTGGTATGTATTTTATTGTGAAATTTCTACCTTTTTTATGTCGGGGTTACTATTCATGAGTTACTATTCACGAGTTACTATCCATGAGTTAACTATTCACGAGTTACTATTCACGACAAAATTGGTTTCTTTTTCTAACCAAATTATAGTTGATTTATGAATATTACTCTTGAGATTAAATCTATATGTTGATTATATTGATTTTATTATCATATATAACATTTTTATAACCCTAATGATGATATTTCTCTATGACTTGAGTGTAAAGATGGGTAAATTTTTGGTATGATCATGACTATGGGTTCTCTTTGGCCAGTAGTGCAAAGTTGAATTGTTGACTGGTATGATCATGACCATTGAATTTATAATTGAATATCTTTAGCTTAAGTGCAAAGGTGAATTGATCAACATGGTTATAATTATTGTTTATATAAATTCTGAAATGATTATATATTTCTTTGAGATAATAATATATTTGGCCTGTAGTGCAAAGATGAACTGTTGTTGAATATCTTTGGCCTGTAGTGCAAAGATGGTCTGTTGATGAATATCTTTGGCCTGTAGTGCAAAGATGAACTGTTGTTGAATATCTTTGGCCGTAGTGCAAAGATGGATTTATTAGTATGATTATGAACAGGAACTGTGATTTGGTATAACCATGATCTTTGATGTTTCAGGTAAAGACATGTGATGAAAATATTCTTCGTCCTGGGTGCGAAGAAAAATTTAGAATCACAATTATGATTATGAGTTATTCATATGATTGTGGAAAGGAACTGTTGAGTGATGTTACAGGGATAAAACATTATTGGTGGACTTTTAATGTGGAGAAGATAATAGACTTTATGGTCTATTTGACTCTTCTAATGGATTGCTCGTTCCGCTGCAACTATGGTTGAAATTTTTTATCATCTACCATATGTTCTAAATCTCTGATTTATTACTGATGAAGACTATTGATAATTTATTTATCTTTAGTCATGATATTCTTTACTGGGCTAGTTGTGCTCACCCTTCTGTTCACAATTCCTTTCAGGTAATAAGAGTGTAGCTGGGTCGAGCGGGGGTAACAGGGGAATAGAACGGTGGTCATCATTTAGTAGTTATATTTGGTGAATCATCTAAGGTGAAGCGAACCCAACGTTGGAAGGGTGTTTTGTCACTATCATACAAGATGTCTAATGACATACAACCTCGTGTCATCATAAGACAGGGTTGTGCTCAACCACTTGCTGAGTATATATACGAGCACTAACTATATAATCTTGGTATTTGTTTGAAGTATAATTCTCAATTAGAGACAGTAGAGTGATATCTATCATAACCTAGACGCATGGCCTCCCATGTACGAAGGTTTCCTTGAGCACTTTCCAAAGATTCTAATTTCTAAAACAGTTTTTGACTATACCTTTGTTGGGGTTTCGATACAGAAACGCACAGCGGAGTTAAAATTTAAAGCAATTTCGAAACCCTAAAACAGGATCCATGCGAAAAATAATTAATTCAGTGGTAAGAAATTATACCGATTGTAAAAGCTAGAATCGATGTGGTTGAATCTCCAACGCAATTCAAACGGACTGCGTCTCTACGGTATCCACACGAACGCTCCACACGAATCGTCCTACGATTTGCAGAAGAAGGAAACGTGGTACTCGCCACTAAGGATGAGGATTTTCTGAACTGTTTTCTCTAGTCTCTCTCTAAGAGCGGCTAGGGTTTTTTTTTTGTTTTGACGTAAAAACTAAAGTGAATGATATATATCATATATATAGCAGTTAGGAGGAATTAATCAAAACTTAATGTTAATAAAATTCGAATTTATATATATCTTAATTAAGTCTTACTTAATTAATATACCTATATATAAATTATCCTATTAATTTAAATTCGTAATTTAAAATTATATCAATCATATTGACATATTTAAATCTTTACAATTTAAATTAATTTCCTTTTAATTGCGTTCTTTGTGTGTGACCCTATAGGTTATTATTACGTTGGCAATAACTTTAAAATCATATTATAAAGTTATAAACGGTGAGCGGCATCTAGTAATGCATCACTGCTACCCAAGTAATAATAAGATCGATGATTCGATGCAACCTTTTCATGACCAATGTTTCAATGTAATTTAATCATTTTAACCTTAATATCCTAGATTAAACTCGAGTCATGGAATGTGTCATACTCTTCATAATTTAATCTGAGTTTTCTTGATCAATGAGTAGACTATATGAAACAAATCACTATTTAAGCATGGCCATGCATTTCATAGTCCTACTCAATCAAGAGGCCTATGGATATCACCTATAAAATATAGGATGGTTAAATTCCATCTAGATCACTCATATTTCTCACACGATTCATAATGAACCCAATAATCACCTTTATAGTCCAACCTATTAAAGGTGACATTTGATGATATCAAAGTACATAAATTCTCGTGTAGTAATATAGCGGTTTCAGGTCGGAGGACCATTACATCATTGTCATTATGAGAATTGCTAATGACACTTCGCATAATGCTCCATATAGAATTCTCATGGTGGGTCTGTCCAGTACATCGTTCTCTAACATGTACCTATGCATTGACTTAATATCTTATATATTTATGACCAATGAGATTTGGTCATCAGTCAATCCACATACTAGTCTCAATGCATCATTGTTGTCCCATCAACAATGATACTCGACTAGGGACATTTAAGAACAATGATACTAATTATAATTATATAATCTCATGTTCAAGTCACATACTTGAAACTATATAATTTGTATCACTATTCTAAGGAATTTTATTATGTTAACAATTATATTACGCAGTAAATAAAACCATAATAAAATCATTTATTTATTCAATCAACAATAATATCAAATGTTAAGCAATTATATCAAATAATTGGCCTCTAGGGCATAAACTCTAACAGTCTCCCACTTGCACTAGAGCCAATCACTCATGTATCTAATACCCATGGAACTAATGTGACCGTCATGCTTCTGCTGCGACAAAGCCTTGGTCAGTGGATCTGCAACATTATCATCTGTTGGCACTCTTCCTATATGTACATCTCCTCTGTCAATGATTTCACGGATGAGATGGTACCGCCTAAGTATATGATTGGATCGTTGGTGAGATCTGGGTTCCTTAGCCTGTGCAATGGCTCCATTATTATCACAGTATAGAGCAACCGGATCAACAATGGTTGGAACAACACCAAGTTCAGTGATGAACTTTTAATCCATACAGCCTCTTTTGTAGAATCAGCTACTGTCTCCTGCTTCGAACTTTTCCAGCTAACAGCACCACCATTAAGGCAAAACACAAAACCTGACGGAGACTTATAGTTATCATTGTCAGTTTGGAAAATAGCATCTGTGTAACCCTTTATTGCCAGTTCGTCTTCACATCCATATACCAAGAATGAATCCTTAGTCCTTTTCAGGTACTTGAGGATATTCTTGACTGCTGTCCAGTGACCTTCACCTGGATTCGACTGGTATCTGCTCGTCATGCTCAAAGCATACGAGACATCCGGACGAGTACATATCATTGCATACATGATAGATCCAATTGCCAAAGCATAAGGGATCTTTCTCATACGCTCCTCATCATCTTGTGATTTAGGACATTGGGCCTTAGAGATCTTTATACCATGAGTCACGAGTAAATTTCCTCTTTTCGCCTCTTACATGCTGAACCGTTTCAACACTTTATCAATATATGTACTTTAACTTAGGCCGAGCATTTTTCTCGATCTATCTCTATAGATCTTGATACCTAAAATATAGGCAGCATTGCCCAAATCTTTCATGGAGAAACATTTTCCTAACCATGTTTTTACAGCATGTAAGGAAGGAATGTCATTCCCAATAATTAATATGTCATCAACATATAATACTAGGAATACAATGTGACTCCCACTAACCTTCTTATATACACAAGGTTCATCTTCATTTTTAATAAAGCCAAATTCTTTGACTGCTTCATCAAATCGAAGATTCTAACTCCGAGAGGCTTGCTTCAATCCATAAATGGATCGCTGCAGCTTACATACCTTTCCAGCATCCTTTGGAGTGACAAAACCCTCAGGTTGTGTCATATACACATCCTCAAGTAGATTTCCGTTAAGGAAAGCAGTTTTGACATCCATCTGCCAGATTTCGTAATCATAAAAAGCTGCAATAGCAAGTAAGATCCTGATGGATTTAACCATTGCCACTGGAGAAAAGGTTTCATCATAGTCAACACCTTGAATTTGTTTGAAACCTTTTGATACCAGTCGGCCTTTATAGGTTTGTACATTACCATCCATGTCGGTTTTCTTCTTGAAAACCCACTTGCACCCGATTGGTTTTACACCTTCGGGTGGATCAACCAAAGTCCATACTTGGTTAGTATACATGGAGTCCATTTCAGATCTCATGGCTTCAAGCCATCTCTCAGAATCTGGTCCATTCATAGCTTCTTGGTAGGAAGTAGGCTCATCCTGATCTATGAGCATCACATCACCGTTTTGAGTCACAAGATATCCATAATATCTCTCGGGCTCTTGGCGTGTCCTACCAGATCTACGAATTCCTTGTGTAATTTGAGCAGGTTCACTTTTCACAATTTCTTGTGGTTCCTGCTCACGTTCCAACTCAGGTTCAATGATATTTTGTGGTTCTCGAATTTCTTCGAGTTCTACTTTCCTCCCACTATTTCCTTTAAAGACAAATTCTCCTTCTAGAAAAATACCAGTTCGAGCAACAAACACTTTATTCTCAGAAGGTTTGTAGAAATAATACCCTTTTGTTTCTTTTGGGTATCCCACAAAATTACATTTGTCAGATTTGGGTCCGAGCTTATCAGAATCCAGACGTTTTACAAATGCCTCGCATCCCCAAATCTTCATGAACGACATACTAGGACGTTTCCCAGTCCACATCTCATATGGTGTCTTTTGAACCGTCTTTGTAGTAACACGGTTAAGTGTTAATGCAGCTGTCTCTAGGGCATGACCCCAGAAGCTTATTGGAAGATCTGCATGACTCATCATTGATCGTACCATGTCCAACAAGGTTCGATTCCTCCTCTCAGACACACCATTCCATTGTGGTGTTCCAGGTGGAGTGAGCTGTGATATAATACCACACTCCTTTAGATGGTCATCAAAGTCTTGGCTTAAGTATTCACCTCCTCGATCGGATCGAAGGGCTTTTATGCTTTCGCCAAATTGGTTTTGAACTTCATTCTTGAATTCCTTAAACTTTTCAAAGGATTCGGATTTGTGTCTCATTAGATACACATATCCATATCTACTGAAGTCGTCAGTAAATGTAATGAAGTAATAAAACCTACCTCTTGCTAACGAACTCATGGGTCCACATACATCACTATGTATAAGTCCCAATATATCGTTAGCCCGTTCATTGTGTCCAGTGAAATGGGCTTTAGTCATCTTGCCTAATAAACAAGATTCGCATTTTTCATATGATTCAAAATCAAATGAATCCAAAAATCCATCTTTATGGAGTTTTGATATGCGTTTCTCATTTATATGGCCCAAACGACAGTGCCAGAGATATGTCGGATTTGAATCATTTGATTTAAATCGTTTTGTGTTTATGTTATAGATAGGCATTTCTAAATCAAGAATATAAAGACCGTTAAACAATTGTGCAACACCATAACAAATATCATTTAAGTAAAACGAACAACGATTGTTCTTAATTATAAATGAAAAACCTTTCTTGTCCAAACAAGAAATAGAAATAATGTTTTTGCTTATAGCAGGCACAAAATAACAATCTTCTAATTCTAAAACTAGTCCAGTGGGCAAAGATAAATGATAAGTTCCTACGGCCAGTGCAACAACTTTTGCTCCATTCCCAACTCGTAGGTCAACCTCTCCTTTCGCCAAAGTCCTACTCCTTTGGAGTCCCTGCACATGAACACAAATGTGAGAACCACATCCAGTATCCAATACCCATGATGTAGAAGTAGACAAATTGACTTCTATAACATATATACCTGAATCAGAAGTTGTACTTCCTTTCCTTTTCTTCACTTATTCCAAATAAGCATGACAGTTCCTTTTCCAGTGTCCAGGTTTTCCACAGAAGTGACATTCACCTTCTTTAGCCACCCCACCTTTAGGTTTTAAAGCCTGTTTGGTTTTGGAATTGGGTTTGGCAACAGACTTAGATCCTATCTTCTTTTTTCCTTTCCAATTTCCCTTAGCATTCCCCTTTTGCACCATCATTATGGGAGCGGGTCCTGCCTTTTTCATGTTGTTCTCGGCAGTTCTTAACATGCTCAACAACTCAGTAAGGAGTTTCTCAATTTCATTCATAAGATAGTTCATAACAAATTGAGAGTAGCTGATGTTCAAAGATTGTAAACCAAGATCAGTTTGGGCTTCCGGAGTGATTGGAAAACCCAACCTATCAAGGTACTCAATATACCCAATCATTTTCAGCACATGTGGACCAACTGGATCACGTTCACCCATCTTGCAGTGATACAACGCTTTGCTTGTATCATACCTCTCCTGTCGAGCATGCCCTTCGAATAATTTCTTGAGATGCTCGATCATCTCATAAGCATCCATTAACTCATGTTGCTTCTGAAGCTCAGCGTTCATGGTTGCTAGCATGAGACAACTCACATCCAGAGCATCATCTTGATGCTTCTTGTAAGCATTATGCTCCGCACGTGGTGCAGTGACAGCTGGTGCTGCAAGAATGGGCCCATCAAGGACATATAGCTTACGCTCTTGTTTGAGGACAATCCTCAAGTTCCTGTGCCAGTCAAGAAAATTAATCCCACTTAGCTTGTCCTTCTCAAGGACTGATCATAGTGAAAGACTACTTGTGTTGTTGTTGTTTGCCATTGATATCTACAATTTATAAGTGCCAAAATAATAAGTCAAATTGTAGAGTTGATATTATGTAATTGATAATAGTACATTCAAAAAATACCTCTCACTATTTTATTCAAATTAATAGCCCTCACCATTAATTCGGAAAGAATTTTCTATTAAATCTTTCTAGTGAGCCAAGATCTATATTTCATTATGACTTAAGTTAGCTTTGGCTAATCTCTTAAAACATAATTATTTAGGTAGACAACCCTTTGTCAATTATATCATATATAACTCCTAGATAGTTTGGTAAACAACAATTATTTTTAGTCCATCTAATGGTACCTACCAAACTCTATGCTTCTAAGTCCACAATCCTATTGAGATAACTTAGTTAAGTCGGGCCCAATGATTTTAACATTTTGGATATCACAATTATCCTATCGCATCTTATCTAGATAAATAGGGTACTTTGCTTTGGCAAACCTACATCTATTGATCAAGGTCTTGATGAATGTTATTCATTAGAAGGCATCTGATTTAGACTTAATAATTTAATGAGGGATTTTATTAATTAATTTAGATCTCACCAATTTTAATCTTATTAAGCATGCACATTATTTATCATATCATATCGCATACAAGCATAAATAAAGTACAAAATTAAATGTGTCACAGTTATGGCCCAATCCACTGTCAATCTTTTCAAGCTAATGAAAGATTAAAGGTCAATCTAAGGTGGTAAAAGATCTTAAAATAAATAGCTTCCTTGGATCTTCCTCAAGCATGTGCCTCCTCTCCATCATCATCTTTCCATCGTGTTCTCCATCTTGACATCTTCATTGATTACAGATTATTACATGACATAAAGAAATCTCGAGTTACATTCGAGGGGATTTAGATGAGAAGAGAATATTACATTAGAATTTATAGAAAGGCACGACATGCAAGCCGTATTTCAAAACCAAAACCACTAACCTATGGGTCAAAAGGCCATAACTGTGCACCATGCATATCACAATAAGCATATAACAATTTATATAAAATTAAAGAAAAATATATAACAAATTGGGGTCACGACCATCGTGCGCAGCAACGGGGGGGTCCAAGGGGGGGTCTCCCCCCTGGCGGTGTCGGGGGCAGCGCCCCTGGAAATTTTTTTCGAACTACAATCTGTATTGCAGTATTTTTCCATTCGAATCTCTGAAACAGTTTCAGAATCTTATATTTTAATCCACCAAAACACCCATAATAACAAACATATATATCCAGTTTCGATTTAATCATATTAAAATGAATAACAGTACACCCTGAATTTATCATATATATCCAGTTTCGATTAATCATATTAAAACGATTCTTCACGCTTCTAATACGATTAGAACAATTATATTGTTATTCCACCGATTAAAGATACGATTAACAGTATCATCATATATATTACCAGAATACATATACAACGAAATATCATATATTCAATTTCATATCGGTAAACATGCATCATCATATATCATATATATCGAATACAATTAAAACACGTAATCTGAATTAATCTTTTCGTAAGTAGCTCTGATACCACTGTTGGGGTTTCGATAGTGAAACGCACAGCGGAAATTAAAATTTAAAGCAATTTCGAAACCCTAAAACAGGATCCATGCGAAAAACAATTAATTCAGTGGTAAGAAATTATACCGATTGTAAAAGCTAGAATCGATGCGGTCGAATCTCCAACGCAATTCAAACGGACTGCGTCTCTACGGTATCCACACGAACGCTCCACACGAATCGTCCTACGATTTGCAGAAGAAGGAAACGTGGTACTAGCCACCAAGGATGAGGGTTTTCTGAACTGTTTTCTCTAGTCTCTCTCTAAGAGCGGCTAGGGTTTTTTTTTGTTTTAACGTAAAAACTAAAGTGACTGATATATATCATATATATAGCAGTTAGGAGGAATTAATCAAAACTTAATGTTATTAAAATTCGAATTTATATATATCTTAATTAAGTCTTACTTAATTAATATACCTATATATAAATTATCCTATTAATTTAAATTCGTAATTTAAAATTATATCAATCATATTGACATATTTAAATCTTTACAATTTAAATTAATTTCCTTTTAATTACGTTCTTTGTGTGTGACCCTATAGGTTATTATTACGTTGGCAATAACTTTAAAATCATATTATAAAGTTATAAACGGTGAGCGGCATCTAGTAATGCATCACTGCTACCCAAGTAATAATAAGATCGATGATTCGCTGCAACCTTTTCGTGACCAATGTTTCAATGTAATTTAATCCTTTTAACCTTAATATCCTAGATTAAACTCGAGTCATGGAATGTGTCATACCCTTCATAATTTAATCTGAGTTTTCTTGATCAATGAGTAGACTATATGAAACAAATTACTATTTGAGCATGGCCATGCATTTCATAGTCCTACTCAATCAAGAGGCCTATGGATATCACCTATAAAATATAGGATGGTTAAATTTCGTCTAGATCACTCATATTTCTCACACGATTCACAATGAACCCAATAATCACCTTTATAGTCCACCTATTAAAGGTGACATTTGATGATATCAAAGTACATAAATTCTCGTGTAGTAATATAGCGATTTCAGGTCGGAGGACCATTACATCATTGTCACTATGAGAATTGCTAATGACACTTCGCATAATGCTCCATATAGAATTCTCATGGTGGGTCTGTCCAGTACATCGTTCTCTAACATGTACCTATGCATTGACTTAATATCTCATATATTTATGACCAATGAGATTTGGTCATCAGTCAATCCACATACTAGTCTCAATGCATCATTGTTGTCCCATCAACAATGATACTCGACTAGGGACATTTAAGAACAATGATACTAATTGTAATTATATAATCTCATGTTCAAGTCACATACTTGAAACTATATAATTTGTATCACTATTCTAAGGAATTTTATTATGTTAACAATTATATTACGCAGTAAATAAAACCATAATAAAATCATTTATTTATTCAATCAACAATAATATCAAATGTTAAGCAATTATATTAAATAATTGGCCTCTAGGGCATAAACTCTAACAACCTTTATGTAAGGTGCCACTGTGAGGTTCTGTCCACGGTTGGGACATGTGTCACATTTGGTATATATTTGTATCCAAATTCACAGCATATGTGTTGTTGTATTTTGCACGACAATTGTTGTAATGAAGTTGTAGTTATTTTCTGTACCATGTATTTGGCGACTCAGAATAGGTTGGATGGAATGGACCTATTTTGGGGTTGTCACATAAAGGGTATGTTTATAATGTTAAGGTTAGATAACCTGGGACGAATGTATTAATAACATCTGTTAATGAGATATGTATTGCTATTTATAAATGAATGGGTAATTAGATATTATTATATTATGGATTGTGAGCACCAAACTCGGGGGTCAGGTAACCCAAATTTGGGGGCATCACAGCTTTACCATTATCGATTTTTGTTGATGCCTATGTTGGTGTTGACTCCAACAATTTGATTTTTTTCGGTGTTGCCGATGCTTGTTTAATGTAGATAAATTGAGATGTTTTCTACATCTCTGTTAGGGATGACGTTCTGAAATCACTGGACCTTTTCGATGTATATGCTGGTAGTTGACAAAGGTGCATACCCTGCTGGTAGTTGGCAACGGTTGATCACTAAACTGTTTGATGCCTACTCGAACGATAGTTTACAACAACGAAAAAAATTATTATTATTTTTTCAAGTCTGGGCATTTAATGTGTGTGCATATTTAACTCTACTGAGGATGCATGCTAAACTTTTTAATGGAGATGTGCGCTGATATATCGCGATTGCACATGTGCAGATCATGCATGATGTGATGATCTTAGGAGTCTATTGTCCTAGGTTGATGCACATGCTTAATTGACTTTACTAGATGTAGAAATATACCTCACCCTTTCTGAGGTGATTCAGAGTTTCTTTTAGCTGTTGGGTGCTTGTGCCCTATTTTTTTGTGTTTTTTATTCGCGACCCAGCTGGACTGATGATCTAGGTGCCGTTGACGTCCCTGGAGGGTGTGGCATGTTCTTTCACTGTCCAAATTTGAACTTCGGTGTAGAGGCCTCGACTTGTGAAGAATTGGTGCAGGTTGACATGTTTGATGGTGTAGATTTCATTCGCTAGACCTTTGGTCGTTGGTGTAACACACCTTTTCCCAAAAGAAAAAGGGATGTCACGCACAAACATAATAAATACAAACCTCAAATAAATCTCAAAATATCTCTAATGAAATTGAATACTTTGAAGTCACATACTCCAATTTAAATAGAAGGAACTCCACATTTACATAGTTTCTACTATTAAAAATAAATGCCAAAATGGCCCAAACATC
Source organism: Panax notoginseng (assembly GCA_016801055.1). Lineage (NCBI taxonomy): Eukaryota > Viridiplantae > Streptophyta > Magnoliopsida > Apiales > Araliaceae > Panax > Panax notoginseng. The sequence goes on from CM029016.1 coordinate 102,333,280, forward strand.
TATATACAAAATATTAGGGAAACCAAGTCTAATGATAAGTCTCAAAAACTACTCTACTCATTTGGATCAAAGGTAGCTCTCATCCCACATATCCTGATCACTCCTGATTTTCTGCCAGAAAAAGAACACAGCGTGAGGCAATTGCCCAGTACGGATATAAAAATGCACATATATAAAACAATATATATATATGTACCGAATGAACTGAATGAACGAACAATTTCAACTACTAACCAAATATGAATATATCGAATTTAGTGAGACAAGATACAAATAATTGACACTGTCGAACCGACAACTATAGTCAAAGGAATTCCAAACAAAATAAGGCTGAATCAAATAGTTATAAGGTAACAATTTCATACTGAGCTCAAATACAAATATCCAAAGGCTAACAAAATACATTGGTACCGTGATGTATACAAATCAAATTGGATAGTATGCACGACACATAAGTCACTAATCCGTCAAACAAATCGAATCAAATCAAATACTGGGTCGACCCACACGTATCCTAAATAAATATATCAAATGGCCAAAGCTCATACCCAGAGCATACAAAAGGATACGCCGTGGACTGATCACACCGCCACGGAAGGTGTCATGCCCTTGTGTCAAGAGGACATGCTTGTGGTACCCCCACAGGTGGTTAGCTCAAGTATACTCTAATGATCAAACTACAAAATGTAAGCCAAAAGGGGTTCAAATCACAAGGCTTACATGACCATCTCCGAATGATATCAAATTATCAAATACAAACATACTCAATATCACAAGATATCAATGATCAAAACAACTCCCAAAGGTGAACAAAATTATACGAAGAATGATACAAACGAATAAAGTCTCCAAAACCTACTGACATGATTAGCTAGTTCAAGGAGTACAAATATAAATTTTAATGCCAATGCCAAAACGAAACTATCACAATAAATTTGACAACAAGGAATAATCCTGAGAGGCAATACCAATTTCCTAACGAGTAACAAACAAACGAATTAAATTTGAAAGAGTATCGCTGAAAAAATACGGAATCCGTACCTTAATATAGTACCAAAATAATTCGCCGAATCAAAATATCACCCGCTAAACTCCCTCAATCCGATCTAATTATCAAAATAAAATACAATACATATAATTAAATTATGAACTCATACAAATTATATTTTCATAAATTCAATATTTTTTTAATATACTATATTCAGTTCACAAAAAAAATACATTTTAATTGTAATAACAATATTATAATATTATTTATAATCTTTCCCCTTATTAAATTTCTGTAAATCTTTTAATATATATATATATATATATATATATATATATATATATATATATGATTCTATATATATATAAACGTAAAGCGACGGTATATATATAAATATATAAGTAAAACTAATATGCAGGTTACCACAATATATATGTAAATATAATGATCATAGTCATGCATGTCCCTTCAAATTCATATTAAAGACTTCCATATTGGGACAAATTTTAACTACCTTGAATCTCTAATGCAATATCAAACAAAGAAAGCTTCTCATTCAATTGAAAAAAAACTAGTAACTTAACAGTATGATCCAATTTCTTCACTTCCCTTTGTGTGGCTGAGTTCTCCCTTTTTTTTCTTTCAGTTGATTCGTATAGATATAATGAAGCAGTTAGGTTTAGGTTAATTTATTAATTAATATGTTTTATAAATACCCTTAATTTTATTAGGATTTAAAATTACACAATTATAAATTAGACCCAATTAATTAAAAGAGCCAATTTAATGTAATCATTTATTAATTATAGTCCAAATAAATTAACTACAGTTTGACCCAAATATAAGAAAAGCCCAATTAAATATTTTAAAGCTTACTTAAATATTTTATTATTATTTTATTGGGTATTACAGTTGGGCTCCTGCTTTTGAGTTAAAGACTCTGTTGAGAATTTTTCCCTTCTTTTGTTGTGGCAAGCTTATGTCACTATGATTTCTTTCAGGAGTTCTCCTTCTTCCTTTGATGAGAGTCTTGATCCCGCCTTAGACTCCTTCCATTTCCTGGAATCAGAAAATGCCCCAGTCCTTTCGCATGTTGTTTATTTTTGCTAAATTTAAACTGTATTAAAAGAAAAGGAAAGTACAGACCTCAAGGAGAAGACCCAATCAAAATATAGCATAGACATCATAGGACAAAACTTTCACATGTTGTTGCCGAGTATTCATATAAGAAACTCTCTTTGTTGACCAAGTCGCGAGTGAGCAATATCTTGCATATCAAAAGAAAAAAATGCATCAAAAGTTTGACGGCTCGGCCGTCAGGATTAGTACACTCATGTGAATAAGGCATTTGAAGTAAAAGTTTATGAAATTAAATGAGTTATGAAATCACAAGGAAATTTTGAAACATCCATGGTTATTATTCATGGGTAGGATTAGATTCAAAAGGCTTATCTCCCTTTATCAGAGATACTTCATCTTCGCTCTAGACGTTCTTCTTCACAGACTTGATTTCATATGACACCTGCACTATGAGTGACGCAACTCTTAGCAGGGGTTTCATTTCTATGTTTTGCAAATCTTATTTATTTTTTCTTTTGCTTAACTTGTATTATTTTCTTAGGCTATCCAGAGTTACCCATTTAATGAGTTTTGGGCCAATGACTCCCAAACCTAACGGCTTTAGGGCACTAGGTGTTAAGACACCCCTTTGGGTTTACTGGCTCAAGTAACAAAGGCCACACTTGTCTACTCTATTTCTCCTCTCCTGAGCGTGTGTAAGATTCATTTTCTTAGGCTCTAAGTCACCCATGTAGTGAGCATTGGGCCGGTGACTCCCAAACCAGATGGCTTTAAGGTACCAGGTGTAAAGATACCCCTTGGGCTTAATTACTCAAATAACCTAGGCCATGATTCGGATTTGCTCAGGTTTTGCCTTTTCCTTTTTTCAGTGCTCGTTTTCTTAGGCACTAAGTTACCCATGTAACGAGCGTTGGGTCGGTGACTCCCAAACCAAACGGCTTTAGGGCACCTAGTGTAAAGACACCCCTCAGGCTTAATAACTCGAATAACCAAGGCCACGATTCGAGACATTATGCCAGTTACTTATCTTCTCATTAATTGTTATTATTGATACCAACCTGTGACACCCCCAAATTTGGGTACTTTCAATCAACAGATATGGTGCTACACGGTACTACTAACTATCCATTCATTCCAATGAAAACAACATCATGATGAGTGTATTTACTGCACTCATATTACAATAATAATAAATCCTTTTCCATGTTCTGTTAACCATTACATTCTTCATTGTCATAGTATAAGTTCATACAAATATACTAGTCTATTATAGGATAATCTATTTATCCATTTTGGCTTTGCCTCTATCCTTACTAGAACCCTCGGTTCGTTCGATCTTAGCTGTAATCATATAATTCAAGCAAGAAGTGAGCATAACTAGCTCAACAAGTCTAATAATATACAATATAACCACCACATCAAGAATCATATGATTAATCTTCACTAACTGAACAAAGAGTTATGAAGTACTATGAACCATCAAAATAGCACCTTTCATCCTCTTAAAATAATTCCAGAGTATATACAGTAACTTATAAATTCTGAGCAGGTTAAAAGACCTTGAACATTCTTTTTGGTTTTCAGTCATGAAAAGGACAACCCGACACTAAGACTGTAAGTCCGATATATCTTACGAGCACTTCTAGGTGATCAACCTGTAGTACTCTATGTTGATTCACACTCATCTGTTAAACGTATTTACGTTTATGTTTTGGCAACCTAGTGTGCCCGCTGAATAAACGACGTAAAATACTTTTGTTTATTCATACCAAGGCTTACCTTTGAATCCGTACCAAACAATTAGCATAGGATAGCATCATCAATATTATATTGAAAGACTTGTAAACAAATCAATCAAATTCTTAAGGTTTGTTTAGCCGAGTTAAAACTGGCTGTAGAAACTCGAAATTTTGCATTCCTGTTACTAACCTTGCAGAGGGAAAAATCGTCTTCCAGAGATAATCCCGGAAGTCAAATCAACACAGTCCCGGGGACAACCTCGGGATACTCAGTCAGTTTTATCTCGGAGACAATCCCAAGATATTCAGTTCCAGTCCTGGAGACAACCCTGGGAGTTTCAGTTTCAACCTCAGAGACAACCTCGAGGAATGCAATTCCAATTCCAGAGATAACATCAGAGAAGTCAGTTCCATCTCAGAGACAACATTGAGATAGTCAGTTTCAGTCCCGGAGATAACCCCGGGAGTTTCAGTTTCAACCTCGGAGATAACCCCGAGGAATACAATTCCAGTTTCAGAGATAACACCGGAGAATTAAGTTCTATCTCAGAGACAACCCCGAGATATTCAGTTCCAGTCCTGGAGACAACCCCGGGAGTTTCAGTTCCAACCTTGGAGATAACCCCGAGGAATTCAGTTGCAGTTCCGGAGATAACCCCGGAAAAACTCATTTCAATCCCTAGTAATCAGTTTCAACCTTGGTGATAGCCTCGAGGCACTCAGTCCCAAACCCAGAGATAACCCTGGGAGGTCAGGCACACCTTAGAGACAACCCTGAGGACATTTAGCACTTGCAGTAGCCCAATCTCAGAGATAACCCTGAGCAACGACTGCTAAATCAGGCCAGAACAGGAGATAACCCCGGTGAGGGGCAAAATAATCATTTTGCCATCTCAATCCCACATTCATGTCATCTCAACAAAATTTCAACCTACATGCTACACAGAAGTGTCCTATAAGAACCATAGCTCCTATCCCGAGTGACTATTACACAAGACAGTACACCGGATAGAATTTGAAGACTTAAAGATCTGAGCATGGACCCATCTTCCCAACTTCGTACAACCTCTTACCCATGTCATTGTGTAGCTCTCGCCAACAGCATTCTGAAAGGAATTATACGCCTCCATTGGATGCCCGGATTGAAAGTTATGAAGGTTCAAGAGGACAATGCATTGCACGAGTGCACGTACTTCGAGATAGCAAGGCCCACGGAGTCTGGGGCACCCCGGGTAGCTGCAGGTACACCTGCGACTGCCGCAGGTACACCTGCGGCTCCCCCTCTATAAATAGAGGGCTTGGGGTGGCCATTTAGAAGAGAAAATAAACTGAGTGCTTTCTCATTTCAAACACTTGTGAGCTTATATTTTGCTACATTTTACCTGTGGAAACCGAGTGTTCATTCATTTAAAGCTATTTAAAGTCTTCTTTGGCAGCCCACTGTAAGCCTTCTCACATTTCTTAAAGCCTTTCTCCACTTTTGTTCACACACAATTATTCACGTTGAGAGTCGTGTTATGTGCGTATGCCCGGACCGTCGGTCTGTGGCTTTTGTTACTTTTATATATATATATATATATATATATATATATATATATATATATATATATATATATATATATATATATAATTATCGAGTTATCTCGATTGAGCCTGGATATAATATTCGGAGTGTTTATTGCTTATATATATAAATACTTATATATATTGTTATCATCAAACTCTGTTTGATTGAGCCTGAAATTATATTCGGTGCGTTTACCACTTTTATATATATATATATATATATATATATATATATATATATATATATATATATATATATATATATTCTCAAACTCGAATTAACGAACAAAGCCTGGATCGATATATATCTGGTGCGTTTACAGCTTATATATATATATTTACATTTAGTCCCGCTTGGAGTTTACTTCGTGGCGGTTGATCCTCTTTATAAATATATTTACATTTAGTCCCGCCGGAGTTTACTTCGTGGCGGTTGATCGTTCATATATATATATATATATATATATATATATATATATATATATATATATATATATATATATATATATATATATAACTGCTTACAGCTTTCATACATACTGCATCATCATGTGAGCCTAAGAATCATGTGATCATAGATTCAGTCTCCTGAATCTAGATTCGGTTCCCATGATGGACATTTTCACTTGTAACCAGCTTGCAAATTATTCACGGTGTTTGAATTTCCTTAGACGGCTCTCATGGCCACAAGGAGTGTGGCACTACTTTTTATCTTATTTTCTTGAAGATGCTTCGCATCTCGAAAATAAAAGCAATCAAGCCGAACACATAATAAAATGGAAGTATCAAAGGCCTCAATTACTATTGAGCATAAGGGTTTGAAAACCTCTTTTATAAAACATCAATGTTATATCTTGTTAAAACTGAACTTTTATACAAAATTCAAACTCTTTGTATATATATGCAAACGAGGCATAACACTACTTCCAGATAATTGCACATTGACACACACACACACACACACACACACACATTCATATAAAGGTTTAAATTGAAAAGTGGCGGTCACCGTGTCACCACAAATGTCGGGTGGTGCCTAACACTTTCCTTCCGCATAATCAAGCCCCCGAACCCTAACGAATCTCGATTTCACAGACCAGTTAAATAGTGTCACATCAGTAGGTCAATGTGCAAACCATTTCTCGGTTGAGTTGGTGTAACCATTTAAAAATACCAACTGGCGACTCTTACAGTCAAATCGTTGACATATACATGTCGAACCTTTTCAAAACCTATTTTTTCAAACAAATCTCACTTAACATGAGAACACTAAAAGACAAGAACAGAAAATGGATAAATAAAAATCCCGACGTCGACAGGTGGTGACTCTGCTGGGGACATCCAATAAGAGGGCTTATGCCGCTATATATAAACTTTTCAAAACCGTTATTTGCTTGTGTGTAGATGTTGCATTTACATTTGAATGTATGTGTATGAATGCATTTACTTATTGCACTTAGTGTTTCGCACCATATCTGCCTGTGATATTAGTCCTTCGCACATGTCATCATTTCTATACGGTGAGAGACGTTGTATGAGAATGTATGCTGTGTGGTTCTTCCACCAGGAGGCTATCCTGTCGGTGTTTGATTACTGGACTTGTAGGAAGACTAATTCCAATGAGGCTCGGAAAGGTACTACCCAGATTCGCTCCAGTTGAAAGACCAGATTAACTTTCTGCTGTGTAAATTGTGATGATCTAGGAACCTTCATGCCAAAAAGCCGAGAGAGTAGCCTAAGATAGGCCAACCTCTGATAAACCAAACATGGAGGAAAGTCTCTTCATACTTTCCCATTTCAAATTACTTGTAATTTCAATTACTTGTAATTTTATTTCCATGTCAATCTCAATGTAATGGAAAATATGAAGGAATATGTGTACATGCATTCCCTTTTATCTGACATGCTATCTTGTCATACAGACAGCTGACATCCATTTTGCAGGATAATACTCCTAAAACATGACACATCACATAGCATGTAACATTTCCACATTCCCTAAGACTAAACTACATAAATCTTTTTGTAGGGAAGCAATTGGTCCTATTACCCGTTCAAAGTCCAAAAAGGCAACAAGCTTACAGCCAAACATGGCTACACCTGGCCCATCTAATCCTACTCCTGTCTCTCGCGAGGAGATCGAAGGATTAAGTAACCAGATTACAGAGTTGGTTGTTCTTCTTAAAGAACTACACAAGTCCACTCAGGGTCTACAAATACCCATACATACAGAATCCTCTGCACATGGAGGAACTCAGGGACCGAACAAAGAAATTCCTGTACCTAAATCTCAGTTGGACAAAACCAACAAAATCCCTGAAACCACCCATCTCAAAGAAGTCTTTCCAGACACCGGTGATATTAGGAAGAAAGTCCTACAAATGGAAGAGACCATTCGGTCTATCAAAGGGATTGGAGCACATGAGAGTGTTTCATATTCAGACCTTTGCATCTTCCATGGGGTTCATTATCCAAAAAAATTCAAGACTCCTGATTTTGAAAAGTATGATGGATTGGGAGATCCCTACACATATTTGAAAGTCTTCATTAGAGAGCTCGGATCTTATACTAAGGATGAAAAACTCAGAATGCAGCTGTTTCAAAAAAGTCTGACTGGAGAAGCCCGAGCGTGGTACACCAGATTAGATAACTCAAAGATTCATAGATGGGAAGAGCTAGCTCATGCTTTCCTCAGTCAGTTAAGTTTCCAAACTTAGATGGCTCAAGATCGATACCAAATTACAAAGGTCAGGAAACAAGACAATGAGTCCATCAGAGAGTATGCCCAAAGATGGAGGCGTCTGGTTGCTCAAGGTATCCCATGTATAATTGAGTCTGAAATGGTGATGACCTTCATAGACATCCAAGAAGCTCCTTTCTATGAGAGAGTTTTAGTTGGCATAGGCAAAACATTCTCCGAAATGATCAAACATGGAGAAATGGCTGAGATGGGATTGAAATCAAGAAAAATTCAAGACCTTGCCGCTTTAAAAGCTGTAGCTGAGCACATCTAGTCTGGAAGTTATGGAAACAACCCCCGGAGGGTCCATAAGAAGAAAGAGGAGGATGTTTCCTTGATACTACAAGGGCAAAAAGGCAGTCAAAGCATGCCTATTCAGAGGAGAAATTACTCTTCTTTTCAAGCATAGTCTTCAAAACCTCCATTGTTAAAAGGTGGAGAAGTTAGACGCACTCGAGTGTTCACACCCTTAGGGGTCTCACTCGAGAACATTCTCAATCTTCTGACAACTCAGAAGAAAATTACCTATCTTCTTCCGCCAGCCAACCCGAGTGTGAAGGGCTTCAATGCTAACAGGAAGTGTGCTTAGCATGTTGGAGCTCCAGGCCATGACACTCAGGATTGCTGGGCCTTAAAGCATAAAATCCAGGATTTGATTGATAATGGCGAGATCGTGGTAACTAAACCCGACCAACCCCATGTGCAAGACAACCCTCTTCCTCAACACAAAGAAGAAGTGGTTAACATGATCAATTGGAGTAGTGGACAGACTTCCCACTACAATGGTGGATCCTCCCAAACCAGCAAGGATAGTGCTGATAAGTGGGATCATGCACAGTTCTAGTTTATGATGGAGCAAAAATGAAGGCTCTTTGCGAGCAAGTTAATCAATTGGTAGAACTGGTGGTCCATCAGCACCAAGTCACACGTCAATTATTTAGCCAGGAGCATGCTAGCCTCCTTCCTTTTGTTACAAATACTCCACCACGTACTCCAGAAAGTGATTCACTGGAGGATAAAATTGCAAAAAGAGCAAATGCCAAATCCCATCGGGATTTAGCCAACAAAAGGGAATTCACCTATTTAGGCCAACCGATGGAAGAGATATTGCAGATGCTGATCAATGAGGGAAGAATCACAGCTCTGCTACCTCAAATCAGCCCACGATCAAGATGGTTTGATTTTAATGGAGTATGTCAATACCACTCCCACTCTCGCGATCATAGCACTGAAGAATGCTGGGCACTCCGCCATTTCAGTCAGAACTTAATTGATAGCGGTGTCCTGCAGATGCAGACAATGAAGCTGTATTACTGGAGATTGGGGACGCCTTTCCTACAAAATGGAAGGAAGTCATAGCGGTTATATCCTCTGAGGAAGACTTGGCTGCCACACCACGTATAATTCAACCTATTCAGCTCAAGGGTGTTGAAAATCCTTTGAAAGTGGTTGCGCTAAAGTCAATCATCTTGCCATTTAGACCACAATATCATGTTGTCAGCCTATAGAAAGTACTATGGAGTTATGGTGAGGCTGAAGGATCCACATCCAATACGACTGCCGCAGTGTTGAAAGAGAATCCACTGTATCTTCCCCAACGGGTGATAAAGCCTACTATTAGGTCAAAGGGGAAAGTTCCCATAGAGAAGATTGAAGAATTCCTCCGTACTATGGGACACAATGAAGCCAAGGTGGTTTTAAACTTGAAAGAAGCTCCACAACAGGTTTCCATACTGGACTTGGTATTCTCCTCAGAGGATCACAGGAAGGTCTTACTGAGAGTTTTAGAAGAAGCCCATTTGCCAAAATCAGTGGATGTTGAAAAGTTCCATCACCTGGTTGATCACATTTTTAACAGGAATGTAATATCCTTCACCGATGATGACATACCTCCCGAAGGGACAGGTCATTGTAAATCGTTGCACATAGCGGTTATGTCCTCCGGATATGTGATAGCAGGAGTATTGATAGACGAAGGATCATCTTTAAATATCTGCCCTTATGCCACCTTGGAGAAGATGAACATCAATCTCAATAGGATCCGAAGCAGCCATACAATTATCAAAGCTTTTGATGGATCCCGACAAAATGCTATCGGAGAGATTGAATTGCCTATGGAGATTGGTCCACACACATTCTGCGTATCCTTTCATGTGCTCAAAATAGCTACAGGATACAACCTACTTTTGGGAAGACCGTGGATTCATATGGCTGGAGCCGTCCCTTCCACCCTTCATCAGCAGCTCAAATACATCATTAACAGTAGCTTAGTAACTGTTAATGATGAGCCAGAATGTCCCGTACAAGGTGACATACCACTCATCAGAATGTCAACTTCCATGCCTTGGAGGTGAGCAACATTCACTACTATCCCATTAGGGCGCCACCTCTGATACCCAAAATTTCTGCCAAGGTAATGTTAGCAAGTCAAGAAATGATATCATTGGGTTATCAACCTGGACACGGGTTGGGCAAAGATCATCAGGGCATTAAGCACCCAATTCAAGTTCCCAGTCAAACAGGGACATCCAGACTAGGCTATTCTCCTGGCTTCAGTCACAGGAATCCTCACAAACACAAACAGGTTCCTTCATCTTCAGCCATACGGCGATTGCCTGCACCTACAGAAGCTAAATCTATACAGACTTCAGTAAAGGTTCCTGCCCGTGTGGTAGCTATGTTATTTCCTAAATCGATACCGGTCAAAGGAAAGGAAGTCTTGATACCCGATCCGGAGGTGGAGGAAAAGGATCGGAGGCGTAAACAGGACATTGCAAGGCGCTTATCAAACATACGTATCATAGTCCATATTGAGGGTATGAACAGAGACATCCCAAATGATGATTGGCCAGACATCATACATACTACAATGTTTTTAAGCATCTGCTAATTTTTGAAAAATAAATCTACAACGTTTTTTTCCTAAAAAACGTTGTGTATTGTGCTTAACTACAACGTTTTTAAATCGTTATGTAAGGGTGTCAAATAGATGACACCCTTAACCACGACGTTTTCCTAACTAAAACCACAACGTTTTTTTCGCGTTGTCTATTTACTGTTTTCTAGTAGTGATACTTGCTGATGAGGTGCCTATTCTTCACTAGGATTGTAACTTTGATGTAAAGTTGGACTCAGACTTGATGGAAATACAAGAGGACTATGAGATACCTCAGGAGATCAAAGAGTGGGTCGAAGACAAACCCAAACAAAATCTTGATCAAACCACCTCTTTCAACCTTGGAACATCAGAAAACCCTAAACAAATCCAGATTGGTATGGACCTCACTCCAAACCAAAGGAATGACATGGTTACTCCATTGACCCAATTCTAGGATGTGTTTGCATGGTCTCATGAAGACATGGTTGGTTTGTCCACTAACATTGTCATTCATCGCCTCCCCATCAAAGAGAGATTCAAGCCAGTCAGGCAGAAGCTCAGGCGATTAAAACCTGAGTGGAGTTTAAAAGTTAAAGAAGAAATTGTGAAACAATTTCAAGCCAGCATCATCATGGTGTTAACATACCCTGAGTGGCTAGCCAACATAGTCCCCGTGCCTAAACTTGGAGGAAAGGTGCGAGTTTTCGTGGATTACAGGGATCTGAATAAAGCTTGCCTCAAAGATAGCTTTCCCGTGCCATTCATCCACATACCCATTGACAGTACAGCTCAACACGACATGTACTCCTTTGCCGACTGCTTTGCGGGGTACTATCAAATCATGGTTGCTGAAGAGGATCGTGAGAAAACTGCATTCATCACTCCTTGGGGAACCTTTTGCTACAGACGGTTGTCATTCGGCCTCATCAATGCCGGAGCTACCTACCAGTGAGCCATGATGCCTCTTTTTTATGATTTAATGCACAAAGAGATAGAGATCTATGTGGATGACATTATTGTCAAGTCCCGAAGGGAGGAAGATCACCTAAACCATCTCAAAAAGCTCTTCAACAGGTTGTGTAAGTACAACTTGAAGTTGAATCCAGCCAAGTGCGCCTTTGGCGTTAAATCAGGCAAGTTGCTAGGATTCCTAGTTAGCTACAAAGGGATTAAGCTGAATCCCACAAAAATCCAGGCCATCACGAAAATGCCCATTCCTCAGACAGAGAAGGAAATACGGGGATTTTTGGGAAGAATCAACTTCATCAGCAGATTCATCTCCCAACTCACAGCAACCTATGAGCCTATCTTCAAGTTGTTAAGGAAGAACTCCTCCATGAAAGGGAATGATGAGTGCCAGAAAGCCTTCCTTACAATCAAAAAGTAGCTAGTCAATGCTCCTATTTTGGTACCTCCCATAGATGATGTTCTCCTATTCATGTACCTGTCCATCAACGACAATGCTATGGGCTGCATGCTGGGACAGAAAGACGATAGAGGCCAAGAGCGAGCTATCTACTACCTCAACAAAAGATTTAGCAGCAGTGAACACAATTACACTCTGATTGAGAAAGCTTGTTGTGCTTTAGCATGGGCTTTCATGAGATTACAACATTATCTCCATGGTCATACAACCCATCTCATATCCTGCATGGATCCTCTCAAGTACGTGTTCAGTAAACCCATGTTGAATTCTCGACTGTCCAGATGGCAGTTGATCCTACAACAATTTGACATCGTCTACGTGACGCAAAAGTCTATCAAAGGTCAAGGAATTACGAATCAACTGGCCGCCGCACCTGCAGGGGATTTCAAACCCTTGGAAACATACTTCCCCGATGAAGGAGTAATGACAGTTTAGCAACACCATCAGGACGATACACACCAATCATGAAAGATGTATTTTGATGGAGCTGTAAACATGGAAGGCTCTGGGACTGGAGCAGTTCTAGTATTTGTTACGGGGGAGTAGCATCCCGTCGTCGTCAAATTGCAGTTTGCTAACATAAACAACACAGCTGAGTATGAAGGCTATATCATGGGCCTAAAACTTGCCCAATCAATGGACATCAGACGGTTAACTGTCTTTGGGGATTCTGAATTGGTAATCAAATAAACCACAGGAATCTATCACACCAAAGAGCTATATTTGTTGCCTTACCATCGGCAGGTTCTACAGATGGCTTCGGAGTTTGAAGAATTATCCTTCCTCCATATTCCTCGAAATAGGAATGACTTTGCGGATGCACTAGCAACCTTGGCCTCTTTGTTCAACATACTTGACAAGGAAAACACGCCAATCATCACATTTACCCGACAAAAGGCACCAGCCTATGGGAACTACATTGGAGAAGTATCAGATGAGCTACCTCCTATCCAACACCCTTGGTATCAACATATCAAGGAGTATCTACGAGATGAATCTACACCCACTAAGGCGAGTCCAGCTGAAAGAAAGCGGATCCGTCGAATGGCTATGAAATTCTACATGAGCGGAGACGCACTCTACAAAAGAGATGCATGGCTAGGTCTCCTCAGATGTCTGGAGAAGGACCAAGATCAGAGGCTCATGGATGAAATCCATGGTGGAGTATGTGGCCCACACATGAGCGGCCCTCTACTTGTCAAGAAAATCCTAAGAACAGGGCATTACTGGCTCTTTCTCAAAGCAGACTGTGAGGATCACATCAAGAGATGTTACCAATGCCAAATTAATGGGAATGCTATCCACACCCCTCCAAGGGAGCTCCACAATATGAGTTCACCCTGGCCCTTCTCAATGTGGGAAATGGACGTGATCAGGCCCATCGAGCCCAAAGCCAGTAATGGTCATCGATTTATCTTCACCAATATCGACTACTTCACCAAGTGGGTAGAAGTAGCTTCCTTCCCCGGGGTTATAAAAGAAGTTATCATTGCTTTCATCAGAAATAATGTCATTTGTCGATATGGACAACCAGAGGTAATTGTATCAGACAATGCTAAGAACCTCAACAACAAAATGATGGAGGAGTTATGCAGTAAATTCCACATCAAACATCTCAACTCCGTCATCTACCGTCCAAAAAGATGAATGATGCTGTTGAAGCGGCTAACAAGAACATCAAGAAGATCATGTAAAAGATGTTCGCCAATCACAAAGGATGGCCTGACTTATTGCCTCTGACTCTGTTAGCCTACAAAACATCAATGCGCACTTCCACTGGGGCAACCCCCTACTCATTAACCTATGGGATGGAAGCAGTGCTCCCCATAGAAGTGGAAGTGGAATCCCTCAGAGTGTTGATAGACACTCAGCTGGATGAAGACCAATGGTTAAAAGATAGGTATCACCAATTGTCTCTAATAGACGAAAGGCGAACCGCTACCATCTTCCATGGTCAATTATAACAACAGAGGATCACCAGATCCTACAACAGAAAAGTCTGGCTACGACAGTTTAAACAACATGAGTTGGTTTTGAAGAAGATCATTGACAACCAAGATCAATCCAAAGGAAAATTTGCCCCGAACTGGGAAGGCCCGCTTGTTGACAAGGAGGTATTGACAGGAGGCGCTCTCAAATTACAGGAGATGGATGACGATGAATTTTTGTAACTCATTAACTCAAACACTGTAAAACGGTACTATTTCTGAGGTTACCATCAAGCAAACATCCTGGTTTTGGATCACCAGATCCCCAGTCAATTCAGGTTTTTTAAACCCTTCATTACATACAACCTTCTTCACGCCCATTTTCCCCATCAGGAACAAACACACCTTCCAACCAGCAACCTGGTTTCGGATCATTAGATCCATTTTAGACCCTCAGGTTATCCCACTAGTGATTAAACCTTTCACATCTGCAGTTTTGTCCAACCAGGGATAAAAACTTTCCACATCTTCAGGTTATCCTGTACATGGGATTAAACTTTTCGGCTGTAATCTATCTTATACATGGGGTGAACTACGTCGACCTGATCTCCCCAACACACGGGAGTACGCAGGCAGCCATTTTATATGGTCCAGTCTCACCAGAAAAAAAAACAAAAACAAACACATCTTTACACCTTTTGCCATATACAACGTTGAACCTTCACACTAGGTTCGAACTACGCAGACCTGATCTCCTCTTCAATAGGAGTACATAGGCAACCATTCATGGTTCGGTCTTACCCCCTACCAAAACACAAAAACTTATCAACGGTACTGGGATCGTCTTTCAATCCACCACACCTCATCAGACTTCAGACCAAAGGGATGGAACTACCTTGTCTCCCCACATAAATGGGAGAATCGGCGACCATCTAAGATGCGGTTGACTCCTCAAAGAGAAACACCAATCCATAAGAGATGAAACTAATTAACTGGGCTCCCCCATACAAAGGAGTACCGGCGACCATCTGTGGTGCGGTCAACCTCAGAGAGGAAAGCCATACTCCTCTCCATATACCCATCCTAAGGCACCAAATATGGTAGGGAATACACACAGATCAACGATCCATTCTGAAAAATCCTAAGGCATCTCAATGTCTGTCCATCAAGGATAAGTTTAGAATACATCAAGATCACAAGCCCTGGAGAAACAGGCAAATATCAAGCAAGTAACAAGGCATAACTAAAAGGCAAGTGAATCAAAATATGTCTCCCTACCATATATAATACTGTTTGATATATACAAATGTGTACTGTAAATGACAAAATAGCTAAGCTAGTCTGTGCAAGAAAATACAAGCCCATCTACAAGTCTGTATATATGCGGGCTATCAAGTCCAACATGGCATCCCTCTCAAAAGAAAGAGGTAACGTTGTGATCTCCTATTCAAGGGTCTCTACACGAGCCAACAGATCTATAGCCAACTGCATGATGACACTATGCTCATCAATATACGTGTTCATCTCTGCAATGATGCCAGCTGTAAGGGACCTCACTACAGTACTATCTGTAACGACGATATGTCGGGCAGATATAGCGCTATCCCGCTCAATAATCACTGCACCTCTAGATGATCTGGAGTCATCCTGCTCAGCAACAGCGGTATCTCTATGAGCTAAGGCATCATCTCTCTCTAACAGAGCGACATCTCTCCCAACAAGAGCTGTCAACATCAAGGCCCTAGCCTGATCTCTCTCAAAGGTCATCAGATGAAGACTCTGCTCTAAATACTCTGCTGAATGCTGAATCACAATAGCAGTTATACTGGGAAAATCTACAAGAGCTGCTAGAAACCCAGCTAATAGCTCCTCCTCGGTGTGAGAATCAGTGTCCTCCATGGACTCTCCACCACCTGAATCATTCCCTGGCACTGTGGATACAATCGCAGCCGATGTGATCTCTGCCTCTATCCATGCAGAATACTCTGTAGAACGGCCCGGATGGCTAATAGTAAACTCAGCACTCTCACGCTGATCCCAATAGGCATACACCATGGATCTATCCTCTGCTGACAAATGCCGAGAATATAAACGCTGACCCCTTAAAAGGATGGACATCCTGGAACTGGTCAAACTGTGACATCATAGCCAGTGGGTGATATGTGGTCATGCCCCTCAAACTATCCAGAGGGAGATAATCCATGCCAGGTGCATGAGTAATGAAGCTGTATGGTAAGCTGAGCCCTGTACACGACAAAATGTCAAATGGATCCTCGATCCCTGCCAAAAACACCAACCAGGATGTAGCGTCTGTACACTCCGCTGGCTGAAAGGAGTAAGACATGGCTATCTCATGGGAAAAATAGTACCCATGTCGTCGGAATGTGCCAATCGGTCTCAAGTGTGACATGAACCACACATACAGTAAGACCGCGCTGCCTGTAAATACCCCTACAAAATGGGTGTGGCCGACCTCAGTGTCTCTGCCATAATCATCGGCACAATGGTATGACCCTCCCTGAGAGCTCTCACTGCCCTAACAACACCGATGTCAAGATGATCTATGTACAGTGGCATATTGAAATAAGCCACTACGCACATCATGAGTAAGTCTACTCTGGCAACACGCCACTGATCCTCTGACGTGGTGAAATCCCCGGAGTACTATGCATAGCTATCCACTGAGCCAAATCTGTCTATCAGAAAATGCTGGGACACTATATGACCGAATGTAATCTCATCATGTGCTACTCTACGCCTCAACCCGGTGAGGGTCATGAACTACCAGCGCATATCTCCGACAGCCATCCGAGCCCAAGTCCTGTCCAATGGCAAAGCCGTCAATCGCTCATACTCCTCTAATGTAGGAGTCAACTCCTGGGTCTCAAACTGGAAAACCTGCATATCGGTAACCTATGATTCATAATTATTCCATATTATGTTGTTATTGATCATTCGAAATGATATTGAACTTTGTTGATTCAACTAATCCTTAGTTGATGATTGTTAAACCCTAAATTACCCTTGAAGTTATCTAAACCAAACTTTCTTTGGTGCGTACTTGTACTCTAAAACTGAGAAGAACAATCCTATTTATAGGGGAATTATTTACGCAATGTGTTTAGATGTTTGTGCACAATGCATGGTACGAAGGGTTGATCACCCTAAGTACGGGGAGCCCCTACGATCTTATGACTGTTTAGGTTTAAGTTGAAAGATTAATTATAACCTTGGACATAGTTCATGGTCTTGTGACCCTCAGATATATCTCATAGTTTGATTTCAATTCTTGGTTATCAATGATAGAGTATTATTTAGTTCTATTGAGCCTATTCATTGGCAGTTGTTATGTTGTTGATATTCATTGTTATTTCAAGTGAGCATTTATTTTGCTCACTCTTGCATATATATAATCATTACAGTTAAGGTTGAAGAGGTCGATGAACCTACCACTAACAAAGGGAAAGGAAAAATGAACAGGTGTTGAAGACTTGTAATTTATACAGTTTCATGATGACAGACTTTATTTTAAATGATGTGATGTAACTATTTTAATTTTCTGCACTTGATGTATGTGTTAAAGGTTAGATAACCTGAGAGAATTATTGATTTAATTATGTAACCCTTTTCATGGGAGGATTTATTGTCTAAATTCTATTATCTTTGGGTAGTTAGATGTGAATGAATGGAAAGTGAACACCAAGTCTTGTGGGAATGAAGTACCCAGATTTGGGGGTGTCACAAGTTGGTATCAAAGCCTTAGGTTATGAACCTTAGGTGGGGGAAAAGCCTTAGCAAGTAACCTTATAGGAGATTGAAAAGATAGTGGTGATGAACTATTATTGAGTTTTAAGAAAGAAATAATAAAACACTTATGTGCTTATGTGGTTGCAACCTATGTGCTTGTGAGTGTTGAGTAGTGATGATTAGTAATAAAAACTTAAAATTTTGTTGTCAGGATGGCCAATGTGGGAGAATTCAGTCAGGCTAGGGAGGAGGGACCTCAGATACCTAGAGAGGAGGAGCCTCATGATATTCAGGTGGTCTAGGAGTAACTACTGCCAAGAGAGTCGTCTTCGTTGGTCACAGTGGTTGAGCAGGATGACATACCTGATGAGGAGGATGTGGTAGAGATAGATGCGGAAGACCCCGTAAAGCTGCCACAGACAGATGAGGATGAGGAGGAGGAAGAGTTTCCACCAAACTCTATAGCAGCTCATATGTACGATGAAGTATACGACCGTAATATTGAGCTTCAGGATAAAGTCGAGGAATTGGAAGAGATCGTAGCTGAACGTCAGACTTTGATGTCGCAGAAGGACGATGAGATCCGAGATCTAGACGAGCATCTGAGTAATGTCGAATGGAAGCTGATTCATACTGAATGGGAGAACAAGCAGTTGACAGAAGAGATAGTGGAGTTGAAGAACAAATAAAAAAAGAATCCACCAAGAGAGCAAGAGCTGAAGACGTGTATGAGGAAGCTTCTCAGTGTGCAGGAGTAGCAGAGAGAGAAGTACAAGCAAAGAAGATCACGATGGAGGAGGTGAATGGCGTTTTCAACACCGTGATAAACCGAGCTCAAGACCGAGTCATGTATTATCTGATTCAGTTCGAGATGCTGCAATGGTACATGCTAGATCGTCGAACAATGTTCCGTATTATGGAAGAAGAGCGTCGTAAGGCTATGAAACATTTTAGTAGGTTGTCGTAAGAAATGTAACTGTTATGTGATTAATTAATAAATAAGATGTAAATCCCAAGTATTATATAACCAATGGGATATGATGATTATGTTATCCTGAAACTTTTGTAGTTCAGGAAGGTGATGTAGATAGCAGATATGTTATCACTAATATGTTTTAAAAGAGATTATGAATGAATAAAAGTTAATATTTATTCAAGATATTGTGTGTTACGTGATGATTTTTATGAGGTGCAAGTTAAGTAGAAAATACTTAATAAAGATTGAGTAATAATCTAATGAGTGTATTTTTCTTTAATCAGAAAATACCTCCAAGAAGACGTCAACCACGACAACAAACCCCCGAGGGGTTTACCAACAACAACAACACTGCGGCTAACCCATTTCAGCAGTTCATAACACTACTGACGGGAGCGCTGCAGAATCAGCTGCAAAACCAAGCTGCGACTTTTAAGGATTTCAAGGCGGTAGGACCACTAAAATTCTGTGGAACCATGAATCCGGTTGAGGCACAGACTTGGATCTTGGAAATAGAAAAAACATTCGATGTTGCTAGAGTCGGTGAGAACCAGAAGACTGCTTTTGGAACATTCATGTTGAAAGCAGAGGCCAGTTATTGGTGGCAAACCAATAAAACTAGAGGAGGTCAGGGAGTGATGACTTGGAAAAGGTTCAAGGAAATATTTTTTGAGATATATTTTTCAGGGAGTTCAAAGAATCAGATGGAAGTGCAATTTTAAGAGCTGAAGCAGGGCACAATGATGATGTCGGAGTATGCGTCAAAGTTCAATGAGTTGGCGAGGTTTGCGCTATATCAAGTTAATACGGATGAACGCAAGGCTAGGAGGTTTGAACATGGACTGAAGCCCTGGTTGTACAACAGGGTCTCCATGTTTCAGTTGAAGACATTTACAGCAGTGCTTAAAAAGGCGATTATCGCTGAGGGTGGAGGCGAGGCTGTGAAAAAGTACAATCAAGAATAAAGAAAGAAGAAGAGTGAAAGTGAGGTTAAGAATGGTGGTGGTAGTGGTGGAAATGGTGGTAATAACTTGAAGAGAAAGTGGAATGCAAGTGTAGGTGCTAGAAGCCAACAGAGTGGACAGCAGAAAAAGAAATTTGAAGCATGTGCTACATGCGGAAAGAATCACACTGGTATGTGTTTAAGGGGTAAGCGAGTATGCTTCAACTGTGGCCAGGAGGGTCATATTGCTCCAAATTGCCATCAACCAAAGAAGAATGCTTGTTATACATGCGGGTCAAAGGATCATTTTGCTCGCGAGTGCCCTAAGAAGAAATCTAGTAAGGCAACGGGAAGCAAGGGAGGTGGTTATGGAGGTACATTGGCTGTTGTTGGACCAACGTCATCGAACAAATCCATAGCCAGAACCTTCAACTTGACAGTTTAGGATGTAGTGCAGTCGAAAGATGTGGTGTCAAGTATTATCTCAATCAGTGGTATATATGCTTATGTATTATTTGATTCGGGTGCTGTTGGTCTTTTTACTAATCAATATATGCGTGCAAGTATATACGGTCAACAAGTAATAAAGAGTAAGTAAAGTATCGTTCCCACGGAGAATTAACTAATAAATTTCACCAAGCACTAGTCCATAACCATTTCAGTCTTATTTAAACGAATAATTTGATATTTTATATTTAAACTATGAAAAAAAATAAACCTAACTATTCCTAGAGTAAGACTAGATAATGAAGACCTGAGATCATAATATCATCTATTGAATCATTCAAATCCACACACTTCATGTTAAACTAAATTACTTGCAATGGATTGCTAGTCGAGAACACGAAAGTAAAGTACAACCATATCTCAATGTGCCATACTCATATCACATATAACCCACAATTGATAGAATACACATGAACACCCACATTACCTAAATCACTATATGTCTATGTGATTTACAAATAATTAGGGTTTTAGCCCAAGTTCTCAAATGACTACGAGCGGTGCTTCGGTATATGTCTATCCTAAGCACGAATCATACATCCCAATGCATTGTAGAACATACAATCATACGCTAATAAGATCAAATCTAAACCTATACTTCTTCTCTCAAGTCCATATGGATTATCACAGTAATTGATGGCCAATCAACTAAGAAAATAGCATGAATCTAATTAGACAAGCCCAAAGCAATCAATAAGGCTAACAATAAAATATATCAGAAATAACTAGTCCATAGAATCCATTGCAATCTCAGAATAGAGTTTAGATCATAGTTGAATCAAATCTATCATCCACATATAGAATAAACATCGTAAGATACAATTATGAATCAAAGAGAAAATAAGACTAGAGAATTGTGGTACAAATCTGTTCTCCTGATCCAAGATGGAATCTCTGATGCTTTCCAATTGCTTCAAGTCTTCGATCTAATCAACTCTAGAAATCACTACTCTAATCTAATATGAAAATTAAAGAGAAGAAAGAAATACTAGCTACGTGATCCCCAAAGGGGTGGAATATCCTTTTCATCATGAAAATACGTATAATATATAAGCCCTCATTGAACCTCCTCTCCGTTACGCTTTAAATTTAAAAATTAAAATAAAGTCAGTAGCTTCGGTCAACTATGCACGTGGCCGCGCGTTGTCCCTTCGTAATCATAGCGCGGGCGCGCGAGTGCAAAGTCAGTTTTGGTCGGTTGATGGCGCGGGCGCGCGGTGTTCCAGCTTGTTTAGCCGCGCGGCTTCTGTGTTCTGCTTCCTTGAGTTTTGCTGCTGCTACTACTTCTGTGTCCAGCTGCTAATACTTCTTCCATCAATGCTCAGTTGCTTATCTCCACTCGACTCTCGTGTCATGCCTTCAATGATCTCATGCCACCTATCAACGCCGAGCTATGCCATTTCCTGCACTTTTATACCAGAGGGGTTTTCAATACATTCAATGCAAAATAACACGAAATGCAACTAAAAACACACTAAAATGTACTTGAGATGGGTATAGTTCTCGTGAATTGATATCCAATAAGTAGGTATAAAACCCACTTATCAAATACCCCAAACTTGAACTATCGCTTGCCCTCAAGCAATGCAACATAATGCAATCTACATGCTATACAAGCTACATTACTATACAAATGAATCCCACATTCTCAGCCAAATATGAATTCCAATAAGATATGCCTCAGAGAAATATCAAGATCCAAGAACAAAGCATAAAACTAAGCTAAAGGCATAATGACATACAATTAGAAAATCTCAACCTGCTATAGAGATGTTGTGTGTGTGTGTGTGTTGTGTTCACAGATAAGCTTGGCAAAGGTGAATATTTCACATGCTATACTACTTAAGAAAGAAAACTGAGGTTCAAATCAAGAACTATGCATAAAAATGAAACAACAACTACTCTAACACATCAGTACAAGCTAAGGTTCAGCAAAATGTTTATTCTGCTTTATTTTTTTTCACGGGGACAATTTTCGCACTTTCCCGCGGTGTTTATTGATTTCTTTTCTTTTTCCCATGACTGTACAATGCCTCATTCCGTTAGGCTAACAGTGCTACCCCTTAGCGAGCTTTCAACCAACGACTCTCAGACCATAAAAGACCTTAGGGCGCTAGGGGTAAAAATAATCCCCTCGGGCGTACTTGCTAAAGTAACAAAGGCCCCGAAACACGACTAGCCATGGTAATTTTTCATATTTTCGCTTTTTCTATATATATTTTTTTAATAGCAAGTATACCCATATGTTCCCAAAGCTTGAGTTTCAGTGTTTTCATAGTCATTACTCACTTCCTATACAATTCTGTCTTTAAAACAACGTTTTCCTCTCAGCAGACAAACAAGTTAATCTTAACTAACAAGCAAATATGAACACCTATGTGCTAACCGATAGCATCTAAATAACAAACATGGATTAAATCATGTATAACATTATAACTAAGCTCATGTCATCCACTAAATTTAAAAATCTATCAATGTTCTATGTCATCATTGGCCAAATTAGAATTTAACTAACTAAAAACCTGGGATTATGCAATGTTATGCAACTAAACAGATATTAAGCAAACAAAAAGAAGAAGAAGAAATTTACTACAAAATTAAACTAATAACTACTAACATGCAATTAACTATATGTAACATGAAATTACTCTATATGATGCAGTTACACTACATGCTCTAAACTACTGACTAAGCTCAATACCCCCAAACTTAAAATGAACAATGCCCTCAGTGTAATTAAAAGTGCAAGAATACTCCCCTAAGTGTCAATGTCATCTCCGTTCGCCTCCTCATGATCCGATGGTATATCAGGCGATGGATAAGTTTGAGATATTTTATAGTTGGAAGAGTGTGGGCTTCTAACTTTACTGCACAATTGGTTACCCCTGGAAAGGATCAACAAGAACTATTAGACTTTATTTAATTATAACCAATACTAACTGCTAAAAATTTAATTAACTATAATAATAATAAACTTATTAAAGCAGAAAGAATTGAACACAAAGGAAGAAAAATGATAGACTATGGATAATGGAGACTTAAATAAATAGGGAGAGAGAGAGATATTTGATGGGGTGCCTCCCATCAAGCGCTCGATTTATAGTCTGTTAGTTGGACTCTGTGCTTGACATCGCTATCCAATTCCTCTACGATATGCTAAGAACCTTCCATCCATTAGAACTACTATGTGTGTAGGTAGGTTCCCATCTTACGAGTCTGTGAATTGAAACAACCTAGCATATTTCCTGTACATGATGCCCCAGTTCTATTGCATAGCTAGGTGCTCCGTCCGTTATATTAGTGAATAAATTGCTGCATTGAGGCATGAAAAATACAATGGACTTTTCCTCTTCTCTTTTCTCTTCCTCAGCCCACCATGGTGTATAAGAGGCCTCTTTATCATCCTGATCTTTACTTTGAACGTGGCTACCAAGAGGACATGGGTGTGTAAATTTCACTGAATTTTTTAACTCTGACTGAAAAGTCACTTGGGGTATTATACAAGTCGTTTCATGTTCTTCATTTTCCATACCCTCAGTTGTCTCCTCAATGTCCACTCCTTTAAGTTCATTCAGTGGCATGTACACTTCTGGCTCTCCATCAGTTTCATATTCCATGTCATAGCACCAATTGTTTGGAGGGCGATTGTTCAAGGCTTCGAACATTTGATCCATCTGATTCAAAAGATTTTGAATTGACCTTTCTTGCTCAATCATCTGCTCCTCAGTTGATGCAACAAATTTGAACCACAAATCCTCCAATCTTGAATTATCTTGTTCAGTTTTGAAATCCATGTATTGTGGACCATTCATTGAGGAGTTAATGAGTTGTTCCATCTGTCTGTTAAGATTTTGGCTTGATAACTCCTGACTCAACATCATCTCTTCATGGTCTGCTATGCTTTTTGACATGAATTCCTTCAACTCTAAATTTTCCTCTTGTTACATTGGAGGTAGATATGAGAAATCTGATGGATATGTTGGACTTGGAACATAGTCTTGGTCTTGATAGTTATAACTCCATTCATAATCCGGGTGATACCCCCAACCTTGATGATAATTGGGATTAACATAGCTATTGGAGTAATTACCCCCATACTATATTTGTCCAAAACTGATCTTGCACTAATAGCTTGGATGCTCGCCAGCGTAATATTCACATGTAACTACTATCTCTCGAGGACGTTGGGCTGCAAGAACATCCAACCTCTCCGAAAGTGTTGCAATTTGTGCTAACAATGTAGAAAATACATTGAGTCCCTTAGTGCTTATGTCCCTTGGTTGAGGCATATTTGCATAAGGCCATTGATAAGCAAAGTCACCATGGTTCTTGAACATAGAGAAATATAGGAAGAGAATTAGAATAAAATAAAATAAAATATTTAAATTAAGACTAATTTGATTGAAATTAATGTTGGCAAAATTATTAAACTAATTTCCCGGCAACGGCGCCAAAAACTTGTTGGTCGTTTTACCGATCAATATATATACATAGTCAACAGTAATAAAGAGTAAGTAAAGTATCGTTCCCACGGAGAATTAACTAATAAATTTCACCAAGCACTAGTCCATAACCATTTCAGTCTTATTTAAACGAATGATTTGATATTTTATATTTCAACTATGAAAATAAATAAACCTAACTATTCCTAGAGTAAGACTATATAATTAAGACTTGAGATCATAATATCATCTATTGAATTATTCAAATCCACACATTTCATGTTAAACCAAATTACTTGCAATGGATTGGTAGTTGAGAACACGAAAGTAAAGTACAGCCATATCTCAATGTACCATACTCATATTACATATAATCCATAATTGATAGAATACATATGAACACCCACATTACCTAAATCACTATATGTCTATGTGATTTACAAATAATTAGGGTTTTAGCCCAAGTTTTCAAATGACTACGAGCGGTGCTTCGGTATATGTTTATTCTAAGCACGAATTATACATCCCAATGCATTGTAGAACATACAATCACACACTAATAAGATCAGATCTAAACCCGTACTTCTTCTCTCAAGTCTATATGGATTATCATAGTAATTGATGGCCAATCAACTAAGCAAATAGCATGAATCTAATTAGACAAGCCCAAAGCAATCAATAAGGCTAACAATGAAATATATCAGAAATAACTAGTCCATAGAATCCATTGCAATCTCAGAATAGAGTTTAGATCATAGTTGAATCAAATCTATCATCCACATATAGAATAAACATCGTAAGATACAATTATGAATCAAAGAGAAAATAAGAGTAGAGAATTGTGGTGCAAATCTGTTCTCCTGATCCAAGATGGAATCTCTGATGCTTTCTAATTGCTTCAAGTCTTCGATCTAATCAACTCTAGAAATCACTACTCTAATCTAATATGGAAATTAAAGAGTAGAAAGCAATACTAGCTACGTGATCCCCAAGGGGTGGAATATCCTTTTCATCATGAAAATACGTCTAATATATAAGCCCTCATTGAACCCCCTCTCCGTTACGCTTTAATTTTAAAAATTAAAATAAAGTCAGCAGCTTCGGTCATCTACGCGCGCGGTCGCGCGCTGTCCCTTCATAATCATAACGCGGGCGTGCGAGTCCAAAGTCAGTTCTGGCCGATTGATGGCACGGGCGCGCGTGTTCCAGCTTGTTTAGCCACGCGGCTGCGCGACTTCTGTGTTCTACTTCCTTGAGTTTTGCTGCTGCTATGCTTCTGTGTCCGGCTGCTAATACTTCTTCTATCAATGCTCAGTTGTTTATCTCCACTTGACTCTCGTGTCATGCCTTCAATGATCTCATGCCACCTATCAACGCTGAGCTATGCCATTTCCTGCACTTTTACACCAGAGGGGTTCTCAATACATGCAATGCAAAATAACATGAAATGCAACTAAAAATACACTAAAATGTACTTAAGATGGGCATAGTTCTCGTGAATTAATATCTAATAAGTAGGTATAAAACCCACTTATCATGTGCTACTTGCTCATTTATATCTGATGAATTTGCTAGGAGGTTAGAATTTCCTAGTGAAGAGTTAAATTTCCCTTACACATACAAATTATTAATAGAGAGGTGATTCCTGTTAAGTTCGTATACAAGAATTGTAGGGTGAACATAAAGGGAAATATTATGACAGTAGACTTAATCTCGATTAAACTTGGAGAGTTTGATGTTATATTGGGAATGGATTGGCTATTCAATTATGGAGCAATAATTGATTGCCAAAAGAAAAGTGTAAACCCTATGACTATGTCAAAGGTAGTTTTCTATGGTATCAAATTCTCGACAAGCAAAATGTCTGACGATTATACAGGCAAAAAAGTTATTGAGTCAAGGTTATGTAGGGTACTTAGCTAACATAGTCGATACTCAGAAGAAGGGTGTGAAATTAGAGGAGATACTGGTTGTTAGGGATTTGGCAGACGTGTTTTCGGAGGATTTACCAGGACTTTCGCCTGATAGAGATATCGAGTTCATTATCGATTTAGCACCAGGAACTTCTCCAATATCGAAGGCTCTGTATAGGATGGCACCGATAGAGATAAAGGAACTGATGGTACAACTGTAAGAGCTGCTAGATAAGAAATACATTCAGCCGAGCGTATCACCGTGGGGAGCCAGTGTTATTCGTGAAGAAGAAGGATGGGTCAATACGTCTTTGCATTGATTATAGGGAATTAAACAAAGTCGCTATTAAGAATAAATATTCATTGTCAAGAATAGATAACTTGTTTGATCAATTGAAGGGTGCTAGATATTTCTCGAAGACAGATTTGAGAAGTGGGTATCATCAATTAAAGGTAAGGAAGGAGGATGTACCAAAGACGACATTCAAGAACTCGATATGGACATTACGAGTTTCTGGTAATGTCTTTTGGTTTGACCAATGCTCCTGTAGCATTCATAGATTTGATGAACAGGGTGTTTAAACCATTTTTAGATAAGTTTGTAGTGGTATTCATTGATGATATTTGGTGTACTCTAAGTCTCAAGAAGAACACGTGGAACATTTACGTTTGACACTAGAGACGCTAAGAAAGTAAAAGTTATATGCAAAATTCACTAAGTGTGAAATTTGGCTAGAACGTGTGCAATTTTTGGGACATGTGATTGACAAAGATGGGATTTCAGTGGACCCATCAAAAGTTAAAGCTGTAATAAATTGGGAACAACCAAGGACTCCATTAGAGGTGAGAAGTTTCTTGGGACTGGCAGGCTATTATAGACAGTTCATATAGAACTTTTCCAAGATTGCCACTCCGTTGACAAATTGACAAGGAAATCTATAAAATTTGTCTGGACAGACAGAAAGTGCAAAGAAAATTTCTAAGATTTGAAAAAGAAGTTAAGTGTGGCACCTGTGCTATCATTACCAGATAATACAGGAAATTTTATGGTGTATATTGATGCATCACATAAAGGACTAGGTTGTGTCCTTATGCAAAATGGTAGAGTCATTGCGTATGGAGATGGTTAGAATTGATAAAAGATTATGATTGTGAGATCTTTTATCATCCAGGTAAAGCCAATGTGGTTGCCGATGCCTTGAGTAGAAAGGGTTGGGAAAAGTTGATGTTGTTAACCAACTAGGAGGAGCTCATTTCAGCAATGGCAAGATTAGAGCTGGAAATAAAATTTCCAAAACAATCGATGAAAGATTATTCCAATGGAAGCTGGTCCAACTTTGGTGGACAAGGTAAAGAATGCTTAATACAAGATGAAGAATGCAGAAAAATAAAGGAAAGTGTGGTTGAGGGTAATGAAGAGAAGTACAAGGTTGATACGAGGGATTGCTAAGATTCAAGGAATGAATTTGGGTTTCCGACAATACCGGATATTAAAGACAAAATCTTGACAGAAGCTCATAACTCAAGATATAGATTCATCCGGGAAGTATGAAGATGTATCAAGATTTACGGCGATATTTTTGTGGCCAAATATGATAAGAGATGTTGCAGAATGTGTTGCGAAATGCTTAACATGTCATAGAGTAAAGGTCGAGCATCAGAGACGAAGCGGATTACTACACCGTTGGAAATACCAGAATTGAAGTGGGAGCATATCACAATAGATTTTGTGGTAGGTCTTCCAACTACTCAGAAAGGATACGATGCGATTTGGGTGATAGTGGATAGATTAACAAAATTAACACACTTTTTGCCAATAAAGATTAGATTTAATCTTGAGTAGTTTGCAAAGTTGTACGTTAAAGAGATCGTTTCGAGACATGGAGTTCCTGTGTCAATTGTGTCAAACAGAGATCGAGATTCACGTTAAATTTTTGGAAGAAAACTACAAGAATGTATGGGAAACAACTGAGAATGAGTACGGCGTACCATCCTCAAACAGACGGCCAAAGCGAACGAACAATTCAAACGTTGGAAGATATGCTTAGAGCATGCATCATGGATTTCAAAGGGAGCTGGGACGATCATCTACTGTTGACAGAATTTGCCTACAACAATAGTTATCACGCAAGCATTGGCATGCCGCCATACGAAGCACTATACGGTAGGAAATGTAAAACACCACTATGCTGGGATGAAGTTGGTGAACGTCAACTGTTAGGACGGAACTGGTATAGCAGACTGCTGAAGTTATCAAACTCATCAGAGCAAGACTGGTAGATACTCAAGATAGACAGAAGAAGTATGTTGATCAACACAGACAAGATTGCGAATTCGACGTAGGAAATTTTGTTTTCCTAAAGTTTTTCTTGGAAGGGAAAAATTCATTTTGGCAAGAAAGGAAAGCTAAGCCCAGGTTTATTGGACTCTTCGAGGTACTGTGAAGAGTAGGTGAAGTGGGCTTATGAGGTAGCTCTACCTCTAGGTTAGAAACATGTTCACAAACATTTTCCATGTTCGGTGCTGCGACCGTATAAACCTGATTACAAAATTGTGATGAGTATGAACGTTACAGTTTGATAAGGACTTGTCTTATGAGGAAGTTCCTATCCAGATAGT
>CM029016.1:102362871-102500721 GCA_016801055.1 Panax notoginseng
GAAATATTGGTATGTATTTTATTGTGGAATTTCTACCTTTTTCATGTCGGAGTTACTATTCATGAGTTACTATTCCGAGTTACTATCCATGAGTTACTATTCACGAGTTACTATTCACGACAAAATTGGTTTCTTTTTCTAACCAAATTATAGTTGATTTATGAATATTACTCTTGAGATTAATCTATATGTTGATTATATTGATTTTATTATCATATATAACATTTTTATAACCTAATGATGATATTTCTCTTTGACTTGAGTGTAAAGATGGGTAAATTTTTGGTATGATCATGACTATGGGTTCTCTTTGGCCAGTAGTGCAAAGTTGAATTGTTGACTGGTATGATCATGACCATTGAATTTATAATTGAATATCTTTAGCTTAAGCGCAAAGGTGAATTGATCAACATGGTTATAATTATTGTTTATATAAATTCTGAAATGATTATATATTTCTTTAAGATAATAATATATTTGGCCTGTAGTGCAAAGATGAACTGTTGTTGAATATCTTTGGCCTGTAGTGCAAAGATGGTCTGTTGATGAATATCTTTGGCCTGTAGTGCAAAAGATGAACTGTTGTTGAATATCTTTGGCCGTAGTGCAAAGATGGATTTATTAGTATGATTATGAACAGGAACTGTGATTTGGTATAACCATGATCTTTGATGTTTCAGGTAAAGACATGTGATGAAAATATTCTTCGTCCTGGGTGCGAAGAAAATTTAGAATCACAATTATGATTATGAGTTATTCATATGATTGTGGAAAGGAACTGTTGAGTGATGTTACAGAGATAAAACATTATTGGTGGACTTTTAATGTGGAGAAGATAATAGACTTTATGGTCTATTTGACTCTTCTAATGGATTGCTCGTTCCGCTGCAACTATGGTTGAAAATTTTTATCATCTACCATATGTTCTAAATCTCTGATTTATTACTGATGAAGACTATTGATAATTTATTTATCTTTAGTCATGATATTCTTTAATGGGCTAGTTGTGCTCACCCTTCTGTTCACAATTCCTTTCAGGTAATAAGAGTGTAGTTGGGTCGAGCGGAGGTAACAGGGGAATAGAACGGTGGTCATCATTTAGTAGTTATATTTGGTGAATCATCTAGGGTGAAGCGAACCCAACATTGGAAGGGTGTTTTGTCACTATCATACAAGATGTCTAATGACATACAACCTCGTGTCATCATAAGACAGGGTTGTGCTCATCCACTTGCTGAGTATATATACGAGCACTACCTATATAATCTTGGTGTTTGTTTGAAGTATAATTCTCAATTAGTGACAGTAGAGATAATGATATGTCAAGAGAAGACTCACCATTGGAAAGAATATTATAGTAATCTTCTCTTTTTTCTTTGGGGTCTATTGGGTCAACCAAGGATAATTCTGTGGCCGTATGATATCTATAATAACCTAGACGCATGGCCTCCCATGTACGAAGGTTTCCTTGAGCACTTTCCAAATATTCTAATTTCTAAAACAGTTTTTGACTATACCTTTATATAAGGTGTCACTGTGAGGTGCTGTCCACGGTTGGGACATGTGTCACATTTGGTATATATTTATATCCAAACTCACAGCATATGTGTTGTTGTATTTTGCACGACAATTGTTGTAATAAAGTTGTAGTTATTTTCTGTACCATGTATTTGGCGACTCAGAATAGGTTGGATGGAATGGACCTATTTTGGGGTTGTCACATTTGGTATCAGAGCTATAAGTAAAGAGCCCCGAGCCTCTCGCTGGTGACTTCCTGTTGATGGGGGATGCACCGAAGCCAGACTCTCCGTAGGGGACGCCGTTCTGCGGTAGCAAACTGATAGGTATCAATGTAAGGTGCTGACACAAGTTGGTGTCCAAAGTTATATTTGGTATCAGAGCTTAGGGATATGATCTCTGGCGGAGATCTGAAAATAAAACTAGGAGGAGAGAGATGAGTAAATCATTTGCTAGTGTGTCCTACCTAAGCTTATTTGTTGGTCAGTCATAATATCGGGATATTATGTGATATGTTAATTTGTTCAATTGACCCTTATTTTGAAACTGTATTCTAGAATGATATCTGAAATACAGGAGATGAGCATTGGAGAAATCATGATGACAGGGAAGATGGAATCTGAAATGAAAGCAAGGTATTCTCAACTCTTTGAAATACCATGTACGTAAATTTTGGGGACGAAATTTCATAAGGAGTGGAGATTGTAAGACCCCGAATTTTATGAAATAAAAGTATTCAATTTTTCTTATAATTACAATTTAATAAATGGTTAAATTGATAAAAAGTTAAAGTTAAGGGTGATATATGAATTTTTTTCAAAAATACGCAAGTGGTTATAAAATATTCATTGTTGTCGGTGAATATTCGTGTGGTCGTGGAATATTCTTTCTGTCGGGGAATATTCGTACGACGGTGCAGCTATTTGTGGGCCCCATACCGAAAAACGATTGGATGAAGATAACGATAAAAATTGAGTTTTATAATTAACGGCGTAGTTGTTACCGTTAACACTGTTGGAATATCCGGTGGTTAAAATACAGTAGTACGCGTTATTGCACAGTAGCACACGGTATTGCACAGTATTTTTGAAATTATTGATTCTTATGTAAGAAGGCACTACTCAATAATTGTTACAGTAGTTACTGTTCAATATTTTATTTTATTGATTCAATAATTGTTGCGTTGATATTTTATATTATTGTTGTTTCAATAATTGTTGCTGCACAGTATTTTTCATTATCAGATCAATAATTCATATTATTTAAATAATATTATTAGATAGCATTATTGATAATGTCTAGAAAGGTCTGTCTAAGGAGAGGTTTGGTCATCTAATTGCGCGCTAGTAAGGAGAAATCCTTATTGGAAAGCCCCCTCTTTCCTGGGAACGGCCTGGTTGTCATAAT
This sequence comes from Panax notoginseng, assembly GCA_016801055.1. Taxonomy (NCBI): domain Eukaryota; kingdom Viridiplantae; phylum Streptophyta; class Magnoliopsida; order Apiales; family Araliaceae; genus Panax; species Panax notoginseng. Next base: position 102,365,797 of record CM029016.1, read on the forward strand.
TGTGACTCTGTAATATTATTTGTGAATAATTAATTATTGATTTATATGATAAAGAAATATTTATTTTATGTGGATATAAATGAGGGATATAATTTTTGTGGTTAAAAATGAAGGAGTTAATGTTGAGGTGTTTTATCTGTATTTTTGTCGGAACGGAGGTATTGAAAATCAAATTAGGGTTTTTGAGATATTTTACGAGGGTTATAATTTTTAATCCGACCGTTGGATCGTGGTAATATTTGGATATGTTATACATATATAAGTTGAGTATATGTCCACAAATTTTGAACCGTTAAAAATGAACGTATGATTTGTTATGAATTTTACGAGATGACTGGTTCAGAAATTGTTGAATTTTCAGAGTTAATCATTTTGGTAGAAAATTCTAGAATTGGTGGGCCCCACTCTTGGTTGGTGAAGAAATGTCCTGAGATTTTTATTCAAATGTGGTGGATGGGAATAGTAGCATGTAAAGCCATCAGGTTGCATGTTAAGTCTGCTTCGACGTGCTAACATTTTTCTATAAATAGAGGGCTAAGTTAGAATTGAAAATCACACCAGAAACATAAGCTTTCTCTCTTTCTCTCTCTATATTATGAAGCATATTTTGTGAGTATTTAGATACTTTGAGAGTTGCTATTCAGTGCAAGTTTCCTTCGGCTTTGCATTCCAGTCAGAAATACTGCACTTTTGAGGTAAGGGATAGTAAGGAATTTTAAGGGTTGTTATGTTTTTCAGTTTCGTAATTTTTCTGACCTTCAAAAATTTTGGAAAAATTTGAAATGATATTTTGATGAGTTTTCTTGATTGTGTCCAAAAATGGTGATTTTTGGATGTATAGATTAAGAGTTATGAATTTTATGAGAAAAGACTATTTTAAAAGTAACCGCTTATAACTCCTTGTAGTTAACTCTAAAATTGATAAAATTTTTATTGGGATTACATGTATATGATAGGAGTATACTCTGTGAATTTTAGAATTTTTAGACAAAAGTACAATTTTTGATAAATGTCTAAATATTCGGCTGTTTTGGCCATATGAAAAATATGAAATGACTTTTAAAAATTCTGAGAAAAATATATGTTCACTATGGGACTATATTATGCTAAATCCCAGAAAAGAAATATTTTTGGAACTGATTTGGTATTTTTCATGAAAATGGTCTAGTTATGAGTAAATGAATTAAATATGTTTTGTGAAGTAAGAAAATTAGAAAATAGGATTTTATGGCTTGAGAATCCTATATGAGGTATATGCAGATTTTTGATGAGGGTTTTTGGTTATTGGTGATGAAATATTATGAGTTTGGCATTTTAAGATGATTAAATGCATTATTTAGTAAAGAGTAAACAATTAAAATAAATTGTTTATAAGCTTAAGAAATATTATTCTTTCAATATCATTATACCGAAATATTGGTATGTATTTTATTGTGAAATTTCTACCTTTTTTATGTCGGGGTTACTATTCATGAGTTACTATTCACGAGTTACTATCCATGAGTTACTATTCACGAGTTACTATTCACGACAAAATTGGTTTCTTTTTCTAACCAAATTATAGTTGATTTATGAATATTACTCTTGAGATTAAATCTATATGTTGATTAAATTGATTTTATTATCATATATAACATTTTTATAACCCTAATGATGATATTTCTCTTTGACTTGAGTGTAAAGATGGGTAAATTTTTGGTATGATCATGACTATGGGTTCTCTTTGGCCAGTAGTGCAAAGTTGAATTGTTGACTGGTATGATCATGACCATTGAATTTATAATTGAATATCTTTAGCTTAAGCGCAAAGGTGAATTGATCAACATGGTTATAATTATTGTTTATATAAATTCTGAAATGATTATATATTTCTTTAAGATAATAATATATTTGGCCTGTAGTGCAAAGATGAACTGTTGTTGAACATCTTTGGCCTGTAGTGCAAAGATGGTCTGTTGATGAATATCTTTGGCCTGTAGTGCAAAGATGAACTGTTGTTGAATATCTTTGGCCGTAGTGCAAAGATGGATTTATTAGTATGATTATGAACAGGAACTGTGATTTGGTATAACCATGATCTTTGATGTTTCAGGTAAAGACATGTGATGAAAATATTCTTCGTCCTGGGTGCGAAGAAAAATTTAGAATCACAATTATGATTATGAGTTATTCATATGATTGTGGAAAGGAACTGCTGAGTGATGTTACAGGGATAAAACATTATTGGTGGACTTTTAATGTGGAGAAGATAATAGACTTTATGGTCTATTTGACTCTTCTAATGGATTGCTCGTTCCGCTGCAACTATGGTTGAAATTTTTTATCATCTACCATATGTTCTAAATCTCTGATTTATTACTGATGAAGACTATTGATAATTTATTTATCTTTAGTCATGATATTCTTTACTGGGCTAGTTGTGCTCACCTTCTGTTCACAATTCCTTTCAGGTAATAAGAGTGTAGCTGGGTCGAGCGGGGGTAACAGGGGAATAGAACGGTGGTCATCATTTAGTAGTTATATTTGGTGAATCATCTAAGGTGAAGCGAACCCAACGTTGGAAGGGTGTTTTGTCACTATCATACAAGATGTGTAATGACATACAACCTCGTGTCATCATAAGACAGGGTTGTGCTCATCCACTTGCTGAGTATATATACGAGCACTAACTATATAATCTTGGTATTTGTTTGAAGTATAATTCTCAATTAGAGACAGTAGAGTGATATCTATCATAACCTAGACGCATGGCCTCCCATGTACGAAGGTTTCCTTGAGCACTTTCCAAAGATTCTAATTTCTAAAACAGTTTTTGACTATACCTTTGTTGGGGTTTCGATACAGAAACGCACAGCGGAGTTAAAATTTAAAGCAATTTCGAAACCCTAAAACAGGATCCATGCGAAAAATAATTAATTCTGTGGTAAGAAATTATACCGATTGTAAAAGCTAGAATCGATGTGGTTGAATCTCCAACGCAATTCAAACGGACTGCGTCTCTACGGTATCCACACGAACGCTCCACACGAATCGTCCTACGATTTGCAGAAGAAGGAAACGTGGTACTCGCCACTAAGGATGAGGATTTTCTCAACTGTTTTCTCTAGTCTCTCTCTAAGAGCAGCTAGGGTTTTTTTTTTGTTTTGACGTAAAAACTAAAGTGACTGATATATATCATATATATAGCAGTTAGGAGGAATTAATCAAAACTTAATGTTAATAAAATTCGAATTAATATATATCTTAATTAAGTCTTACTTAATTAATATACCTATATATAAATTATCCTATTAATTTAAATTCGTAATTTAAAATTATATCAATCATATTGACATATTTAAATCTTTACAATTTAAATTAATTTCCTTTTAATTGCGTTCTTTGTGTGTGACCCTATAGGTTATTATTACGTTGGCAATAACTTTAAAATCATATTATAAAGTTATAAACGGTGAGCGGCATCTAGTAATGCATCACTGCTACCCAAGTAATAATAAGATCGATGATTCGATGCAACCTTTTCATGACCAATGTTTCAATGTAATTTAATCCTTTTAACCTTAATATCCTAGATTAAACTCGAGTCATGGAATGTGTCATACTCTTCATAATTTAATTTGAGTTTTCTTGATCAATGAGTAGACTATATGAAACAAATCACTATTTGAGCATGGCCATGCATTTCATAGTCCTACTCAATCAAGAGGCCTATGGATATCACCTATAAAATATAGGATGGTTAAATTCCATCTAGATCACTCATATTTCTCACACGATTCATAATGAACCCAATAATCACCTTTATAGTCCAACCTATTAAAGGTGACATTTGATGATATCAAAGTACATAAATTCTCGTGTAGTAATATAGCGGTTTCAGGTCGGAGGACCATTACATCATTGTCACTATGAGAATTGCTAATGACACTTCGTATAATGCTCCATATAGAATTCTCATGGTGGGTCTGTCCAGTACATCGTTCTCTAACATGTATCTATGCATTGACTTAATATCTCATATATTTATGACCAATGAGATTTGGTCATCAGTCAATCCACATACTAGTCTCAATGCATCATTGTTGTCCCATCAACAATGATACTCGACTAGGGACATTTAAGAACAATGATACTAATTATAATTATATAATCTCATGTTCAAGTCACATACTTGAAACTATATAATTTGTATCACTATTCTAAGGAATTTTATTATGTTAACAATTATATTACGCAGTAAATAAAACCATAATAAAATCATTTATTTATTCAATCAACAATAATATCAAATGTTAAGCAATTATATCAAATAATTGGCCTCTAGGGCATAAACTCTAACAGTCTCCCACTTGCACTAGAGCCAATCACTCATGTATCTAATACCCATGGAACTAATGTGACCGTCATGCTTCTGCTGTGACAAAGCCTTGGTCAGTGGATCTGCAACATTATCATCTGTTGGCACTCTTCCTATATGTACATCTCCTCTGTCAATGATTTCACGGATGAGATGGTACCGCCTAAGTATATGATTGGATCGTTGGTGAGATCTGGGTTCCTTAGCCTGTGCAATGGCTCCATTATTATCACAGTATAGAGCAACCGGATCAACAATGGTTGGAACAACACCAAGTTCAGTGATGAACTTTTAATCCATACAGCCTCTTTTGTAGAATCAGCTACTGTCTCTTGCTTCGAACTTTTCCAGCTAACAGCACCACCATTAAGGCAAAACACAAAACCTGACTGAGACTTATAGTTATCATTGTCAGTTTGGAAAATAGCATCTGTGTAACCCTTTATTGCCAGTTCGTCTTCACATCCATATACCAAGAATGAATCCTTAGTCCTTTTCAAGTACTTGAGGATATTCTTGACTGCTGTCCAGTGACCTTCACCTGGATTCGACTGGTATCTGCTCGTCATGCTCAAAGCATACGAGACATCCGGACGAGTACATATCATTGCATACATGATAGATCCAATTGCCAAAGCATAAGGGATCTTTCTCATACGCTCCTCATCATCTTGTGATTTAGGACATTGGGCCTTAGAGATCTTTATACCATGAGTCACGGGTAAATTTCCTCTTTTCGCCTCTTGCATGCTGAACCGTTTCAACACTTTATCAATATATGTACTTTAACTTAGGCCGAGCATTTTTCTCGATCTATCTCTATAGATCTTGATACCTAAAATATAGGCAGCATTGCCCAAATCTTTCATGGAGAAACATTTTCCTAACCATGTTTTTACAGCATGTAAGGAAGGAATGTTATTCCCAATAATTAATATGTCATCAACATATAATACTAGGAATACAATGTGACTCCCACTAACCTTCTTATATACACAAGGTTCATCTTCATTTTTAATAAAGCCAAATTCTTTGACTGCTTCATCAAATCGAAGATTCTAACTCCGAGAGGCTTGCTTCAATCCATAAATGGATCGCTGCAGCTTACATACCTTTCCAGCATCCTTTGGAGTGACAAAACCCTCAGGTTGTGTCATATACACATCCTCAAGTAGATTTCCGTTAAGGAAAGCAGTTTTGACATCCATCTGCCAGATTTCGTAATCATAAAAAGCTGCAATAGCAAGTAAGATCCTGATGGATTTAACCATTGCCACTGGAGAAAAGGTTTCATCATAGTCAACACCTTGAATTTGTTTGAAACCTTTTGATACCAGTCGGCCTTTATAGGTTTGTACATTACCATCCATGTCGGTTTTCTTCTTGAAAACCCACTTGCACCCGATTGGTTTTACACCTTCGGGTGGATCAACCAAAGTCCATACTTGGTTAGTATACATGGAGTCCATTTCAGATCTCATGGCTTCAAGCCATCTCTCAGAATCTGGTCCATTCATAGCTTCTTGGTAGGAAGTAGGCTCATCCTGATCTATGAGCATCACATCACCGTTTTGAGTCACAAGATATCCATAATATCTCTCGGGCTCTTGGCGTGTCCTACCAGATCTACGAATTCCTTGTGTAATTTGAGCAGGTTCACTTTTCACAATTTCTTGTGGTTCCTGCTCACGTTCCAACTCAGGTTCAATGATATTTTGTGGTTCTCGAATTTCTTCGAGTTCTACTTTCCTCCCACTATTTCCTTTAAAGACAAATTCTCCTTCTAGAAAAATACCAGTTCGAGCAACAAACACTTTATTCTCAGAAGGTTTGTAGAAATAATACCCTTTTGTTTCTTTTGGGTATCCCACAAAATTACATTTGTCAGATTTGGGTCCGAGCTTATCAGAATCCAGACGTTTTACAAATGCCTCGCATCCCCAAATCTTCATGAACGACATACTAGGACGTTTCCCAGTCCACATCTCATATGGTGTCTTTTGAACCGTCTTTGTAGTAACACGGTTAAGTGTTAATGCAGCTGTCTCTAGGGCATGACCCCAGAAGCTTATTGGAAGATCTGCATGACTCATCATTGATCGTACCATGTCCAACAAGGTTCGATTCCTCCTCTCAGACACACCATTCCATTGTGGTGTTCCAGGTGGAGTGAGCTGTGATATAATACCACACTCCTTTAGATGGTCATCAAAGTCTTGGCTTAAGTATTCACCTCCTCGATCGGATCGAAGGGCTTTTATGCTTTCGCCAAATTGGTTTTGAACTTCATTCTTGAATTCCTTAAACTTTTCAAAGGATTCGGATTTGTGTCTCATTAGATACACATATCCATATCTACTGAAGTCGTCAGTAAATGTAATGAAGTAATAAAACCTACCTCTTGCTAACGAACTCATGGGTCCACATACATCACTATGTATAAGTCCCAATATATCGTTAGCCCGTTCATTGTGTCCAGTGAAATGGGCTTTAGTCATCTTGCCTAATAAACAAGATTCGCATTTTTCATATGATTCAAAATCAAATGAATCCAAAAATCCATCTTTATGGAGTTTTGATATGCGTTTCTCATTTATATGGCCCAAACGACAGTGCCAGAGATATGTCGGATTTGAATCATTTGATTTAAATCGTTTTGTGTTTATGTTATAGATAGGCATTTCTAAATCAAGAATATAAAGACCGTTAAACAATTGTGCAACACCATAACAAATATCATTTAAGTAAAACGAACAACGATTGTTCTTAATTATAAATGAAAAACCTTTCTTGTCCAAACAAGAAATAGAAATAATGTTTTTGCTTATAGCAGGCACAAAATAACAATCTTCTAATTCTAAAACTAGTCCAGTGGGCAAAGATAAATGATAAGTTCCTACGGCCAGTGCAACAACTTTTGCTCCATTCCCAACTCGTAGGTCAACCTCTCCTTTCGCCAAAGTCCTACTCCTTTGGAGTCCCTGCACATGAACACAAATGTGAGAACCACATCCAGTATCCAATACCCATGATGTAGAAGTAGACAAATTGACTTCTATAACATATATACCTGAATCAGAAGTTGTACTTCCTTTCCTTTTCTTCACTTATTCCAAATAAGCATGACAGTTCCTTTTCCAGTGTCCAGGTTTTCCACAGAAGTGACATTCACCTTCTTTAGCCACCCCACCTTTAGGTTTTAAAGCCTGTTTGGTTTTGGAATTGGGTTTGGCAACAGACTTAGATCCTATCTTCTTTTTTCCTTTCCAATTTCCCTTAGCATTCCCCTTTTGCACCATCATTATGGGAGCGGGTCCTGCCTTTTTCATGTTGTTCTCGGCAGTTCTTAACATGCTCAACAACTCAGTAAGGAGTTTCTCAATTTCATTCATAAGATAGTTCATAACAAATTGAGAGTAGCTGATGTTCAAAGATTGTAAACCAAGATCAGTTTGGGCTTCCGGAGTGATTGGAAAACCCAACCTATCAAGGTACTCAATATACCCAATCATTTTCAGCACATGTGGACCAACTGGATCACGTTCACCCATCTTGCAGTGATACAACGCTTTGCTTGTATCATACCTCTCCTGTCGAGCATGCCCTTCGAATAATTTCTTGAGATGCTCGATCATCTCATAAGCATCCATTAACTCATGTTGCTTCTGAAGCTCAGCGTTCATGGTTGCTAGCATGAGACAACTCACATCCAGAGCATCATCTTGATGCTTCTTGTAAGCATTATGCTCCGCACGTGGTGCAGTGACAGCTGGTGCTGCAAGAATGGGCCCATCAAGGACATATAGCTTACGCTTTTGTTTGAGGACAATCCTCAAGTTCTTGTGCCAGTCAAGAAAATTAATCCCACTCAGCTTGTCCTTCTCAAGGACTGATCATAGTGAAAGACTACTTGTGTTGTTGTTGTTTGCCATTGATATCTACAATTTATAAGTGCCAAAATAATAAGTCAAATTGTAGAGTTGATATTATGTAATTGATAATAGTACATTCAAAATATACCTCTCACTATTTTATTCAAATTAATAGCCCTCACCATTAATTCGGAAAGAATTTTCTATTAAATCTTTCTAGTGAGCCAAGATCTATATTTCATTATGACTTAAGTTAGCTTTGGCTAATCTCTTAAAACATAATTATTTAGGTAGACAACCCTTTGTCAATTATATCATATATAACTCTTGGATAGTTTGGTAAATAACAATTATTTTTAGTCCATCTAATGGTACCTACCAAACTCTATGCTTCTAAGTCCACAATCCTATTGAGATAACTTAGTTAAGTCGGGCCCAATGATTTTAACAATTTGGATATCACAATTATCCTATCGCATCTTACCTAGATAAATAGGTTACTTTGCTTTGGCAAACCTACATCTATTGATCAAGGTCTTGATGAATGTTATTCATTAGAAGGCATCTGATTTAGACTTAATAATTTAATGAGGGATTTTATTAATTAATTTAGATCTCACCAATTTTAATCTTATTAAGCATGCACATTATTTATCATATCATATCGCATACAAGCATAAATAAAGTGCAAAATTAAATGTGTCACAGTTATGGCCCAATCCACTGTCAATCTTTTCAAGCTAATGAAAGATTAAAGGTCAATCTAAGGTGGTAAAAGATCTTAAAATAAATAGCTTCCTTGGATCTTCCTCAAGCATGTGCCTCCTCTCCATCATCATCTTTCCATCGTGTTCTCCATCTTGACATCTTCATTGATTACAGATTATTACATGACATAAAGAAATCTCGAGTTACATTCGAGGGGATTTAGATGAGAAGAGAATATTACATTAGAATTTATAGAAAGGCACGACATGCAAGCCGTATTTCAAAACCAAAACCACTAACCTATGGGTCAAAAGGCCATAACTGTGCACCATGCATATCACAATAAGCATATAACAATTTATATAAAATTAAAGAAAAATATATAACAAATTGGGGTCACGACCATCGTGCGCAGCAACGGGGGGGTCCAAGGGGGGGTCTCCCCCCCTGGCGGTGTCGGGGGCAGCGCCCCTGGAAATTTTTTTTGAACTACAATCTGTATTGCAGTATTTTTCCATTCGAATCTCTGAAACAGTTTCAGAATCTTATATTTTAATCCACCAAAACACCCATAATAACAAACATATATATCCAGTTTCGATTTAATCATATTAAAATGAATAACAGTACACCCTGAATTTATCATATATATCCAGTTTCGATTAATCATATTAAAACGATTCTTCACGCTTCTAATCCGATTAGAACAGTTATATTGTTATTCCACCGATTAAAGATACGATTAACAGTATCATCATATATATTACCAGAATACATATACAACGGAATATCATATATTCAATTTCATATCGGTAAACATGCATCATCATATATCATATATATCGAATACAATTAAAACATGTAATCTGAATTAATCTTTTCGTAAGTAGCTCTGATACCACTGTTGGGGTTTCGATACAGAAACGCACAGCGGAAATTAAAATTTAAAGCAATTTCGAAACCCTAAAACAGGATCCATGCGAAAAATAATTAATTCAGTGGTAAGAAATTATACCGATTGTAAAAGCTAGAATCGATGCGGTCGAATCTCCAACGCAATTCAAACGGACTGCGTCTCTACGGTATCCACACGAACGCTCCACACGAATCGTCCTACGATTTGCAGAAGAAGGAAACGTGGTACTAGCCACCAAGGATGAGGGTTTTCTGAACTGTTTTCTCTAGTCTCTCTCTAAGAGCGGCTAGGGTTTTTTTTTGTTTTAACGTAAAAACTAAAGTGACTGATATATATCATATATATAGCAGTTAGGAGGAATTAATCAAAACTTAATGTTATTAAAATTCAAATTTATATATATCTTAATTAAGTCTTACTTAATTAATATACCTATATATAAATTATCCTATTAATTTAAATTCGTAATTTAAAATTATATCAATCATATTGACATATTTAAATCTTTACAATTTAAATTAATTTCCTTTTAATTACGTTCTTTGTGTGTGACCCTATAGGTTATTATTACGTTGGCAATAACTTTAAAATCATATTATAAAGTTATAAACGGTGAGCGGCATCTAGTAATGCATCACTGCTACCCAAGTAATAATAAGATCGATGATTCGCTGCAACCTTTTCGTGACCAATGTTTCAATGTAATTTAATCCTTTTAACCTTAATATCCTAGATTAAACTCGAGTCATGGAATGTGTCATACCCTTCATAATTTAATCTGAGTTTTCTTGATCAATGAGTAGACTATATGAAACAAATCACTATTTGAGCATGGCCATGCATTTCATAGTCCTACTCAATCAAGAGGCCTATGGATATCACCTATAAAATATAGGATGGTTAAATTCCATCTAGATCACTCATATTTCTCACACGATTCACAATGAACCCAATAATCACCTTTATAGTCCAACCTATTAAAGGTGACATTTGATGATATCAAAGTACATAAATTCTCGTGTAGTAATATAGCGGTTTCAGGTCGGAGGACCATTACATCATTGTCACTATGAGAATTGCTAATGACACTTCGCATAATGCTCCATATAGAATTCTCATGGTGGGTCTGTCCAGTACATCGTTCTCTAACATGTACCTATGCATTGACTTAATATCTCATATATTTATAACCAATGAGATTTGGTCATCAGTCAATCCACATACTAGTCTCAATGCATCATTGTTGTCCCATCAACAATGATACTCGACTAGGGACATTTAAGAATAATGATACTAATTGTAATTATATAATCTCATGTTCAAGTCACATACTTGAAACTATATAATTTGTATCACTATTCTAAGGAATTTTATTATGTTAACAATTATATTACGCAGTAAATAAAACCATAATAAAATCATTTATTTATTCAATCAACAATAATATCAAATGTTAAGCAATTATATTAAATAATTGGCCTCTAGGGCATAAACTCTAACAACCTTTATGTAAGGTGCCACTGTGAGGTGCTGTCCACGGTTGGGACATGTGTCACATTTGGTATATATTTGTATCCAAATTCACAGCATATGTGTTGTTGTATTTTGCACGACAATTGTTGTAATGAAGTTGTAGTTATTTTCTGTACCATGTATTTGGCGACTCAGAATAGGTTGGATGGAATGGACCTATTTTGGGGTTGTCACATAAAGGGTATGTTTATAATGTTAAGGTTAGATAACCTGGGACGAATGTATTAATAACATCTGTTAATGAGATATGTATTGCTATTTATAAATGAATGGGTAATTAGATATTATTATATTATGGATTGTGAGCACCAAACTCGGGGGTCAGGTAACCCAAATTTGGGGGCATCACAGCTTTACCATTATCGATTTTTGTTGATGCCTATGTTGGTGTTGACTCCAACAATTTGATTTTTTTCGGTGTTGCCGATGCTTGTTTAATGTAGATAAATTGAGATGTTTTCTACATCTCTGTTAGGGATGACGTTCTGAAATCACTGGACCTTTTCGATGTATATGCTGGTAGTTGACAAAGGTGCATACCCTGCTGGTAGTTGGCAACGGTTGATCACTAAACTGTTTGATGCCTACTCGAACGGTAGTTTACAACAACGAAAAAAATTATTATTATTTTTTCAAGTCTGGGCATTTAATGTGTGTGCATATTTAACTCTACTGAGGATGCATGCTAAACTTTTTAATGGAGATGTGCGCTGATATATCGCGATTGCACATGTGCAGATCATGCATGATGTGATGATCTTAGGAGTCTATTGTCCTAGGTTGATGCACATGCTTAATTGACTTTACTAGATGTAGAAATATACCTCACCCTTTCTGAGGTGATTCAGAGTTTCTTTTAGCTGTTGGGTGCTTGTGCCCTATTTTTTGTGTTTTTTATTCGCGACCCAGCTGGGCTGATGATCTAGGTGCCGTTGACGTCCCTGGAGGGTGCGGCATGTTCTTTCACTGTCCAAATTTGAACTTCGGTGTAGAGGCCTCGACTTGTGAAGAATTGGTGCAGGTTGACATGTTTGATGGTGTAGATTTCATTCGCTAGACCTTTGGTCGTTGGTGTAACACACCTTTTCCCAAAAGAAAAAGGGATGTCACGCACAAACATAATAAATACAAACCTCAAATAAATCTCAAAATATCTCTAATGAAATTGAATACTTTGAAGTCACATACTCCAATTTAAATAGAAGGAACTCCACATTTACATAGTTTCTACTATTAAAAATAAATGCCAAAATGGCCCAAACATCTATATACAAAATATTAGGGAAACCAAGTCTAATGATAAGTCTCAAAAACTACTCTACTCATTTGGATCAAAGGTAGCTCTCATCCCACATATCCTGATCACTCCTGATTTTCTGCCGGAAAAAGAACACAGCGTGAGGCAATTGCCCAGTACGGATATAAAAATGCACATATATAAAACAATATATATATGTACCGAATGAACTGAATGAACGAACAATTTCAACTACTAACCAAATATGAATATATCGAATTTAGTGAGACAAGATACAAATAATTGACACTGTCGAACCGACAACTATAGTCAAAGGAATTCCAAACAAAATAAGGCTGAATCAAATAGTTATAAGGTAACAATTTCATACTGAGCTCAAATACAAATATCCAAAGGCTAACAAAATACATTGGTACCATGATGTATACAAATCAAATTGGATAGTATGCACGACACATAAGTCACTAATCCGTCAAACAAATCGAATCAAATCAAATACTGGGTCGACCCATACGTATCCTAAATAAATATATCAAATGGCCAAAGCTCATACCCAGAGCATACAAAAGGATACGCCGTGGACTGATCACACCGCCACGGAAGGTGTCATGCCCTTGTGTCAAGAGGACATGCTTGTGGTACCCCCACAGGTGGTTAGCTCAAGTATACTCTAATGATCAAACTACAAAATGTAAGCCAAAAGGGGTTCAAATCACAAGGCTTACATGACCATCTCCGAATGATATCAAATTATCAAATACAAACATACTCAATATCACAAGATATCAATGATCAAAACAACTCCCAAAGGTGAACAAAATTATACGAAGAATGATACAAACGAATAAAGTCTCCAAAACCTACTGACATGATTAGCTAGTTCAAGGAGTACAAATATAAATTTTAATGCCAATGCCAAAACGAAACTATCACAATAAATTTGACAACAAGGAATAATCCTGAGAGGCAATACCAATTTCCTAACGAGTAACAAACAAACGAATTAAATTTGAAAGAGTATCGCTGAAAAAATACGGAATCCGTACCTTAATATAGTACCAAAATAATTCGCCGAATCAAAATATCACCCGCTAAACTCCCTCAATCCGATCTAATTATCAAAATAAAATACAATACATATAATTAAATTATGAACTCATACAAATTATATTTTCATAAATTCAATATTTTTTTAATATACTATATTCAGTTCACAAAAAAAATACATTTTAATTGTAATAACAATATTATAATATTATTTATAATCTTTCCCCTTATTAAATTTCTGTAAATCTTTTAAATCTGTAGTATATATATATATATATATATATATATATATATATATATATATATATATGATTCTATATATATATAAACGTAAAGCGACGGTATATATATAAATATATAAGTAAAACTAATATGCAGGTTACCACAGTATATATGTAAATATAATGATCATAGTCATGCATGTCCCTTCAAATTCATATTAAAGACTTCCATATTGGGACAAATTTTAACTACCTTGAATCTCTAATGCAATATCAAACAAAGAAAGCTTCTCATTCAATTGAAAAAAAACTAGTAACTTAACAGTATGATCCAATTTCTTCACTTCCCTTTGTGTGGCTGAGTTCTCCCTTTTTTTTCTTTCAGTTGATTCGTATAGATATAATGAAGCAGTTAGGTTTAGGTTAATTTATTAATTAATATGTTTTATAAATACCCTTAATTTTATTAGGATTTAAAATTACACAATTATAAATTAGACCCAATTAATTAAAAGAGCCAATTTAATGTAATCATTTATTAATTATAGTCCAAATAAATTAACTACAGTTTGACCCAAATATAAGAAAAGCCCAATTAAATATTTTAAAGCTTACTTAAATATTTTATTATTATTTTATTGGGTATTACAGTTGAGCTCCTGCTTTTGAGTTAAAGACTCTGTTGAGAATTTTTCCCTTCTTTTGTTGTGGCAAGCTTATGTCACTATGATTTCTTTCAGGAGTTCTCCTTTTCCTTTGATGAGAGTCTTGATCCCGCCTTAGACTCCTTCCATTTCCTGGAATCAGAAAATGCCCCAGTCCTTTCGCATGTTGTTTATTTTTGCTAAATTTAAACTGTATTAAAAGAAAAGGAAAGTACAGACCTCAAGGAGAAGACCCAATCAAAATATAGCATAGACATCATAGGACAAAACTTTCACATGTTGTTGCCGAGTATTCATATAAGAAACTCTCTTTGTTGACCAAGTCGCGAGTGAGCAATATCTTGCATATCAAAAGAAAAAAATGCATCAAAAGTTTGACGGCTCGGCCGTCAGGATTAGTACACTCATGTGAATAAGGCATTTGAAGTAAAAGTTTATGAAATTAAATGAGTTATGAAATCACAAGGAAATTTTGAAACATCCATGGTTATTATTCATGGGTAGGATTAGATTCAAAAGGCTTATCTCCCTTTATCAGAGATACTTCATCTTCGCTCTAGACGTTCTTCTTCACAGACTTGATTTCATATGACACCTGCACTATGAGTGACGCAACTTTTAGCAGGGGTTTCATTTCTATGTTTTGCAAATCTTATTTATTTTTTCTTTTGCTTAACTTGTATTATTTTCTTAGGCTATCCAGAGTTACCCATTTAATGAGTTTTGGGCCAATGACTCCCAAACCTAACGGCTTTAGGGCACTAGGTGTTAAGACACCCCTTTGGGTTTACTGGCTCAAGTAACAAAGGCCACACTTGTCTACTCTATTTCTCCTCGCCTGAGCTTGTGTAAGATTCATTTTCTTAGGCTCTAAGTCACCCATGTAGTGAGCATTGGGCCGGTGACTCCCAAACCAGATGGCTTTAAGGTACCAGGTGTAAAGATACCCCTTGGGCTTAATTACTCAAATAACCTAGGCCATGATTCGGATTTGCTCAGGTTTTGCCTTTTCCTTTTTTCAGTGCTCGTTTTCTTAGGCACTAAGTTACCCATGTAACGAGCGTTGGGCTGGTGACTCCCAAACCAGACGGCTTTAGGGCACCTAGTGTAAAGACACCCCTCAGGCTTAATAACTCGAATAACCAAGGCCACGATTCGAGACATTATGTCGGTTACTTATCTTCTCATTAATTGTTATTATTGATACCAACCTGTGACACCCCCAAATTTGGGTACTTTCAATCAACAGATATGGTGCTACACGGTACTACTAACTATCCATTCATTCCAATGAAAACAACATCATGATGAGTGTATTTATTGCACTTATATTACAATAATAATAAATCCTTTTCCATGTTCTGTTAACCATTACATTCTTCATTGTCATAGTATAAGTTCATACAAATATACTAGTCTATTATAGGATAATCTATTTATCCATTTTGGCTTTGCCTCTATCCTTACTAGAACCCTCGGTTCGTTCGATCTTAGCTGTAATCATATAATTCAAGCAAGAAGTGAGCATAACTAGCTCAACAAGTCTAATAATATACAATATAACCACCACATCAAGTATCATATGATTAATCTTCACTAACTGAACAAAGAGTTATGAAGTACTATGAACCATCAAAATAGCACCTTTCATCCTCTTAAAATAATTCCAGAGTATATACAGTAACTTATAAATTATGAGCAGGTTAAAAGACCTTGAACATTCTTTTTGGTTTTCAGTCATGAAAAGGACAACCCGACACTAAGACTGTAAGTCCGATATATCTTACGAACACTTCTAGGTGATCAACCTGTAGTACTCTATGTTGATTCACACTCATCTGTTAAACGTATTTACGTTTATGTTTTGGCAACCTAGTGTGCCCGCTGAATAAACGACGTAAAATACTTTTGTTTATTCATACCAAGGCTTACCTTTGAATCCGTACCAAACAATTAGCATAGGATAGCATCATCAATATTATATTAAAAGACTTGTAAACAAATCAATCAAATTCTTAAGGTTTGTTTAGCCGAGTTAAAACTGGCTGTAGAAACTCGAAATTTTGCATTCCTGTTACTAACCTTGCAGAGGGAAAAATTGTCTTCCAGAGATAATCCCGGAAGTCAAATCAACACAGTCCCGGGGACAACCTCGGGATACTCAGTCAGTTTTATCTCAGAGACAACCCCAAGATATTCAGTTCCAGTCCTGGAGACAACCATGGGAGTTTCAGTTTCAACCTCAGAGATAACCTCGAGAAATGCAATTCCAGTTCCAGAGATAACATCAGAGAAGTCAGTTCCATCTCAGAGACAACATTGAGATAGTCAGTTCCAGTCCCGGAGATAACCCCGGGAGTTTCAGTTTCAACCTCGGAGATAACCCCGAGGAATACAATTCCAGTTTCAGAGATAACACCGGAGAATTAAGTTCTATCTCAGAGACAACCCCGAGATATTCAGTTCCAGTCCTGGAGACAACCCCGGGAGTTTCAGTTCCAACCTTGGAGATAACCCCGAGGAATTCAGTTGCAGTTCCGGAGATAACCCCGGAAAAACTTATTTCAATCCCCAGTAATCAGTTTCAACCTCGGTGATAGCCTCGAGGCACTCAGTCCCAAACCCAGAGATAACCCTGGGAGGTCAGGCACACCTTAGAGACAACCCTGAGGACATTTAGCACTTGCAGTAGCCCAATCTCAGAGATAACCCTGAGCAACGACTGCTAAATCAGGCCAGAACAGGAGATAACCCCGGTGAGGGGCAAAATAATCATTTTGCCATCTCAATCCCACATTCATGTCATCTCAACAAAATTTCAACCTACATGCTACACAGAAGTGTCCTATAAGAACCATAGCTCCTATCCCGAGTGACTATTACACAAGACAGTACACCGGATAGAATTTGAAGACTTAAAGACTGAGCATGGACCCATCTTCCCAACTTCGTACAACCTCTTACCCATGTCATTGTGTAGCTCTCGACAACAGCATTCTGAAAGGAATTATACGCCTCCATCGGATGCCCGAATTGAAAGTTATGAAGGTTCAAGAGGACAATGCATTGCACGAGTGCACGTACTTCGAGATAGCAAGGCCCACGGAGTCTGGGGCACCCCGGGTAGCTGCAGGTACACCTGCGACTGCCGCAGGTACACCTGCGGCTCCCCCTCTATAAATAGAGGGCTTGGGGTGGCCATTTAGAAGAGAAAATAAACTGAGTGCTTTCTCATTTCAAACACTTGTGAGCTTATATTTTGCTACATTTTACCTGTGGAAACCAAGTGTTCATTCATTTAAAGCTATTTAAAGTCTTCTTTGGCAGCCCACTGTAAGCCTTCTCACATTTCTTAAAGCCTTTCTCCACTTTTGTTCACACACAATTATTCACGTTGAGAGTCGTGTTATGTGCGTATGCCCGGACCGTCGGTCTGTGGCTTTTGTTACTTTTATATATATATATATATATATATATATATATATATATATATATATATATATATATATATATATATATATAATTATCGAGTTATCTCGATTGAGCCTGGATATAATATTCGGAGTGTTTATTGCTTTATATATATAAATACTTATATATATATTGTTATCATCAAACTCTGTTTGATTGAGCCTGAAATTATATTCGGTGCGTTTACCACTTTATATATATATATATATATATATATATATATATATATATATATATATATATATATATATATATATTCTCAAACTCGAATTAACGAACAAAGCCTGGATCGATATATATCTGGTGCGTTTACAGCTTATATATATATATTTACATTTAGTCCCGCTTGGAGTTTACTTCGTGGCGGTTGATCCTCTTTATAAATATATTTACATTTAGTCCCGCCGGAGTTTACTTCGTGGCGGTTGATCGTTCATATATATATATATATATATATATATATATATATATATATATATATATATATACTGGTTACAGCTTTCATACATACTGCATCATCATGTGAGCCTAAGAATCATGTGATCATAGATTCAGTCTCCTGAATCTAGATTCGGTTCCCATGATGGACATTTTCACTTGTAACCAGCTTGTAAATTATTCACGGTGTTTGAATTTCCTTAGACGGCTCTCATGGCCACAAGGAGTGTGGCACTACTTTTTATCTTATTTTCTTGAAGATGCTTCGCATCTCGAAAAAAAAAGCAATCAAGCCGAACACATAATAAAATGGAAGTATCAAAGGTCTCAATTACTATTGAGCATAAGGGTTTGAAAACCTCTTTTATAAAACATCAATGTTATATCTTGTTAAAACTGAACTTTTATACAAAATTCAAACTCTTTGTATATATATGCAAACGAGGCATAACACTACTTCCAGATAATTGCACATTGACACACACACACACACACACACATTCATATAAAGGTTTAAATTGAAAAGTGGCGGTCACCGTGTCACCACAGATGTCGGGTGGTGCCTAACACCTTCCTTCCGCATAATCAAGCCCCCGAACCCTAACGAATCTCGATTTCACAGACCAGCTAAATAGTGTCACATCAGTAGGTCAATGTGCAAACCATTTCTCGGTTGAGTTGGTGTAACCATTTAAAAATACCAACTGGCGACTCTTACAGTCAAATCGTTGACATATACATGTCGGACCTTTTCAAAACCTGTTTTTTCAAACAAATCTCACTTAACATGAGAACACTAAAAGACAAGAACAGAAAATGGACAAATAAAAATTCCGACGTCGACAGGTGGTGACTCTGCTGGGGACATCCAATAAGAGGGCTTATGCCGCTATATATAAACTTTTCAAAACCGTTATTTGCTTGTGTGTAGATGTTGCATTTACATTTGAATGTATGTGTATGAATGCATTTACTTATTGCACTTAGTGCTTCGCACCATATCTGCCTGTGATATTAGTCCTTCGCACATGTCATCATTTCTATACGGTGAGAGACGTTGTATGAGAATGTATGCTGTGTGGTTCTTCCACCAGGAGGCTATCCTGTCGGTGTTTGATTACTGGACTTGTAGGAAGACTAATTCCAATGAGGCTCAGGAAAGGTACTACCCAGATTCGCTCCAGTTGAAAGACCAGATTAACTTTCTGCTGTGTAAATTGTGATGATCTAGGAACCTTCATGCCAAAAAGCCAAGAGAGTAGCCTAAGATAGGCCAACCTCTGATAAACCAAACATGGAGGAAAGTCTCTTCATACTTTCCCATTTCAAATTACTTGTAATTTCAATTACTTGTAATTTTATTTCCATGTCAATCTCAATGTAATGGAAAATATGAAGGAATATGTGTACATGCATTCCCTTTTATCTGACATGCTATCTTGTCATACAGACAGCTGACATCCATTTTGCAGGATAATACTCCTAAAACATGACACATCACATAGCATGTAACATTTCCACATTCCCTAAGACTAAACTACATAAATCTTTTTGTAGGGAAGCAATTGGTCCTATTACCCGTTCAAAGTCCAAAAAGGCAACAAGCTTACAGCCAAACATGGCTACACCTGGCCCATCTAATCCTACTCCTGTCTCTCGCGAGGAGATCGAAGGATTAAGTAACTAGATTACAGAGTTGGTTGTTCTTCTTAAAGAACTACACAAGTCCACTCAGGGTCTACAAATACCCATACATACAGAATCCTCTGCACATGGAGGAACTCAGGGACCGAACAAAGAAATTCCTGTACCTAAATCTCAGTTGGACAAAACCAACAAAATCCCTGAAACCACCCATCTCAAAGAAGTCTTTCCAGACACCGGTGATATTAGGAAGAAAGTCCTACAAATGGAAGAGACCATTCGGTCTATCAAAGGGATTGGAGCACATGAGAGTGTTTCATATTCAGACCTTTGCATCTTCCATGGGGTTCATTATCCAAAAAAATTCAAGACTCCTGATTTTGAAAAGTATGATGGATTGGGAGATCCCTACACATATTTGAAAGTCTTCATTAGAGAGCTCGGATCTTATACTAAGGATGAAAAACTCAGAATGCAGCTGTTTCAAAAAAGTCTGACTGGAGAAGCCCGAGCGTGGTACACCAGATTAGATAACTCAAAGATTCATAGATGGGAAGAGCTAGCTCATGCTTTCCTCAGTCAGTTAAGTTTCCAAACTCAGATGGCTCAAGATCGATACCAAATTACAAAGGTCAGGAAACAAGACAATGAGTCCATCAGAGAGTATGCCCAAAGATGGAGGCGTCTGGTTGCTCAAGGTATCCCATGTATAATTGAGTCTGAAATGGTGATGACCTTCATCGACATCCAAGAAGCTCCTTTCTATGAGAGAGTTTTAGTTGGCATAGGCAAAACATTCTCCGAAATGATCAAACATGGAGAAATGGCTGAGATGGGATTGAAATCAGGAAAAATTCAAGACCTTGCCGCTTTAAAAGCTGTAGCTGAGCACATCTAGTCTGGAAGTTATGGAAACAACCCCCGGAGGGTCCATAAGAAGAAAGAGGAGGATGTTTCCTTGATACTACAAGGGCAAAAAGGCAGTCAAAGCATGCCTATTCAGAGGAGAAATTACTCTTCTTTTCAAGCATAGTCTTCAAAACCTCCATTGTTAAAAGGTGGAGAAGTTAGACGCACTCGAGTGTTCACACCCTTAGGGGTCTCACTCGAGAACATTCTCAATCTTCTGACAACTCAGAAGAAAATTACCTATCTTCTTCCGCCAGCCAACCCGAGTGTGAAGGGCTTCAATGCTAACAGGAAGTGTGCTTAGCATGTTGGAGCTCCAGGCCATGACACTCAGGATTGCTGGGCCTTAAAGCATAAAATCCAGGATTTGATTGATAATGGCGAGATCGTGGTAACTAAACCCGACCAACCCCATGTGCAAGACAACCCTCTTCCTCAACACAAAGAAGAAGTGGTTAACATGATCAATTGGAGTAGTGGACAGACTTCCCACTACAATGGTGGATCCTCCCAAACCAGCAAGGATAGTGCTGATAAGTGGGATCATTCACAGTTCTAGTTTATGATGGAGCAAAAATGAAGGGTCTTTGCGAGCAAGTTAATCAATTGGTAGAACTGGTGGTCCATCAGCACCAAGTCACACGTCAATTATTTAGCCAGGAGCATGCTAGCCTCCTTCCTCTTGTTACAAATACTCCACCACGTACTCCAGAAAGTGATTCACTGGAGGATAAAATTGCAAAAAGAGCAAATGCCAAATCCCATCGGGATTTAGCCAACAAAAGGGAATTCACCTATTTAGGCCAACCGATGGAAGAGATATTGCAAATGCTGATCAATGAGGGAAGAATCACAGCTCTGATACCTCAAATCAGCCCACGATCAAGATGGTTTGATTTTAATGGAGTATGTCAATACCACTCCCACTCTCGCGATCATAGCACTGAAGAATGCTGGGCACTCCGCCATTTCAGTCAGAACTTAATTGATAGCGGTGTCCTGCAGATGGCAGACAATGAAGCTGTATTACTAGAGATTGGGGACGCCTTTCCTACAAAATGGAAGGAAGTCATAGCGGTTATATCCTCTGAGGAAGACTTGGCTGCCACACCACGTATAATTCAACCTATTCAGCTCAAGGGTGTTGAAAATCCTTTGAAAGTGGTTGCGCTAAAGTCAATCATCTTGCCATTCAGACCACAATATCCTGTTGTCAGCCTATAGAAAGTACTATGGAGTTATGGTGAGGCTGAAGGATCCACATCCAATACGACTGCCGCAGTGTTGAAAGAGAATCCACTGTATCTTCCCCAACGGGTGATAAAGCCTACTATTAGGTCAAAGGGGAAAGTTCCCATAGAGAAGATTGAAGAATTCCTCCGTACTATGGGACACAATGAAGCCAAGGTGGTTTTAAACTTGAAAGAAGCTCCACAACAGGTTTCCATACTGGACTTGGTATTCTCCTCAGAGGATCACAGGAAGGTCTTACTGAGAGTTTTAGAAGAAGCCCATTTGCCAAAATCAGTGGATGTTGAAAAGTTCCATCACCTGGTTGATCACATTTTTAACAGGAATGTAATATCCTTCACCGATGATGACATACCTCCCGAAGGGACAGGTCATTGTAAATCGTTGCACATAGCGGTTATGTCCTCCGGATATGTGATAGCAGGAGTATTGATAGACGAAGGATCATCTTTAAATATCTGCCCTTATGCCACCTTGGAGAAGATGAACATCAATCTCAATAGGATCCGAAGCAGCCATACAATTATCAAAGCTTTTGATGGATCCCGACAAAATGCTATCGGAGAGATTGAATTGCCTATGGAGATTGGTCCACACACATTCTGCGTATCCTTTCATGTGCTCAAAATAGCTACAGGATACAACCTACTTTTGGGAAGACCGTGGATTCATATGGCTGGAGCCGTCCCTTCCACCCTTCATCAGCAGCTCAAATACATCATTAACAGTAGCTTAGTAACTGTTAATGATGAGCCAGAATGTCCCGTACAAGGTGACATACCACTCATCAGAATGTCAACTTCCATGCCTTGGAGGTGAGCAACATTCACTACTATCCCATTAGGGCACCACCTCTGATACCCAAAATTTCTGCCAAGGTAATGTTAGCAAGTCAAGAAATGATATCATTGGGTTATCAACCTGGACACGGGTTGGGCAAAGATCATCAGGGCATTAAGCACCCAATTCAAGTTCCCAGTCAAACAGGGACATCCAGACTAGGCTATTCTCCTGGCTTCAGTCACAGGAATCCTCACAAACACAAACAGGTTCCTTCATCTTCAGCCATACGGCGATTGCCTGCACCTACAGAAGCTAAATCTATACAGACTTCATAAAGGTTCCTGCCCGTGTGGTAGCTATGTTATTTCCTAAATCAATACCGGTCAAAGGAAAGGAAGTCTTGATACCCGATCCGGAGGTGGAGGAAAAGGATCGAAGGCGTAAACAGGATATTGCAAGGCGCTTATCAAACATACGTATCATAGTCCATATTGAGGGTATGAACAGAGACATCCCAAATGATGATTGGCCAGACATCATACATACTACAATGTTTTTAAGCATCTGCTAATTTTTGAAAAATAAATCTACAACGTTTTTTTCCTAAAAAACGTTGTGTATTGTGCTTAACTACAACGTTTTTAAATCGTTATGTAAGGGTGTCAAATAGATGACACCCTTAACCACGACGTTTTCCTAACTAAAACCACAACGTTTTTTTCGCGTTGTCTATTTACTGTTTTCTAGTAGTGATACTTGCTGATGAGGTGCCTATTCTTCACTAGGATTGTAACTTTGATGTAAAGTTGGACTCAGACTTGATGGAAATACAAGAGGACTATGAGATACCTCAGGAGATCAAAGAGTGGGTCGAAGACAAACCCAAACAAAATCTTGATCAAACCACCTCTTTCAACCTTGGAACATCAGAAAACCCTAAACAAATCCAGATTGGTATGGACCTCACTCCAAACCAAAGGAATGACATGGTTACTCCATTGACCCAATTCTAGGATGTGTTTGCATGGTCTCATGAAGACATGGTTGGTTTGTCCACTAACATTGTCATTCATCGCCTCCCCATCAAAGAGAGATTCAAGCCAGTCAGGCAGAAGCTCAGGCGATTAAAACCTGAGTGGAGTTTAAAAGTTAAAGAAGAAATTGTGAAACAATTTCAAGCCAGCATCATCATGGTGTTAACATACCCTGAGTGGCTAGCCAACATAGTCCCCGTGCCTAAACTTGGAGGAAAGGTGCGAGTTTGCGTGGATTACAGGGATCTGAATAAAGCTTGCCTCAAAGATAGCTTTCCCGTGCCATTCATCCACATACCCATTGACAGTACAGCTCAACACGACATGTACTCCTTTGCCGACTGCTTTGCGGGGTACTATCAAATCATGGTTGCTGAAGAGGATCGTGAGAAAACTGCATTCATCACTCCTTGGGGAACCTTTTGCTACAGACGGTTGTCATTCGGCCTCATCAATGCCGGAGCTACCTACCAGTGAGCCATGATGCCTCTTTTTTATGATTTAATGCACAAAGAGATAGAGATCTATGTGGATGACATTATTGTCAAGTCCCGAAGGGAGGAAGATCACCTAAACCATCTCAAAAAGCTCTTCAACAGGTTGTGTAAGTACAACTTGAAGTTGAATCCAGCCAAGTGCGCCTTTGGCGTTAAATCAGGCAAGTTGCTAGGATTCCTAGTTAGCTACAAAGGGATTAAGCTGAATCCCACAAAAATCCAGGCCATCACGAAAATGCCCATTCCTCAGACAGAGAAGGAAATACGGGGATTTTTGGGAAGAATCAACTTCATCAGCAGATTCATCTCCCAACTCACAGCAACTTATGAGCCTATCTTCAAGTTGTTAAGGAAGAACTCCTCCATGAAAGGGAATGATGAGTACCAGAAAGCCTTCCTTACAATCAAAAAGTAGCTAGTCAATGCTCCTATTTTGGTACCTCCCATAGATGATGTTCTCCTATTCAGTACCTGTCCATCAACGACAATGCTATGGGCTGCATGCTGGGACAGAAAGACGATAGAGGCCAAGAGCGAGCTATCTACTACCTCAACAAAAGATTTAGCAGCAGTGAACACAAGTACACTCTGATTGAGAAAGCTTGCTGTGCTTTAGCATGGGCTTTCATGAGATTACAACATTATCTCCATGGTCATACAACCCATCTCATATCCTGCATGGATCCTCTCAAGTACGTGTTCAGTAAACCCATGTTGAATTCTCGACTGTCCAGATGGCAGTTGATCCTACAACAATTTGACATCGTCTACGTGACGCAAAAGTCTATCAAAGGACAAGGAATTACGAATCAACTGGCCGCCGCACCTGCAGGGGATTTCAAACCCTTGGAAACATACTTCCCCGATGAAGGAGTAATGACAGTTTAGCAACACCATCAGGACGATACACACCAATCATGAAAGATGTATTTTGATGGAGCTGTAAACATGGAAGGCTCTGGGACTGGAGCAGTTCTAGTATTTGTTACGGGGGAGTAGCATCCCGTCGTCGTCAAATTGCAGTTTGCTAACATAAACAACACAGCTGAGTATGAAGGCTATATCATGGGCCTAAAACTTGCCCAATCAATGGACATCAGACGGTTAACTGTCTTTGGGGATTCTGAATTGGTAATCAAATAAACCACTGGAATCTATCACACCAAAGAGCTATATTTGTTGCCTTACCATCGGCAGGTTCTACAGATGGCTTCGGAGTTTGAAGAAATATCCTTCCTCCATATTCCTCGAAATAGGAATGACTTTGCGGATGCACTAGCAACCTTGGCCTCTTTGTTCAACATACTTGACAAGGAAAACACGCCAATCATCACATTTACCCGACAAAAGGCACCAGCCTATGGGAACTACATTGGAGAAGTATCGGATGAGCTACCTCCTATCCAACACCCTTGGTATCAACATATCAAGGAGTATCTACGAGATGAATCTACACCCACTAAGGCGAGTCCAGCTGAAAGAAAGCGGATCCGTCGAATGGCTATGAAATTCTACATGAGCGGAGACGCACTCTACAAAAGAGATGCATGGCTAGGTCTCCTCAGATATCTGGAGAAGGACCAAGATCAGAGGCTCATGGATGAAATCCATGGTGGAGTATGTGGCCCACACATGAGCGGCCCTCTACTTGTCAAGAAAATCCTAAGAACAGGGCATTACTGGCTCTTTCTCAAAGCAGACTGTGAGGATCACATCAAGAGATGTTACCAATGCCAAATTAATGGGAATGCTATCCACACCCCTCCAAGGGAGCTCCACAAAATGAGTTCACCCTGGCCCTTCTCAATGTGGGAAATGGACGTGATCAGGCCCATCGAGCCCAAAGCCAGTAATGGTCATCGATTTATCTTCACCAATATCGACTACTTCACCAAGTGGGTAGAAGTAGCTTCCTTCCCCGGGGTTATAAAAGAAGTTATCATTGCTTTCATCAGAAATAATGTCATTTGTCGATATGGACAACCAGAGGTAATTGTATCAGACAATGCTAAGAACCTCAACAACAAAATGATGGAGGAGTTATGCAGTAAATTCCACATCAAACATCTCAACTCCGTCATCTACCGTCCAAAAAGGTAAATGATGCTGTTGAAGCGGCTAACAAGAACATCAAGAAGATCATGTAAAAGATGTTTGCCAATCACAATGGATGGCCTGACTTTTTGCCTCTGACTCTGTTAGCCTACAAAACATCAATGCGCACTTCCACTGGGGTAACCCCCTACTCATTAACCTATGGGATGGAAGAAGTGCTCCCCATAGAAGTGGAAGTGGAATCCCTCAGAGTGTTGATAGACACTCAGCTGGATGAAGACCAATGGTTAAAAGATAGGTATCACCAATTGTCTCTAATAGACGAAAGGCGAACCGCTACCATCTTCCATGGTCAATTATACCAACAGAGGATCACCAGATCCTACAACAGAAAAGTCTGGCTACGACAGTTTAAACAACATGAGTTGGTTTTGAAGAAGATCATTGACAACCAAGATCAATCCAAAGGAAAATTTGCCCCGAACTGGGAAGGCCCGCTTGTTGACAAGGAGGTATTGACAGGAGGCGCTCTCAAATTACAGGAGATGGATGACGATGAATTTTTGTAACTCATTAACTCAAACACTGTAAAACGGTACTATTTCTGAGGTTACCATCAAGCAAACATCCTGGTTTTGGATCACCAGATCCCCAGTCAATTCAGGTTTTTTAAACCCTTCATTACATACAACCTTCTTCACGCCCATTTTCCCCATCAGGAACAAACACACCTTCCAACCAGCAACCTGGTTTCGGATCATTAGATCCATTTTTGACCCTCAGGTTATCCCACTAGTGATTAAACCTTTCACATCTGCAGTTTTGTCCAACCAGGGATAAAAACTTTCCACATCTTCAGGTTATCCTGAACATGGGATTAAACTTTTCGGCTGTAATCTATCTTATACATGGGGTGAACTACGTCGACCTGATCTCCCCAACACACGGGAGTACGCAGGCAGCCATTTTATATGGTCCAGTCTCACCAGAAAAAAAAAAAACAAACACATCTTTACACCTTTTGCCACATACAACGTTGAACCTTCACACTAGGTTCGAACTACGCAGACCTGATCTCCTCTTCAATAGGAGTACATAGGCAACCATTCATGGTTCGGTCTTACCCCCTACCAAAACACAAAAACTTATCAACAGTACTGGGATCGTCTTTCAATCCACCACACCTCATCTAACTTCAGACCAAAGGGATGGAACTACCTTGTCTCCCCACATAAATGGGAGAATCGGCGACCATCTAAGATGCGGTTGACTCCTCAAAGAGAAACACCAATCCATAAGAGATGGAACTAATTAACTGGGCTCCCCCATACAAAGGAGTACCGGCGACCATCTGTGGTGCGGTCAACCTCAGAGAGGAAAGCCATACTCCTCTCCATATACCCATCCTAAGGCACCAAATATGGTAGGGAATACACACAGATCAACGATCCATTCTGAAAAATCCTAAGGCATCTCAATGTCTGTCCATCAAGGATAAGTTTAGAATACATCAAGATCACAAGCCCTGGAGAAACAGGCAAATATCAAGCAAGTAACAAGGCATAACTAAAAGGCAAGTGAATCAAAATATGTCTCCCTACCATATATAATACTGTTTGATATATACAAATGTGTACTGTACATGACAAAATAGCTAAGCTAGTCTGTGCAAGAAAATACAAGCCCATCTACAAGTCTGTATATATGCGGGCTATCAAGTCCAACATGGCATCCCTCTCAAAAGAAAGAGGTAAAGCTGTGATCTCCTATTCAAGGGTCTCTACACGAGCCAACAGATCTATAGCCAACTGCATGATGACACTATGCTCATCAATATACGTGCTCATCTCTGTAATGATGCCAGCTGTAAGGGACCTCACTACAGTACTATCTGTAATGACGATATGTCGGGCAGATATAGCGCTATCCCACTCAATAATCACTGCACCTCTAGATGATCTGGAGTCATCCTGCTCAGCAACAGCGGTATCTCTATGAGCTAAGGCATCATCTCTCTCTAACAGAGCGACATCTCTCCCAACAAGAGCTGTCAACATCAAGGCCCTAGCCTGATCTCTCTCAAAGGTCATCAGATGAAGACTCTGCTCTAAATACTCTGCTGAATGCTGAATCACAATAGCAGTTATACTGGGAAAATCTACAAGAGCTGCTAGAAACCCAGCTAATAGCTCCTCCTCGGTGTGAGAATCAGTGTCCTCCATGGGCTCTCCACCACCTGAATCATTCCCTGGCACTCTGGATACAATCGCAGCCGATGTGATCTCTGCCTCTATCCATGCAGAATACTCTGTAGAACGGCCTGGATGGCTAACAGTAAACTTAGCACTCTCACGCTGATCCCAATAGGCATACACCATGGATCTATCCTCTGCTGACAAATGCCGAGAATATAAACGCTGACCCCTTAAAAGGATGGACATCCTGGAACTGGTCAAACTGTGACATCACAGCCAGTGGGTGATATGTGGTCATGCCCCTCAAACTATCCAGAGGGAGATAATCCATGCCAGGTGCATGAGTAATGAAGCTGTATGGTAAGCTGAGCCCTGTACACGACAAAATGTCAAATGGATCCTCGATCCCTGCCAAAAACACCAACCAGGATGTAGCGTCTGTACACTCCGCTGGCTGAAAGGAGTAAGACATGGCTATCTCATGGAAAAAATAGTACCCATGTCGTCGGAATGTGCCAATCGGTCTCAAGTGTGACATGAACCACACATACAGTAAGACCGCGCTGCCTATAAATACCCCTACAAAATGGGTGTGGCCGACCTCAGTGTCTCTGCCATAATCATCGGCACAATGGTATGACCCTCCCTGAGAGCTCTCACTGCCCTAACAACACCGATGTCAAGATGATCTATGTACAGTGGCATATTGAAATAAGCCACTACGCACATCATGAGTAAGTTTACTCTGGCAACACGCCACTGATCCTCTGACGTGGTGAAATCCCCGGAGTACTATGCATAGTTATCCACTGAGCCAAATCTGTCTATCAGAAAATGCTGGGACACTATATGACCGAATGTAATCTCATCATGTGCTACTCTACGCCTCAACCCGGTGAGGGTCATGAACTACCAGCGCATATCTCCGACAGCCATCCGAGCCCAAGTCCTGTCCAATGGCAAAGCCGTCAATCGCTCATACTCCTCTAATGTAGGAGTCAACTCCTGGGTCTCAAACTGGAAAACCTGCATATCCGGTAACCTATGATTCATAATTATTCCATATTATGTTGTTATTGATCATTCGAAATGATATTGAACTTTGTTGATTCAACTAATCCTTAGTTGATGATTGTTAAACCCTAAATTACCCTTGAAGTTATCTAAACCAAACTTTCTTTGGTGCGTACTTGTACTCTAAAACTGAGAAGAACAATCCTATTTATAGGGGAATTATTTACGCAATGTGTTTAGATGTTTGTGCACAATTCATGGTACGAAGGGTTGATCACCCTAAGTACGGGGAGCCCCTACGATCTTATGGCTGTTTAGGTTTAAGTTCAAAGATTACTTATAACCTTGGACATAGTTCATGGTCTTGTGACCCTCAGATATATCTCATAGTTTGATTTCAATTCTTGGTTATCAATGATAGAGTATTATTTAGTTCTATTGAGCCTATTCATTGGCAGTTGTTATGTTGTTGATATTCATTGTTATTTCAAGTGAGCATTTATTTTGCTCACTCTTGCATATATATAATCATTGCAGTTAAGGTTGAAGAGGTCGATGAACCTACCACTAACAAAGGGAAAGGAAAAATGAACAGGTGTTGAAGACTTGTAATTTATACAGTTTCATGATGACAGACTTTATTTTAAATGATGTGATGTAACTATTTTAATTTTCTGCACTTGATGTATGTGTTAAAGGTTAGATAACCTGAGAGAATTATTGATTTAATTATGTAACCCTTTTCATGGGAGGATTTATTGTCTAAATTCTATTATCTTTGGGTAGTTAGATGTGAATGAATGGAAAGTGAACACCAAGTCTTGTGGGAATGAAGTACCCAGATTTGGGGGTGTCACAAGTTGGTATCAAAGCCTTAGGTTATGAACCTTAGGTGGGGGAAAAGCCTTAGCAAGTAACCTTATAGGAGATTGAAAAGATAGTGGTGATGAACTATTATTGAGTTTTAAGAAAGAAATAATAAAACACTTATGTGCTTATGTGGTTGCAACCTATGTGCTTGTGAGTGTTGAGTAGTGATGATTAGTAATAAAAACTTAAAATTTTGTTGTCAGGATGGCCAATGTGGGAGAATTCAGTCAGGCTAGGGAGGAGGGACCTCAGATACCTAGAGAGGAGGAGCCTCATGATATTCAGGTGGTCTAGGAGTAACTACTGCCAAGAGAGTCGTCTTCGTTGGTCACAGTGGTTGAGCAGGATGACATACCTGATGAGGAGGATGTGGTAGAGATAGATGCGGAAGACCCCGTAAAGCTGCCACAGACAGATGAGGATGAGGAGGAGGAAGAGTTTCCACCAAACTCTATAGCAGCTCATATGTACGATGAAGTATACGACCGTAATATTGAGCTTCAGGATAAAGTCGAGGAATTGGAAGAGATCGTAGCTGAACGTCAGACTTTGATGTCGCAGAAGGACGATGAGATCCGAGATCTAGACGAGCATCTGAGTAATGTCGAATGGAAGCTGATTCATACTGAATGGGAGAACAAGCAGTTGACAGAAGAGATAGTGGAGTTGAAGAACAAATAAAAAAAGAATCCACCAAGAGAGCAAGAGCTGAAGACGTGTATGAGGAAGCTTCTCAGTGTGCAGGAGTAGCAGAGAGAGAAGTACAAGCAAAGAAGATCACGATGGAGGAGGTGAATGGCGTTTTCAACACCGTGATAAACCGAGCTCAAGACCGAGTCATGTATTATCTGATTCAGTTCGAGATGCTGCAATGGTACATGCTAGATCGTCGAACAATGTTCCGTATTATGGAAGAAGAGCGTCGTAAGGCTATGAAACATTTTAGTAGGTTGTCGTAAGAAATGTAACTGTTATGTGATTAATTAATAAATAAGATGTAAATCCCAAGTATTATATAACCAATGGGATATGATGATTATGTTATCCTGAAACTTTTGTAGTTCAGGAAGGTGATGTAGATAGCAGATATGTTATCACTAATATGTTTTAAAAGAGATTATGAATGAATAAAAGTTAATATTTATTCAAGATATTGTGTGTTACGTGATGATTTTTATGAGGTGCAAGTTAAGTAGAAAATACTTAATAAAGATTGAGTAATAATCTAATGAGTGTATTTTTCTTTAATCAGAAAATACCTCCAAGAAGACGTCAACCACGACAACAAACCCCCGAGGGGTTTACCAACAACAACAACACTGCGGCTAACCCATTTCAGCAGTTCATAACACTACTGACGGGAGCGCTGCAGAATCAGCTGCAAAACCAAGCTGCGACTTTTAAGGATTTCAAGGCGGTAGGACCACTAAAATTCTGTGGAACCATGAATCCGGTTGAGGCACAGACTTGGATCTTGGAAATAGAAAAAACATTCGATGTTGCTAGAGTCGGTGAGAACCAGAAGACTGCTTTTGGAACATTCATGTTGAAAGCAGAGGCCAGTTATTGGTGGCAAACCAATAAAACTAGAGGAGGTCAGGGAGTGATGACTTGGAAAAGGTTCAAGGAAATATTTTTTGAGATATATTTTTCAGGGAGTTCAAAGAATCAGATGGAAGTGCAATTTTAAGAGCTGAAGCAGGGCACAATGATGATGTCGGAGTATGCGTCAAAGTTCAATGAGTTGGTGAGGTTTGCGCTATATCAATTTAATACGGATGAACGCAAGGCTAGGAGGTTTGAACATGGACTGAAGCCCTGGTTGTACAACAGGGTCTCCATGTTTCAGTTGAAGACATTTACAGCAGTGCTTAAAAAGGCGATTATCGCTGAGGGTGGAGGCGAGGCTGTGAAAAAGTACAATCAAGAATAAAGAAAGAAGAAGAGTGAAAGTGAGGTTAAGAATGGTGGTGGTAGTGGTGGAAATGGTGGTAATAACTTGAAGAGAAAGTGGAATGCAAGTGTAGGTGCTAGAAGCCAACAGAGTGGACAGCAGAAAAAGAAATTTGAAGCATGTGCTACATGCGGAAAGAATCACACTGGTATGTGTTTAAGGGGTAAGCGAGTATGCTTCAACTGTGGCCAGGAGGGTCATATTGCTCCAAATTGCCATCAACCAAAGAAGAATGCTTGTTATACATGCGGGTCAAAGGATCATTTTGCTCGCGAGTGCCCTAAGAAGAAATCTAGTAAGGCAACGGGAAGCAAGGGAGGTGGTTATGGAGGTACATTGGCTGTTGTTGGACCAACGTCATCGAACAAATCCATAGCCAGAACCTTCAACTTGACAGTTTAGGATGTAGTGCAGTCGAAAGATGTGGTGTCAAGTATTATCTCAATCAGTGGTATATATGCTTATGTATTATTTGATTCGGGTGCTGTTGGTCTTTTTACTAATCAATATATGCGTGCAAGTATATACGGTCAACAAGTAATAAAGAGTAAGTAAAGTATCGTTCCCACGGAGAATTAACTAATAAATTTCACCAAGCACTAGTCCATAACCATTTCAGTCTTATTTAAACGAATAATTTGATATTTTATATTTAAACTATGAAAATAAATAAACCTAACTATTCCTAGAGTAAGACTAGATAATGAAGACCTGAGATCATAATATCATCTATTGAATCATTCAAATCCACACACTTCATGTTAAACTAAATTACTTGCAATGGATTGCTAGTCGAGAACACGAAAGTAAAGTACAACCATATCTCAATGTGCCATACTCATATCACATATAACCCACAATTGATAGAATACACATGAACACCCACATTACCTAAATCACTATATGTCTATGTGATTTACAAATAATTAGGGTTTTAGCCCAAGTTCTCAAATGACTACGAGCGGTGCTTCGGTATATGTCTATCCTAAGCACGAATCATACATCCCAATGCATTGTAGAACATACAATCATACGCTAATAAGATCAAATCTAAACCTATACTTCTTCTCTCAAGTCCATATGGATTATCACAGTAATTGATGGCCAATCAACTAAGAAAATAGCATGAATCTAATTAGACAAGCCCAAAGCAATCAATAAGGCTAACAATAAAATATATCAGAAATAACTAGTCCATAGAATCCATTGCAATCTCAGAATAGAGTTTAGATCATAGTTGAATCAAATCTATCATCCACATATAGAATAAACATCGTAAGATACAATTATGAATCAAAGAGAAAATAAGACTAGAGAATTGTGGTGCAAATCTGTTCTCCTGATCCAAGATGGAATCTCTGATGCCTTCCAATTGCTTCAAGTCTTCGATCTAATCAACTCTAGAAATCACTACTCTAATCTAATATGAAAATTAAAGAGAAGAAAGCAATACTAGCTATGTGATCCCCAAAGGGGTGGAATATCCTTTTCATCATGAAAATACGTATAATATATAAGCCCTCATTGAACCTCCTCTCCGTTACGCTTTAAATTTAAAAATTAAAATAAAGTCAGTAGCTTCGGTCAACTATGCACGTGGCCGCGCGTTGTCCCTTCGTAATCATAGCGCGGGCGCGCGAGTGCAAAGTCAGTTTTGGTCGGTTGATGGCGCGGGCGCGCGTGTTCCAGCTTGTTTAGCCACGCGGCTTCTGTGTTCTGCTTCCTTGAGTTTTGCTGCTGCTACTGCTTCTATGTCCAGCTGCTAGTACTTCTTCCATCAATGCTCAGTTGCTTATCTCCACTCGACTCTCGTGTCATGCCTTCAATGATCTCATGCCACCTATCAACGCCGAGCTATGCCATTTCCTGCACTTTTATACCAGAGGGGTTTTCAATACATTCAATGCAAAATAACACGAAATGCAACTAAAAACACACTAAAATGTACTTGAGATGGGTAT
Organism: Panax notoginseng; assembly: GCA_016801055.1. Taxonomy (NCBI): domain Eukaryota; kingdom Viridiplantae; phylum Streptophyta; class Magnoliopsida; order Apiales; family Araliaceae; genus Panax; species Panax notoginseng. The sequence continues at coordinate 102,400,450 of CM029016.1, forward strand.
AGTTCTCGTGAATTGATATCCAATAAGTAGGTATAAAACCCACTTATCAAATACCCCCAAACTTGAACTATCGCTTGCCCTCAAGCAATGCAACATAATGCAATCTACATGCTATACAAGCTACATTACTATACAAATGAATCCCACATTCTCAGCCAAATATGAATTCCAATAAGATATGCCTCAGAGAAATATCAAGATCCAAGAACAAAGCATAAAACTAAGCTAAAGGCATAATGACATACAATTAGAAAATCTCAACCTGCTATAGAGATGTTGTGTGTGTGTGTGTTGTGTTCACAGATAAGCTTGGCAAAGGTGAATATTTCACATGCTATACTACTTAAGAAAGAAAACTGAGGTTCAAATCAAGAACTATGCATAAAAATGAAACAACAACTACTCTAACACATCAGTACAAGCTAAGGTTCAGCAAAATGTTTATTCTGCTTTATTTTTTTTCACGAGGACAATTTTCGCACTTTCCCGCGGTGTTTATTGACTTCTTTTCTTTTTTCCATGACTGTACAATGCCTCATTCCGTTAGGCTAACAGTGCTACCCCTTAGCGAGCTTTCAACCAACGACTCTCAGACCATAAAAGACCTTAGGGCGCTAGGGGTAAAAATAATCCCCTCGGGCATACTTGCTAAAGTAACAAAGGCCCCGAAACATGACTAGCCATGGTAATTTTTCATATTTTTGCTTTTTCTATATATATTTTTTTAATAGCAAGTATACCCATATGTTCCCAAAGCTTGAGTTTCAGTGTTTTCATAGTCATTACTCACTTCCTATACAATTCTGTCTTTAAAACAACGTTTTCCTCTCAACAGACAAACAAGTTAATCTTAACTAACAAGCAAATATGAACACCTATGTGCTAACCGATAGCATCTAAATAACAAGCATGGATTAAATCATGTATAACATTATAACTAAGCTCATGTCATCCACTAAATTTAAAAATCTATCAATGTTCTATGTCATCATTGGCCAAATTAGAATTTAACTAACTAAAAATCTGGGATTATGCAATGTTATGCAACTAAACAGATATTAAGCAAACAAAAAGAAGAAGAAGAAATTTACTACAAAATTAAACTAATAACTACTAACGTGCAATTAACTATATGTAACATGAAATTACTCTATATGATGCAGTTACACTACATGCTCTAAACTACTGACTAAGCTCAATACCCCCAAACTTAAAATGAACAATGCCCTCAGTGTAATTAAAAGTGCAAGAATACTCCCCTAAGTGTCAATGTCATCTCCGTTCGCCTCCTCATGATCCGATGGTATATCAGGCGATGGATAAGTTTGAGATATTTTATAGTTGGAAGAGTGCGGGCTTCTAACTTTACTGCACAATTGGTTACCCCTGGAAAGGATCAACAAGAACTATTAGACTTTATTTAATTATAACCAATACTAACTGCTAAAAATTTAATTAACTATAATAATAATAAACTTATTAAAGCAGAAAGAATTGAACACAAAGGAAGAAAAATGATAGACTATGGATAATGGAGAATTAAATAAATAGGGAGAGAGAGATATTTGATGGGGTGCCTCCCATCAAGCGCTCGATTTATAGTCTGTTAGTTGGACTCTGTGCTTGACATCGCTATCCAATTCCTCTACGATATGCTAAGAACCTTCCATCCATTAGAACTACTATGTGTGTAGGTAGGTTCCCCATCTTACGAGTCTGTGAATTGAAACAACCTAGCATATTTCCTGTACATGATGCCCCCAGTTCTATTGCATAGCTAGGTGCTCCGTCCGTTATATTAGTGAATAAATTGCTGCATTGAGGCATGAAAAATACAATGGACTTTTCCTCTTCTCTTTTCTCTTCCTCAGCCCACCATGGTGTATGAGAGGCCTCTTTATCATCCTGATCTTTACTTTGAACATGGCTACCAAGAGGACATGGGTGTGTAAATTTCACTGAATTTTTTAACTCTGACTGAAAAGTCACTTGGGGTATTATACAAGTCGTTTCATGTTCTTCATTTTCCATACCCTCAGTTGTCTCCTCAATGTCCACTCCTTTAAGTTCATTCAGTGGCATGTACACTTCTGGCTCTCCATCAGTTTCATAGTCCATGTCATAGCACCAATTGTTTGGAGGGCGATTGTTCAAGGCTTCGAACATTTGATCCATCTGATTCAGAAGATTTTGAATTGACCTTTCTTGCTCAATCATCTGCTCCTCAGTTGATGCAACAAATTTGAACCACAAATCCTCCAATCTTGAATTATCTTGTTCAGTTTTGAAATCCATGTATTGTGGACCATTCATTGAGGAGTTAATGAGTTGTTCCATCTGTCTGTTAAGATTTTGGCTTGATAACTCCTGACTCAACATCATCTCTTCATGGTCTGCTATGCTTTTTGACATGAATTCCTTCAACTCTAAATTTTCCTCTTGTTACATTGGAGGTAGATATGAGAAATCTGATGGATATGTTGGACTTGGAACATAGTCTTGGTCTTGATAGTTATAACTCCATTCATAATTCGGGTGATACCCCCAACCTTGATGATAATTGGGATTAACATAGCTATTGGAGTAATTACCCCCATACTATATTTGTCCAAAACTGATCTTGCACTAATAGCTTGGATGCTCGCCAGCATAATATTCACATGTAACTACTATCTCTCGAGGACGTTGGGCTGCAAGAACATCCAACCTCTCCGAAAGTGTTGCAATTTGTGCTGACAATGTAGAAAATACATTGAGTCCCTCAGTGCTTATGTCCCTTGGTTGAGGCATATTTGCATAAGGCCATTGATAAGCAAAGTCACCCATGGTTCTTGAACATAGAGAAATATAGGAAGAGAATTAGAATAAAATAAAATAAAATATTTAAATTAAGACTAATTTGATTGAAATTAATGTTGGCAAAAATTATTAAACTAATTTCCCGGCAACGGCGCCAAAAACTTGTTGGTCGTTTTACCGATCAATATATATACATAGTCAACAAGTAATAAAGAGTAAGTAAAGTATCGTTCCCACGGAGAATTAACTAATAAATTTTACCAAGCACTAGTCCATAACCATTTCAGTCTTATTTAAACGAATGATTTGATATTTTATATTTCAACTATGAAAATAAATAAACCTAACTATTCCTAGAGTAAGACTATATAATTAAGACCTGAGATCATAATATCATCTATTGAATTATTCAAATCCACACATTTCATGTTAAACCAAATTACTTGCAATGGATTAGTAGTTGAGAACACGAAAGTAAAGTACAGCCATATCTCAATGTACCATACTCATATTACATATAATCCATAATTGATAGAATACATTTGAACACCCACATTACCTAAATCACTATATGTCTATGTGATTTACAAATAATTAGGGTTTTAGCCCAAGTTTTCAAATGACTACGAGCGGTGCTTCGGTATATGTTTATTCTAAGCACGAATTATACATCCCAATGCATTGTAGAACATACAATCACACACTAATAAGATCAGATCTAAACCCGTACTTCTTCTCTCAAGTCTATATGGATTATCATAGTAATTGATGGCCAATCAACTAAGCAAATAGCATGAATCTAATTAAACAAGCCCAAAGCAATCAATAAGGCTAACAATGAAATATATCAGAAATAACTAGTCCATAGAATCCATTGCAATCTCAGAATAGAGTTTAGATCATAGTTGAATCAAATCTATCATCCACATATAGAATAAACATCGTAAGATACAATTATGAATCAAAGAGAAAATAAGAGTAGAGAATTGTGGTGCAAATCTGTTCTCCTGATCCAAGATGGAATCTCTGATGCTTTCTAATTGCTTCAAGTCTTCGATCTAATCAACTCTAGAAATCACTACTCTAATCTAATATGGAAATTAAAGAGTAGAAAGCAATACTAGCTACGTGATCCCCCAAGGGGTGGAATATCCTTTTCATCATGAAAATACGTCTAATATATAAGCCCTCATTGAACCCCCTCTCCGTTACGCTTTAATTTTAAAAATTAAAATAAAGTCAGCAGCTTCGGTCATCTACGCGCGCGGTCGCACGCTGTCCCTTCGTAATCATAACGCGGGCGTGCGAGTCCAAAGTCAGTTCTGGCCGGTTGATGGCACGGGCGCGCGTGTTCCAGCTTGTTTAGCCACGCGGCTGCGCGACTTCTGTGTTCTACTTCCTTGAGTTTTGCTGCTACTATGCTTCTGTGTCCGGCTGCTAATACTTCTTCTATCAATGCTCAGTTGTTTATCTCCACTTGACTCTCGTGTCATGCCTTCAATGATCTCATGCCACCTATCAACGCTGAGCTATGCCATTTCCTGCACTTTTACACCAGAGGGGTTCTCAATACATGCAATGCAAAATAACATGAAATGCAACTAAAAATACACTAAAATGTACTTAAGATGGGCATAGTTCTCGTGAATTAATATCTAATAAGTAGGTATAAAACCCACTTATCATGTGCTACTTGCTCATTTATATCTGATGAATTTCCTAGGAGGTTAGAATTTCCTAGTGAAGAGTTAAATTTCCCTTACACATACAAATTATTAATAGAGAGGTGATTCCTGTTAAGTTCGTATACAAGAATTGTAGGGTGAACATAAAGGGAAATATTATGACAGTAGACTTAATCTCGATTAAACTTAGAGAGTTTGATGTTATATTGGGAATGGATTGGCTATTCAATTATGGAGCAATAATTGATTGCCAAAAGAAAAGTGTAAACCCTATGACTATGTCAAAGGTAGTTTTCTATGGTATCAAATCGCCTCGACAAGCAAAATGTCTGACGATTATACAGGCAAAAAAGTTATTGAGTCAAGGTTATGTAGGGTACTTAGCTAACATAGTCGATACTCAGAAGAAGGGTGTGAAATTGGAGGAGATACTGGTTGTTAGGGATTTGGCAGACGTGTTTTCGGAGGATTTACCAGGACTTTCGCCTGATAGAGATATCGAGTTCATTATCGATTTAGCACCAGGAACTTCTCCAATATCGAAGGCTCTGTATAGGATGGCACCGATAGAGATAAAGGAACTGATGGTACAACTGTAAGAGCTGCTAGATAAGAAATACATTCAGCCGAGCGTATCATCGTGGGGAGCGCCAGTGTTATTCGTGAAGAAGAAGGATGGGTCAATACGTCTTTGCATTGATTATAGGGAATTAAACAAAGTCGCTATTAAGAATAAATATTCATTGTCAAGAATAGATAACTTGTTTGATCAATTGAAGGGTGCTAGATATTTCTCGAAGACAGATTTGAGAAGTGGGTATCATCAATTAAAGGTAAGGAAGGAGGATGTACCAAAGACGACATTCAAGAACTCGATATGGACATTACGAGTTTCTGGTAATGTCTTTTGGTTTGACCAATGCTCCTGTAGCATTCATGGATTTGATGAACAGGGTGTTTAAACCATTTTTAGATAAGTTTGTAGTGGTATTCATTGATGATATTTTGGTGTACTCTAAGTCTCAAGAAGAACACGTGGAACATTTACGTTTGACACTAGAGACGCTAAGAAAGTAAAAGTTATATGCAAAATTCACTAAGTGTGAAATTTGGCTAGAACGTGTGCAATTTTTGGGACATGTGATTGACAAAGATGGGATTTCAGTGGACCCATCAAAAGTTGAAGCTGTAATAAATTGGGAACAACCAAGGACTCCATTAGAGGTGAGAAGTTTCTTGGGACTGGCAGGCTATTATAGACAGTTCATATAGAACTTTTCCAAGATTGCCACTCCGTTGACAAATTTGACAAGGAAATCTATAAAATTTGTCTGGACAGAGAAGTGCAAAGAAAATTTCTAAGATTTGAAAAAGAAGTTAAGTGTGGCACCTGTGCTATCATTACCAGATAATACAAGAAATTTTATGGTATATATTGATGCATCACATAAAGGACTAGGTTGTGTCCTTATGCAAAATGGTAGAGTCATTGCGTATGGAGATGGTTAAAATTGATAAAAGATTATGATTGTGAGATCTTTTATCATCCAGGTAAAGCCAATGTGGTTGCCGATGCCTTGAGTAGAAAGGGTTGGGAAAAGTTGATGTTGTTAACCAACTAGGAGGAGCTCATTTCAGCAATGGCAAGATTAGAGCTGGAAATAAAATTTCCAAAACAATCCGATGAAAGATTATTCCAAATGGAAGCTGGTCCAACTTTGGTGGACAAGGTAAAGAATGCTTAATACAAGATGAAGAATGCAGAAAAATAAAGGAAAGTGTGGTTGAGGGTAATGAAGAGAAGTACAAGGTTGATACCGAGGGATTGCTAAGATTCAAGGAATGAATTTGGGTTCCGACAATACCGGATATTAAAGACAAAATCTTGACAGAAGCTCATAACTCAAGATACTAGATTCATCCGGGAAGTATGAAGATGTATCAAGATTTACGGCGATATTTTTGTGGCCAAATATGATAAGAGATGTTGCAGAATGTGTTGCAAAATGCTTAACATGTCATAGAGTAAAGGTCGAGCATCAGAGACGAAGCGGATTACTACAACCGTTGGAAATACCAGAATTGAAGTGGGAGCATATCACAATAGATTTTGTGGTAGGTCTTCCAACTACTCAGAAAGGATACGATGCGATTTGGGTGATAGTGGATAGATTAACAAAATTAACACACTTTTTGCCAATAAAGATTAGATTTAATCTTGAGTAGTTTGCAAAGTTGTACGTTAAAGAGATCGTTTCGAGACATGGAGTTCCTGTGTCAATTGTGTCAAACAGAGATCCGAGATTCACGTTAAATTTTTGGAAGAAACTACAAGAATGCATGGGAACACAACTGAGAATGAGTACGGCGTACCATCCTCAAATAGACGGCCAAAGCGAACGAACAATTCAAACGTTGTAAGATATGCTTAGAGCATGCATCATGGATTTCAAAGGGAGCTGGGACGATCATCTACTGTTGACAGAATTTGCCTACAACAATAGTTATCACGCAAGCATTGGCATGCCGCCATACGAAGCACTATACGGTAGGAAATGTAAAACACCACTATGCTGAGATGAAGTTGGTGAACGTCAACTGTTAGGACCGGAACTGGTATAGCAGACTGCTGAAGTTATCAAACTCATCAGAGCAAGACTGGTAGATACTCAAGACAGACAGAAGAAGTATGTTGATCAACACAGACAAGATCGCGAATTCGACGTAGGAAATTTTGTTTTCCTAAAAGTTTTTCCTTGGAAGGGAAAAATTCATTTTGGCAAGAAAGGAAAGCTAAGCCCAAGGTTTATTGGACTCTTCGAGGTACTGTGAAGAGTAGGTGAAGTGGCTTATGAGGTAGCTCTACCTCTAGAGTTAGAACATGTTCACAACATTTTCCATGTATCGGTGCTGCGACCGTATAAACCTGATTACAAACATGTGATCGAGTATGAACCGTTACAGTTTGATAAGGACTTGTCTTATGAGGAAGTTCCTATCCAGATAGTTGACAAAAAGAAACAAGTGCTCAAGAATAAGGTGATACATTCCGTGAAGGTGATATGGAGAAACCACAATGCCGAAGAAGCTACGTGAGAACTCGAAGACAAAATGATGAAGAACTATCCTGAGTTATTTGTTTAATCTTGTCTTCGATTCTTGGGATAGAATCCTTAGTAAGGAGGGAAGAATGTATCGAATGAATTGTTTGAGTTGTGATTCTGGAGACAGAATTCTTGTAAGGAGTGAATGATGTAACAATCCATAATTTTATTTGTAATTTCAAATATTTAGTGAATTAAATAAATATTTTTGACTGATGTGTTTGTTATGAAGTAAATATTTGTTGGATTATTTATTAGTTAAATAAATAATTCATGAGATAAGAGAGTGATGAATTAAATTTATGAGATAATACTCTAATTTAATTATATGATTTGCTATAGTATTGTTTTAATTTAATTAAGTAATTAAAGTGATATGTTATTTATTAAATAAAATTATAATAAAAATTATAATTTTGTGGTAAGTGGTTAAGTGGAGAATTTATTTAATAAGTTATAATTAGTTTTTATTTAATTAAGATTGGATATGAAAATCCAAGTAAATAGTGTTGGAAAATAAACTATTATATAAATGATTTATTAAATTAAATTAAAGGAGTTTTAAATGGGTTTACCAAACAAGGCTTAATGAATATTAAGTCTTTATTTTTAAAAATGTTTTGACAAACAATGCCTTATGGCTTTTGAATTTTTAAAAAGATATAATAAATATTTTATAACTAATATGTAATTATTATATTTATTAGTATGACAGTTTTATACGTCTTGGTTTATTGCGTCTGTTTTATTTTTACGTAAGGAGTTGGCCTAAGCATGAGAATAGTGGGAAAGAATAACAAAGAAAAATAGAGAGAAAGGAGATAAAGAAATAGAGAGAGTTGAGAAAAAAGTTCTGTGAATTCACTTCTTTGTTTTCTAGCAAGGATTATTCAAGCAATTGAATGTATAATCTCTAAAACTTTAGTTTTATGTATATGAAAGTTTTGTATATAAGAGTTTTATGTTCTTGAGTTTCAAACCTCTGTAATCCAAATTTGATGAATTATTGTTACATAAAGTGTTGGTTGTGTGTACATGTAATCTAGACAAATATTTGGTATACTAATTACATTCAAAAATAAGAAAACTGATTACAGTGCATGTGTGTATGTATATGGCTTGTGAAAGTCCAAAAATTGATAGTTGATTTGTGAGCTAGACTTTAAATTGAGTCTTGAATATGTTAATTTATTAAGAAATAAAAAGAACACAATCTGAATGAGTTAATTTGGTGTAGTAATGAGACTTCAGTGTTAATTTTTGCTAAGGATATAAAAAAAATGGAGTTTTTTTGCTAAGTTAAAAATAAAGTATTCAAATCTAGAGTGGGTGACTAAGTGTTGTAATTTTAAGACTTGTGATTCTGAAGTGTATATGGTATTAGTTGTGAAATCCCGAATTTTATGAAATGGAAGTATTCAATTTTCCTATAATTATTATTCTATTTAGTAAACGGTTAAATTGATAAAAGGTTAAAGTTAAGGGTGATATGTGAAAATTTTTCAAAGTAAGCAAGTTGTTATAAAATAATCGGTGATAAAAGTACAGTAATACGTGTGGTTGCATAGTAGTAAACGGTATTGTACAGTATCTTTGATTATTGATGCTTACATGAGAAGCCACTCAATTTTATTCAATTATTGTCACAATATTTTATATTATTAAATCAATAATTGAGATGACAAAGTTATTCATATTATTATTTGCATTATTGACGATGTCTAAAGAATTTTGTTGAGGAAAGGGGTTTGGTCACCTAATTGTGCGTCAATAGAGAGAAATCTTTATCGAAAAGCTCCCTCTTTCCTAGGAATGATCTAGTTGTTAAATATTGTGAATTATAATATTAATGATGAATGTTATTAAAAAACAAATTTGAGTTCAGAGTTGAATTTGGAGACGCGAACAAGATATTTGAGTCCGAAACGATGAAATTAGTAAAAATAGGCTATAAACACAAAATTTGCTTAGGTTGACTTTTTAGTCAAAAAGTTAACAGTTGACTTTTTCAAAAAAAGTCAAACTTCGAAAATTTCAAAGATGAAATTGTTTATAAAAATATTTTCATTGTGTTGGGATTATTAGTGTTAGTGAAAATCGACATTTATTTCGATAGTAATTGATTTCTGAATTTTAAATTGACCAAACGGGCAATTAATCGGATAAATGAGCAATTAATTGTTATTAGTTCACATGCATTTAACTATTTGTTCACATGTATTGTTAGACCCCGAATTATATGAAATAAAAGTATCCAATTTTCTTATAATTATTATTCTATTTAATAAATGGTTAAATTGATAAAAGGTTAAAGTTAAGGGTGATATTTGAAAATTTTGTAAAGTAAGCAAGTGGATATAAAATATTCGTTGTGTTAGGGAATATTCGATTGGTCGGAGAATATTCGTTTTAACAGGGAATATTCGTATGACAGTACAATCATTGGTGGACTCCACAACGGAAGAATTGTCGTAGTTAGAAAACGACAAAAATATCTTTTTATAAAAATAACGGCTAAAGTTTTACCGTTAAACTGTTGAGATACTCAGTGCTAAAAATACAGTAATACATGTGGTTGCATAGTAGCACACGGTATTAATTTTTGATGCTTACGTAAGAAGCCACTCAGTTTACTCAATTATTGCTACAGTAATTATTGCATAGTATCTCACGTTATTTGATTTAATTATTATCACATTATCATCAGCATAATATTTTATATTATTAAATCAATAATTAAGACAACAAAGTTATTCATATTATTATTTGCAATATTAACAATGTCTAGAAAGTTCGGTCGACGAGAGGTTTGGTCACCTAATTGCGCGCCAATAGGGAAAAATCCTTATTGGAAAGCCCCCTCTTTCCTGGGAATGATCTGGTTGTTAAATTTTGTGAGTTATAATATTAATGATGAATAATTGTTAAAGTATTAAGAATGTGTTTATTGAAGATAAGTGAATTACAAAAGTTAGAGGGCAATAATGCAAACTTAGAAAACTTTAAGGGTACCAAAGTGTAATAAGTTAAATCAATCTGGACCATTGGTGGTGATTTTAATAGTAAATCAATCTGGACCACTGGTGGTGGTTCTAATAGTAAATCAATCTGGACCGTTCGTGAATTAGTTACTATTTGGTCATTTCTCCTATAAATAGAAGCTTAATTCTTCTTTCATTCTCACCAATTCACTGAGATTCACAAGAGACACTATTGAGAGAGAAACTATAGAGAGCAAGAAGAAGAGTATTATGCTACTTCACTATTGCAGTATCCAGTCTTCTACTAAGGTAAGGGGTATTATTTCTTTCGTATTCATAAGGAATACTATTTTTCGTATTCATCATTTAATATGTCGGAATAACCTGTCTACGCGGATTACGTACCGTATGACAGGTGAAAATCCATTTGCAGTTTTCATATGTTAATTCTTTTCATATTCTTAAATCTAAACTTACTATGGTAAGTATTGCTTCTATAATCCTTGAAATTAGTGGAATATCCTTGAGTTTTGCGCTTCATCCAGTATCGTTTCATTGGAATATTGATCTGAATTTTCTTATTAAATATCAATATTTTCACCCAGGGAACTATTCACCCGATTACTATTCACTATAATATTATTCACTCGGGTATTCGGGGCACTTTCATGCCAGAGTACTATTCGTGAGTTACTATTCACATGTTACTATTCACCCAATTACTATTCACTCAAATATTAATCACTCGGGTATTTAGGGTACTTTTCATGCTGGATTACTATTCACGAAGTACTATTCACCCAAAAAATTGATTTTCTTTCTGTCAAAAATATTTTTTATACATGGATATTATTCTTAAATGTAAGACCCCGAATTTTATGAAATAAAAGTATTCAATTTTTCTTATAATTACTATTCAGTAAATGGTTAAATTGATAAATGTTAAAGTTAAGGGTGATATATGATTTTTTTTCAAAATACACAAGTAGTTATAAAATAATCATTGTTGTCGGGGAATATTCGTTTGGTCATGGAATATTCTTTCTGTCGGGGAATATTCGTACGACGGCGCAGCTATTTGTGGGCCCCATAACGAATAACTGTCGGGTGAAGAAAACGACAAATTTGAGTTTTTACAAATAACGACGTAGTTGTTACTGTTAACACTGTTGGAATACCCGGTAGTTAAAATACAGTAATACGCGTTATTGCACAGTAGCACACGGTATTGCATAGTATTTTTGAAATTATTGATTCTTACGTAAGAAGGCAATACTCAATAATTGTTACAGTAATTACTGTTCAATATTTTATTTTATTGATTCAATAATTGCTACGTTGAAATTTTGTATTATTGTTGTTCAATAATTGTTGCTGCACAGTATTTCCCATTATCAGATCAATAATTCATATTATTTGAATAGTATTATTAGATAGCATTATTGGCAATGTCTAGAAAGTTCTGTCTAAGGAGAGGTTTGGTCATCTAATTGCGCGCCAGTAAGGAGAAATCCTTATTGGAAAGCCCCCTCTTTCCTGGGAACGGCCTGGTTGTCATAAATGTGATTCTGTAATATTATTTGTGAATAATTAATTATTGATTCATATGATAAGGAAATATTTATTTTATGTGGATATAATAAGGGATATATTTTTGTGGTTAAAAATGAAGGAGTTAATGTTGAGATTTTTATCAGTATTTTTGTCGGAATGAAGGTATTAAAAATCAAATTAGGATTTTTGAGATATTTTGCGGGGGTTATAATTTTTAATCCGACCGTTGGATCGTGGTAATTTTTGGATATGTTATACATATATAAGTTGAGTATATGTTCACAAATTTTGAACCGTTAAAAATGAACGTATGATTTATTATGAATTTTACGAGATGACTGGTTCAGAAATTGTTGAATTTTCGGAGTTTATCATTTTGGTGGAAAATTCTAGAATTGGTGGGCCCCACTTGTGGTTGGTGAAGAAATGTGCTGAATTATATTTCAAATGTGGTGGGTGGGAATAGTAGCAGGTAAAGCCATCAGGTTGCAGGTCAAACCTACCAAAATTTTCCTATAAATAGAGGGCTAAGTTAGAATTGAAAATCACACCAGAAACATAAGCTTTCTCTCTTTCTCTCTCTATATTATGAAGCATATTTTGTGAGTTTTTAGATACTTGGTGAGTTGCTATTCATTAGTGCAAGTTTCCTTCAGCATCATATCCGATATCCAGTCAGAAGTACTGCTCTTTTGAGGTAAGGGATAATAAGGGATTTTAAGGGTTGTTATGATTTTCATTTCGTAATTTTTCTGATCTTCAAAAATTCTGGAAAAATTTGAAATGATATTTTGATGAGTTTTCTTGATTGTGTCAAAAAATGGTGATTTTTGGATGTATAGATTGAGAGTTATGAATTTTATGAGAAAAGACTATTTTAAAAGTAATCGCTTATAATTCCTTGTGGTTAACTCCAAAATTGATGAAATTTTTATTGGGAGTACATGTATATGATAGAAGTATACTCTGTAAATTTCAGAATTTTTGGACAAAAGTACAATTTTTGATAAATGTCTAAATATTCGGCTATTTTGGCCATATGAAAAATAGTAAATGACTTTTAAAAATTCTGAGAAAAATATATGTTCACTATGGGACTATATTATGCTAAATCTCAGAAAAGAAATATTTTTGGAACTGATTTGGTATTTTTCATGAAAATGGTCTAGTTATGAGTAAATGAATTAAATATGTTTTGTGAAGAAAGAAAATTGGAAAATAGGATTTTATGGCTTGAGAATCCTATATGAGGTATATGCAGATTTTTGATGAGGGTTTTGGTTATTGATGATGAAATTGTAAGAGTTGGCATTTTATGATGATTAAATGCATTAATTAGTAAAGTGTAAACAATTAAAATAAATTGTTTATAAATTTAAGTAATGTTATTCTTTCAATATCATTATACCGAAATATTGGTATGGATTTTATTGTGAAATTTCTATCTTTTGTGTCGGGGTTACTATTCATGAGTTACTATTCACGATTTACTATTCATGAGTTACGAATATTACTCTTGAGATTAAAACTATATGTTGATCATATTATTTTTATCATCATATATAACATTTTTATAACCCTGATGTTGAAATTCTCTTTCACTGGAGTGTAAAGATGGGTAGATTATTGGTATGATCATGACTAGGGTTCTCTTTGGCCTGTAGTGCAAAGTTGAATTGTGACTGGTATGATCATGACCATTGAATTTATAATTGAATATCTTAAGCTTAAGTGCAAAGGTGAATTGATCAACATGGTTATAATTATTGTTTATATAAATTCTGAAATGATTATATATTTCTTTGAGATATGAATATATTTGGCCTGTAGTGCAAATATGAATTGTTGATGAATATCTTTGGCATGTAGTGCAAAGATGGCCTGTTGATGAATATCTTTGGCCTGTAGTGCAAAGATGAACTGTTGTTGAATATCTTTGGCCCGTAGTGCAAAGATGGTTTGTTGATGAATATCTTTGGCCCGTAGTGCAAAGATGGATTTGTTAGTATGATTATAAACAGGAACTGTGATTTGGTATAACCATGATCTTTGATGTTTCAGGTAAAGACAGGTGATGAAAATATTCTTCGTCCTGGGTGCGAAGAAAAATTTATAGTCACAATTATGATTATGAGTTATTCATATGATTGTGGAAAGGAACTGTTGAGTGATGTTACATGGATAAAATATTGTTGGTGGATTTTTAACATGGAGAAGATAATAGACTTTATAGTCTATTTGACTCTTCTAATGGATTGCTCGTTCCGCTGCAACTATGGTTGAAATTTTTATCATTTACCATATGTTCTAAATCTCTGATTTATTGTTGATGAAGGCTATTGATAATTGAATTATCTTTAGTCATGATATTCTTTACTGAGCTAGTTGTGCTCACCCTTTTGCTTCACAATTCCTTTCAGGTAATAAGAGTGTAGCTGGGTCGAGCGGGGGTAACAAGGGAATAGAACGGTGGTCATCATTTAGTAGTTATATTTGGTGAAGAAAATAGGGTGAGGCGAACCCAACGTTGGAAGGGTGTTTTGTCACTATCATACAAGATGTCTAATGACATACAACCTCGTGTCATCATAAGACAGGGTTGTGCTCATCCACTTGCTGAGTATATCTATGGGCACTACCTATATAATCTTGGTGTTTGTTTGAAGTATAATTCTCAATTAGAGACAGTGGAGATAATGATAAGTCAAGAGAAGACTCACCATTGGGAAGAATATGATAGTAATCTTCTCGTTTTTCTTTGGGGTCTATTGGGTCAACCAAGGATAATTCTGTGGCCATATGATATCTATCATAACCTAGACGCGTGGCCTCCCATGTACGAAGGTTTCCTTGAGCACTTCCCAAAGATTCTAATTTCTAAAACAGTTTTTGACTATACCTTTATGTAAGGTGTCATTGTGAGGTGATGTCCACGGTTGGGACATGTGTCACATTTGGTATATATTTGTATCCAAACTCACAGCATATGTGTTGTTGTATTTTGCACGACAATTGTTGTAATAAAGTTGTAGTTATTTTCTGTACCATGTATTTGACGACTCAGAATGGGTTGGATGGAATGGACCTATTTTGGGGTCGTTACATTTGGTATCAGAGCTTGGGGATATGATCTCTGGCGGAGATCGGGGAATACAACTAGGAGGGGAGAGATGAGTAAATCCTTCGCTAGTGTGTCCTACCTAAGCTTATTTGTTGGTCAGTCATAATATCGGGATATTATGTGATATGTTAATTTGTTAAATTAACACTTGTTTTGAAGCTGTATTCTAGAATGATATTTGAAATACAGGAGATGAGCAATGGAGAAATTATGATGATAGAGAAGATGGAATTTGAAATGAAAGGAAGGTATTCTCAACTCTTTGAAATACCAGGTACGTAAATTTCGGGGACGAAATTTCATAAGGAGGGGAGATTGTAAGACCCCGAATTTTATGAAATAAAAGTATTCAATTTTTCTTATAATTACTATTCAGTAAATGGTTAAATTGATAAATGTTAAAGTTATGGGTGATATATGATTTTTTTTCAAAATACACAAGTGGTTATAAAATAATCATTGTTGTCGGGGAATATTCGTTTGGTCGTGGAATATTCTTTCTGTCGGAGAATATTCGTACGACGGCGCAGCTATTTGTGGGCCCCATAACGAATAACTGTCGGGTGAAGAAAACGACAAATTTGAGTTTTTACAAATAACGGCGTAGTTGTTACCGTTAACACTGTTGGAATACCCGGTGGTTAAAATACAGTAATACGCGTTATTGCACAGTAGCACACGGTATTGCATAGTATTTTTGAAATTATTGATTCTTACGTAAGAAGGCACTACTCAATAATTGTTACAGTAATTACTGTTCAATATTTTATTTTATTGATTCAATAATTGCTACGTTGAAATTTTGTATTATTGTTGTTCAATAATTGTTGCTGCACAGTATTTCCCATTATCAGATCAATAATTCATATTATTTGAATAGTATTATTAGATAGCATTATTGGCAATGTCTAGAAAGTTCTGTCTAAGGAGAGGTTTGGTCATCTAATTGCGCGCCAGTAAGGAGAAATCCTTATTGGAAAGCCCCCTCTTTCCTGGGAACGGCCTGGTTGTCATAAATGTGATTCTGTAATATTATTTGTGAATAATTAATTATTGATTCATATGATAAGGAAATATTTATTTTATGTGGATATAAATGAGGGATATATTTTTGTGGTTAAAAATGAAGGAGTTAATGTTGAGATTTTTATCAGTATTTTTGTCGGAATGGAGGTATTAAAAATCAGGGTTTTTGAGATATTTTGCGGGGGTTATAATTTTTAATCCGACCGTTGGATCGTGGTAATTTTTGGATATGTTATACATATATAAGTTGAGTATATGTCCACAAATTTTGAACCGTTAAAAATGAACGTATGATTTATTATGAATTTTACGAGATGACTGGTTCAGAAATTGTTGAATTTTCGGAGTTTATCATTTTGGTGGAAAATTCTAGAATTGGTGGGCCCCACTTGTGGTTGGTGAAGAAATGTGCTGAATTATATTTCAAATGTGGTGGGTGGGAATAGTAGCAGGTAAAGCCATCAGGTTGCAGGTCAAACCTACCAAAATTTTCCTATAAATAGAGGGCTAAGTTAGAATTGAAAATCACACCAGAAACATAAGTTTTCTCTCTTTCTCTCTCTATATTATGAAGCATATTTTGTGAGTTTTTAGATACTTGGTGAGTTGCTATTCATCAGTGCAAGTTTCCTTCAGCATCATATCCGATATCCAGTCAGAAGTACTGCTCTTTTGAGGTAAGGGATAGTAAGGGATTTTAAGGGTTGTTATGATTTTCAGTTTCGTAATTTTTCTGATCTTTAAAAATTCTGGAAAAATTTGAAATGATATTTTGATGAGTTTTCTTGATTGTGTCCAAAAATGGTGATTTTTGGATGTATAGATTGAGAGTTATGAATTTTATGAGAAAAGACTATTTTAAAAGTAATCGCTTATAATTCCTTGTGGTTAACTCCAAAATTGATGAAATTTTTATTGGGAGTACATGTATATGATAGAAGTATACTCTGTAAATTTTAGAATTTTTGGACAAAAGTACAATTTTTGATAAATGTCTAAATATTCGGCTGTTTTGGCCATATGAAAAATAGTAAATGACTTTTAAAAATTCTGAGAAAAATATATGTTCACTATGGGACTATATTATGCTAAATCTCAGAAAAGAAATATTTTTGGAACTGATTTGGTATTTTTCATGAAAATAGTCTAGTTATGAGTAAATGAATTAAATATGTTTTGTGAAGAAAGAAAAATGGAAAATAGGATTTTATGGCTTGAGAATCCTATATGAGGTATATGCAGATTTTTGATGAGGGTTTTGGTTATTGATGATGAAATTGTAAGAGTTGGCATTTTATGATGATTAAATGCATTAATTAGTAAAGTGTAAACAATTAAAATAAATTGTTTATAAATTTAAGTAATGTTATTCTTTCAATATCATTATACCGAAATATTGGTATGGATTTTATTGTGGAATTTCTATCTTTTGTGTCGGGGTTACTATTCATGAGTTACTATTCACGATTTACTATTCATGAGTTACGAATATTACTCTTGAGATTAAAACTATATGTTGATCATATTATTTTTATCATCATATATAACATTTTTATAACCCTGATGTTGAAATTCTCTTTCACTGGAGTGTAAAGATGGATAGATTATTGGTATGATCATGACTAGGGTTCTCTTTGGCCTGTAGTGCAAAGTTGAATTGTGACTGGTATGATCATGACCATTGAATTTATAATTGAATATCTTAAGCTTAAGTGCAAAGGTGAATTGATCAACATGGTTATAATTATTGTTTATATAAATTCTGAAATGATTATATATTTCTTTGAGATATGAATATATTTGGCCTGTAGTGCAAATATGAATTGTTGATGAATATCTTTGGCATGTAGTGCAAAGATGGTCTGTTGATGAATATCTTTGGCCTGTAGTGCAAAGATGAACTGTTGTTGAATATCTTTGGCCCGTAGTGCAAAGATGGTTTGTTGATGAATATCTTTGGCCCGTAGTGCAAAGATGGATTTGTTAGTATGATTATAAACAGGAACTGTGATTTGGTATAACCATGATCTTTGATGTTTCAGGTAAAGACAGGTGATGAAAATATTCTTCGTCCTGGGTGCGAAGAAAAATTTATAGTCACAATTATGATTATGAGTTATTCATATGATTGTGGAAAGGAACTGTTGAGTGATGTTACATGGATAAAACATTGTTGGTGGATTTTTAACATGGAAAAGATAATAGACTTTATAGTCTATTTGACTCTTCTAATGGATTGCTCGTTCCGCTGCAACTATGGTTGAAATTTTTATCATTTACCATATGTTCTAAATCTCTGATTTATTGTTGATGAAGGCTATTGATAATTGAATTATCTTTAGTCATGATATTCTTTACTGAGCTAGTTGTGCTCACCCTTTTGCTTCACAATTCCTTTCAGGTAATAAGAGTGTAGCTGGGTCGAGCGGGGGTAACAAGGGAATAGAACGGTGGTCATCATTTAGTAGTTATATTTGGTGAAGAAAATAGGGTGAGGCGAACCCAACGTTGGAAGGGTGTTTTGTCACTATCATACAAGATGTCTAATGACATACAACCTCGTGTCATCATAAGACAGGGTTGTGCTCATCCACTTGCTGAGTATATCTATGGGCACTACCTATATAATCTTGGTGTTTGTTTGAAGTATAATTCTCAATTAGAGACAGTGGAGATAATGATAAGTCAAGAGAAGACTCACCATTGGGAAGAATATGATAGTAATCTTCTCGTTTTTCTTTGGGGTCTATTGGGTCAACCAAGGATAATTCTGTGGCCATATGATATCTATCATAACCTAGACGCGTGGCCTCCCATGTACGAAGGTTTCCTTGAGCACTTCCCAAAGATTCTAATTTCTAAAACAGTTTTTGACTATACCTTTATGTAAGGTGTCACTGTGAGGTGTTGTCCACGGTTGGGACATGTGTCACATTTGGTATATATTTGTATTCAAACTCACAGCATATGTGTTGTTGTATTTTGTACGATAATTGTTGTAATAGAGTTGTAGTTATTTTCTGTACCATGTATTTGACGACTCAGAATGGGTTGGATGGAATGGACCTATTTTGGGGTCGTTACATTAAATTTTACTCCACAAAGCAGAGTATCATGTTGATAATTTGGATATTATTGAATTCTGAATAAATTAAATTATAAATATTTAAAATTTATCCTTTGCTTTCATTTAACTGAATGCTTATATCATTGTCATCATCCTCATGTTTATATTGTGATGAAAGTCATCTTTGGCTTACGTGCATTGATAGACTGTTGATTGGTATGATTTTGACTGTGATAACCAGAGATTTCGAATAATCAAAATTTTACGAATAATTTTTTTTTAATTAATATTAATATTGATTATTAATTTTGTGACAAGTTTCTATGATACAAGTCTCGAGAAGGTCAATTTGTGTATTGACTAATAAAATTAGAGTAGAGTTGTGCTTAACAAGATTAGAAACCCTAACCCTAATTTCTGGATAGGGATTTGATAGAAAATATAATTAAAATAACTATATTAATGAGTATGTGTTTGTACTGAAGAGATTTATTGATCAATTATTGATCGGATAAGGTTTAAAATTAGTAAACCCTAATAAGAGATTAGAAACCCTAATCTCAGGTTTAGAAATCCTAAAGTACAGTTAAAAACCCTAAACGAAAGCCGAGAAACCCTAATTTTATTTTCGAGAATCCTAAACCCTAATTACGAAACTCTAATCCTAATTGGTAAGCTTAATGTGTTTATTAAACTTAAAATATGATTAGAAAACCCTAATTATATTTTAGTATCTAAATTTCTATTTTAAAAACCCTAATTTTATTTTAGAAATCAAATTTTTTCTTTTTAGAAACCCTAATTAGAAAATTCTAGATTTAGAGTTTGTAAAACCTAAGGGTTAGAACCTTAGGGTTAAACCCTAAGGGTTTGGACATTTAACCATATTGCCATTAAATTTAAATTGCAAATGACAAAAGTGCCCTTTTTGGATTTTTTAATGTAACTTGTAAAATTTGACAATACCTTTAGTGGGTGACCAACTCTTTTGACCTTGGTGACTTAAATCTCAGCAACTCAGCCTCTAGGTGACAGCAACACATCAGATTTAACAACAAATCATAATATATATAGGTTATGAGAGAGAAAAAGTCACAAAAGTTAGTCATTTTTCACCTAAGCTCTCCACTACTCTTTCTCTCTCAAACCCTCTGAATTTGCTAAGTAGATCAGCCACATAAACATTTCCTAGGAACCCAAGATCAGATTGGAGAGTATAGATCAAGGATTGGAAAGCTAAGAGGTATAAACCCTAACCGATCCTAGATCTTGCATGCTAAGAAAAATTATGTGTTTATGTGTTTAAATCAGTGTTAGATGATGTTTTATGTTGATCTATGTTGATCCATCATGGATCCATAGCATCAAAGTGCGCTAAAATTGAGTTTTTCCAAAACTGTTCTTGAGCAATTTTTGTGGTCTGACAAGTAATGTCAGTGGCCACAGATCATTGCTCGTTTACTATTTTTGTTGTTTTAAAGTTGTTACATGTAGCCTGGTATGTGGTCTTTAATCTGCAAGTGGAATCAATGTCATTAGAGGTCTAGATTTGTAGTTATTTATGGTCAAACAGGGTTGACCGAGCATGACCAGCCACTTTCTGGGTAACCCAGAAAGTGTAAAACTGAGTCTGACAAGAAGTTCTAAGGCATAGATCTGTCAGTCGTGTTAGTTTTTGATGTTATTATTGTATCTGGATTGTATCCTACTGTTTTTACTCTAGATCCATGACCTTAGAACGCTTAAACAAGTAACAGATCAATCGTACCAAGTGGTCAAAGTAGGCCACTTGCACTGCTTTTACAATTCTGGAATTTCAAGAAAGCTGTATGAACAAATATCCTGACAAGGTTTGACCGTGTCATAACTTGTGGATCTGTTGTTGTTAAACTGGTGTGCTGTTATAGTAATGTTCATTGTCATGTATACTACCAGTGTGAACCATAAAACCATCAATATCATGACCAGAACTAGAAGAGAATCGAGCCACGAAGTAGGCAGACGAAGCTGTCTGAGTATCTGGGTAACCTAGAAAGCCCAGAAGCTTCTGGCAGCTACTTTGGGGCTTCGGATATGGCAAACGTGTTGTAGTATCACCATGTTATGTGTTGTAACGTGTAGTGCTACATAAACACTACATGATCCAAGTCTTATATTGAACAGAGGATACAAGAACAGAAAATTAAGGCTGGTCAAACAAGCAACCTTGCTAAGCCGGCTGTCAGTGTTCTTGAGCTCAAGAACACCAACAGCGACGCTTAGTGTCGCTATAGGTAATTAGCGACGGTTTTGATTTTTTTTAATTTCTGAATTTTCGGTAATTAATTAAAAATAGAAAATAAATTATAAAAACTATTAAAAATAGTTTTAAAAATTATTTTAAATTATGAAAAATAATTTTTGACCAATTGGAATATTTTTTTTCTTTAATATTTATAATTATTTAAATATTAAAGGTATTTAATTTATTTACTTAGTGTATTAAATAATTTAGAGGAAAACGATTTAATATTATAAAAAATTATTTTAAATAAGAATAATGTATTTAAAAATATTTTGAGTTATAAAATGTAACTTTTAATATTTTTGGAGAATTTTTATTAAAAAATTAATATTAATGATATTAGATTTATTTAATTATTAAATTAAATAAATAAGATTAAAATGATTTTATTGATTTAAAAATCATTTTAAATAAGAATACAATGTTTTAAAATATTTTGAATTATAAAATATAATTTTTAATATTTTTAGAGAATTCTCATTAATAAATTAATATTAATGATATTAGATTATTTATTTATTAAATTAAATAAATAAATTAAAAATGGTTTTATTGATTTAAAAATCATTTAAAAATGAGAAAATTATTTTTAAAATATTTTAAGTTATAATTAATGACTTTTAATATTTGGATAATAATTTCATTAATATTTAAATATTAATGGTGATGATTAAAAAATAATTTTAATTATTTTAAAAATCATTTAAGTAGAATATTAATGATTTAAAAATACTTTAAGTTATTAATAATAACTTTAATATTTTGACAAGTATGTTATTAATATTTTTATATTAATAATGATAAGATTATTTGATAATTAAATCATTTAAAAATGATTTAAGTGTTTGAAAAATTATTATAAATTATAATAATTGTTTAAATATTATTAAAAGCTTCTGAAAAATATTATAAATGATATTTGACTTATCTAAAATAATATTGAAACTTAGAGACCGAGTTTAATGGACAATATAAGTGTTAATTGTCGGATAGGGTGATCAATACACCGAGAATGGACTGAAGTCCAACCAGACTGAAATAGTTTGACTTGTTAAGTGTTTATATATGTTATAAACACTAATGTGAATATGTGGTAATGTGTGTAGGAAAAGTTTGACTGTACAATACAGTGTTACGTGTTATGAAATATTATGCTAATTGTGAGACCGATATTATTGGTTATAGGTCTTACGAACGCATATAAGTTTATTGTGTAGCTGTAAACAGCGGAAGAGGCAAGTTTCCTAACTCAACCTTGAGTTATATTTATTCAATTATTTTAGTGGTTAATTATTGCTAATTATACCACGTCCAGCGAATTTATTGTTGATTATTCGCAATTAGTGCATGTTTCATAATTCAAATTGAATTACTGATTCGGAAGATATACATTTGTAGAATAACTGTTGTTGAATATTCATATACGTAGAAGATAGAATTGATAGTATAGATAATTCCTTTTTATTATCGAATTATGTTGAGAACTGTCTTAGCTAATCATTCTGGCTAGACGAACATTTGTTAGAACTTGATAGATTCGAGAAGAGAATTCAATTATTATTGACAGATCGATGCCAATTATTTCGGATAGATCGAGAAGTAATTAGAAATTGAAATCACAGTATTTTGTTGTTAAATCAAAATCTTGATTCTGAGACTGAGAAGAACAACCTTATATAGAAAGGGAATATTTTATTGGTTGAATATTTGACCTTTGCGCGCGATTAAGTATTATGCATAATATAGGGTATACTAAAGCTGATCACTTTATATACTTGTAGAGGGGTATGATTTAATCTTTATAGTTATCTAATACACCTGGGTATATCAAAGTATAACTTTGATAGTTACTCGAGAAGAGAAGTTCAAGATCCATTGGATCGCTCAACATAAATCTGGAAAATATTTTGCTTTGTTATCTCATAGAATTAATTTTTGATTATTCAATTGAATATCGTAGAAAATCTTTAAAGCGTTGTACTCTTTCATTATCAGATTATTGTTGCGTAGAATGTGAGAAGACTTAATATTGATTTCTATACCTTTATTGTATGTCTTAACTTGCGGGGCAAATTTGTTGCTCACCCTTGCTATATATAAAACTTTTCAGCTAGGGACGAAGTTGCAGAAGGTGATGTGAAGAAGAACAAAGGAAAAGGCATAGTGATAAATTAGTATAATGAATCTTATTATTATTATGATGTATTGTAAACCCTTGTTGTATATCTAAGGGGTATGTTTGTAATGTTAAGGTTAGCGAACCTGGGATTACTGTATTAACAAAATATGTTAATGACTTATGTAATACTATTTCTATATGAATGGGTAGTTAGGTATTATTATATTGTGGATTGTGAATACCAAACTCGGGGGTCAGGTAACCTGGATTTGGGGGCGTCACAGGTTGATATCAGAGCTGTAGGTTATAAGCCTTAAGTGGGGTGGGGAAAACCCTAGGATTATAACCATAAGCGAAATCTAGAAAACTCATTTAGAGTACTAAGTGAGGGATTACTGAAGCGTATCGATAGTGAGATATGTAGACACATAGTGTGAGAAGTTTGTACTAGTGAAGTACTAATTAAGTTGTTTAAACTTATTGTAGGATGTCGGGAGAAGATAAGATGAGTACAAAGATGCCAGCGGCTGTTGCACCAGTGCCAGTAGCCGAGGTGCCAGCACAGAGCGAATCAGTTGAAGAGGTGGGAAAAGATAAACCCATGGTGAATTTTGGGAGCGATCATGATGATTATCCCAAGATGTATCTAAGTGGAGATGATGAGGCAGAGTCCGAGCAAGAAAAGGTGGAGTTAAAGAATAAGATCAAAGTTAGAGAATAAGATCAGCTATCTACAGAAGTTCAGGAACTCTGTAGTAAAGTGTTTCTCTTGGAGGAGTTGTGGAAGACGGAGCGAGCGTTACGTGAGATGACTGAAGAACGGAACAAGCTAAAGGCGCAGGTGGAAAGAATGAAGACTGAAGGTGGTGGATCGTCTGAAAGAACCAGCAAGAAGAACATGAAGAAGAGAAAAAGGGAAAAAGACAGTGAAAACTCTGAAAATTCAAACCCAAAGAAGAAGCAAGCCTGTATCAAGTGTGAAAAGACTCACGCTGGAGAATGCATGATGTGGAAGAATGTCTATTTCAACTGTAAGCAGGAAGGACATATTTCTTTGCATTGTCCTAAGCCGAATATGAGGAAGTGTTTCTCATGTGGGAGAACGGGTCACGGATTTAACAATTGTCCCAACAAGAAGCAGACTGGTGAAGGGAGTGATCGGTAGACAACTTAGATATATGTGATAGTATCTTTTGGTAGAAGCTTTTGATATTAAGTGTTGTAATATCGAGAATGACGTTTAAACATATGTAAATATATATGTTTAATGAATGAAATCTTTATTTTTTATATGAATACAAGATTAAGATTAATTTGTGCGTTCTTAAAACTCATACTTATGGTAAGTAATGACTCATAATTATATGAAATGTTCTGAATCCCTCAGCGAATAGATGCCAAAGGTCTGACTAGGATAAGTTCATACACTCATATAATTGTGGCAAGTTACTGAACTCATAAGTGTGGTAAGTTTGACGAACTGGTAATAACTATGTGTGAATGGAGCATTGCAACTTTTTGTGTAAAGTTGTGTTGTTAATCTTGATATGATTTTAAAAAAGGGGTAGTAAATGTGTTAAGTACTATATGTACTATGTGGTATTTGAATAAATATGCAATTATATGAGAATTATGTGTTGAATTCTTATTGTGTTAAGAATTTGTGTATAGAAAGAGAATTAATATAGGATTTTTATTTAAATCAGATCATGCCGCCTAGACGACAGAATCGCAACCAACGAGAAGAACAGTCAGTGAATAACGAAGGAGGTCAAGCTGACCCGATGCAAAACTTTGCAGATATGATAGCCGAAGCTATGGAGAATAGAGCTCCAGCTGCAAGAGGAAGAGCAAGAAATCAGCCAGCTGAAAGATTGGCTAACTTCAAGGACTTTAAAGTGGTAGGACCGCCTGAATTCAAAGGGTCCACAGATCCGATTGAAGCCCAAACTTGGGTGAAGGAGATGGAGAAAGAATTCGTTATCGCCAGAGTAGCGGAGGAGCAAAAGACGGCTTTTGCAACATACTTAATGAAGGGAGAAGCTGATTACTAGTTGGAGATAAACCAAGCGCGAGCTGGAACAGCTTTAGTAACATGGACAAGATTCAAGGAACTATTCTTTGAGAACTACTTCTCATCGAGTATGCAATCCAGGATGGAAGTCAAATTCTAAGAACGTAAGCAGGAGAACAAGTCGGTAACAGAATACACTGCCAAATTCAACGAGTTAGCAAGATTTGCACCTCATCAGGTGGACACGGAGGCGAGAAAAGTGAGAAGATTTGAGAATGGACTAAAACCAGGGATATTCAACACGGTTACAGTATTACTGATCAATACATTTGTGACTTTAATGGAGAAAGCGTTGATTGCTGAAGGAGAGAGCGAAGCTGCATCTCGATTTCACCAAGAGAAGAAGAAGAAGACAAGTGATGGTGGAAGCAGTGGTGGTAGTAACCCAAATAAGAGGAAGTAGAGTGAGAATACCCAATCGGGTAGCAAAACAGAAGATAATAGGAAAGGAAGGGAGCCATGTTCAACTTGTGGGAAGAACCATGCAGGGGTTTGTCTGAAGAAGAAGGGAGTCTGTTACAACTGTGGATAAGAGGGACACATGTCGCCCAATTGTCCCAATCCGAAGAAGATACAAGGTTGCTTTGCCTGTGGATCAACTAATCATATGGTTCGGAATTGTCCGAAGAGGAATGCTGAGAAGGAAAGTGTCAACAAGGGAACCGGTGGCGGAACCTTGGCAATTCGAGGACCTACACAGCCAGGGAGACCAACGGCCCGTACATTCAACATGACGGCGCAGGATGCAGTGGCCACTCAGGAGGTGGCGGCAGGTAACACTATAAAAAAATAGGCCTTTAGCAACGATTTTTCGGGCAACGACTTTATAAGCCGTTGTTAAAAGTATATGTTTAGCAACGAAAATTGTCCTTCGTTGCAGATTGTGTCAGACTTTTACTTTTTGCAACAAAATTCATAAGTCGTTGTAAAAATTCATTGCTAATTCATTGGCGGGAAAAAATTTCGTTAGAAATTCGTTGCAAAATTTTCGACCACTTGATTTCCCGTCATCCTGGGCAACAAAAGTTTTTTTGTTGCTAAAAATGGGGCTTTAGCAACGATTTTTCAAGCAACAACTTTATAAGTCGTTGCTAAAAGTGTATGTTTAGCAACGAAACTTGTCATTCGTTGCAGATTGTATCAGGCTTTCACTTTTTACAACGAAATTCATAAGTTGTTGCAAAATTTGGAAACAAAATTTGTTAAAAATTCGTTGTAAAATTTCTAACTACTTGATTTCTCCTCATCGTGGGCAACGAAAGTTTTTTTGTTGGTATATCTCATTGCCTAATATGGACCACATTCATTGGCAACAATCTTTATTTTCGTTGCATATTTTATACAACTTTTTGCAACGACTATTAAAATATTGCCTTAAATTAAGATAATCCCAATAATCATGTTTTTATAAGACCATATTCGGTATTCAGAGAATTGTCAAAAAATATTTGTATTTAGTATTTAAAAATTATGTCCAAATGCGAAACATATTCAAACATGTGACCTATCATTTAGAACTTTGGTCATTTGACCGCTGTAGCAACGCAAGTTATCTATTAATATTTTGCAAGGATTAATATTTATATCAAAACATGAGATTTCCCCCATATATTCCTTTCTTCTCCTTCACTACATAACATTAATATAATCTCAAGAAGTTATATACTACAATAATAATAATAATAATAATAATAATAATAATAATAATAATAACAATAATAATAATAATAATAATAATAATAATAATAATAATAATAAAAATAATAATAATAATAACAATAACAATAAAGTTGCACCAATTGTGTGTAAGTTTTTTTAACTCCCATTTTTCAAACTCTCCTTTTTCTTGATTTGTAATTTTTTTATAATCAAATATTAATTTCTCTTTATATCTTGAATTAGAGGGTGTTTGGCAATGACTTATAAGTTTGTTAAACTAAGTTATAAGTCATTTGTTATTATTTAGTGTTTGACAATAACTTAAATTTTAATTTTTTTTACTTATAAGTCATTATTAAAAAAATTTCATGTTTCATGTGCTATATTTTTTTTATTATTACTATTACTATTACTATTATTATAATTATTATTACTATTATTATTATTATTATTATTACTATTATTATTAATTATTATTATTATTATTATTATTATTAGAATAATTATTACTAATCTTATAATTATTATTTTTATTATTATAATAATTATAATTATTACAATTATTATAATTTCTATTATTATTATTGTTATTGTTGTTGTTGTTGTTGTTGTTATTATTATTATTATTATTATTATTATTATAATTATAATTATTATTATTAATTATAATTATTATTACTATTACTATTATTATAACTACTATTATTATTATTGTTGTTGTTATTAATCATTATTATAATTATTCCTATTACTATTATTATTATTAGTTATTATTATAATAATAATAATTATTATTATTATTACAATAATTATAATAGTACTAATATTAAAAAAGCTTGGCCAGACTCGCGGGTTTTTTTAAAAATAAAATAAAATAATGCTCTCTTTGATAATTGAACTTTAGACTTCCCACTCTCCTTAAACAAATGCTCAAACCAACTAAGCTATAAGGATTTTTTTATTATAAAGTCAGTTACCCGACACTAAAATACTAAAAATACTAATTAAAAAATACTAGAATACTAAAAAAATTCAAATTAAAAAAAATACTAAAATTCAAAAAATACTAAAATTCAAATTACTTTGTTAATTAATCAAAAGAACAAAAATTCAAATTACATCATTAAAATACTAAAATCATAACATATTTACATCATTTACATCATAACATATTATCATATTTACATCATTTACATCATAACATATTTACATCATTTAATCAAAATACTAAAATTCAAAAAATACTATAATTCAAAAAAAATCAAATTAGAAAAATACTAAAAAAATCAAATTAGAAAAATACTAAAATTCAAAAAATACTATTATTCAAATTATTTTATTAATTAATCAAAACAACAAAAATTCAAATTACATTATTAAAATACTAAAATCATAACATATTTACATCATAACATATTATCATATTTACATATTTACATCATTTAGTATAATTGATATAATATGTTATGATGTAAATATGATGTAAATATGTAAATATGATAATATGTTATTTTATGATATAAATGATGTAAATATGTTATGATTTTAGTATTTTAATGATGTAATTTGAATTTTTGTTGTTTTGATTAATTAACAAAATAATTTGAATTTTAGTATTTTAGTATTTTTGAATTTAGTATTTTTGAATTTGATTCTTTTTAATATTTTAGTATTTTTTTAATTAGTATTTTATTATTTTTTTTAATTAGTATTTTTAATATTTGATGTAAATATGTTAAACTATATCACAAAGAGAATTAATCAATTATCTCATAAAAAATATTATTATTCTTGACTTTTGAATAGTTAAGCTCAAGCATGTATCATATACCTCTATTCCAAATTATAAAATTATTATTGAGTTTTGACGATTGATTTGAGATATTTTAAAACTTTAATATAAGATTATTTTTAAAATTTATGAAAAATAATAAATCTCCAAATCAAGAGTAATTTTTAGATAATTTATAATATATCTTTATTTCAAATTATACGATTATTATTGATTTTTGAAAATTGGCGTGACACATCTGACGTGGCACACGTGGAGCCTACGTGGCACATCTGACGCGACATCTTTAGAATTTTTTCCAAAAATGTGTATCTCCCTAAGTTTGAACTCACAATCTCAAGTGTAAAACTTTAGTCATCTTACCACTAGAGCACCACAAGTTAGCTATTAATATTTTACAATGACTAATCTTTATATTAAAACATTTCATTTCCCCCCAAAAAATTAAAATACTACGCGGTTACTACAATTTTGATAGCTTTTATATGAGTACTATTTTCTTCAAATAAAGTTTCATTAACAACAACAACAACAACAACAACAACAATAATAATAATAATAATAATAATAATAATAATAATAATAATAGTAATAATAATAATAATAATAATAATAACAATAATAATAATAATAATAATAATAGTACTAATAATAATAATAATAACAACAATAATAATAATAACAATAATAATAAAAATAAAAATAACAATAATAATAATAGTACTAATAATAATAATGATGATAATAATAATAGTACAAATAATAATAAAAATAAAAATAACAATAATAATAATAATAATAATAATAATAACAATAATAACAATAACAATAATAATAAAAATAACAATAACAATAATAATAATATAACAATAACAATAATAATAATAATAATAATAATAATAATACAATCAAGAGTAGTAGCATTGTTCTTGGAAAGAGATTTGAAATTTTGGAAGATGAAATCATTTCTTCAGCTTGCTTTTTGCTTCCTTCAGTAAGTTAAGCAGTTGAATTTCATTCAACATTAAAATAATTAAATTTTTTTTCTTTTTTAAATTCTGAATTATCTTTATATTATTATTATTATTATTTTTTTTATTATTATTATTATTATTATTTTTATTTTTATTATTATTATTATTATTTTTTTATTTTTATTATTATTATTATTATTATTATTATTATTATTACTGTTATTTTTATTATTATTATTATTATTATTATTATTATTATTATTATTATTGTTATTGTTATTATTATTATTATTAATACTATTATTATTTTTATTTTTATTATTATTATTATTATTAGTATTATTATTGTTATCACACAAAACCAATT
This sequence comes from Panax notoginseng, assembly GCA_016801055.1. NCBI lineage: Eukaryota > Viridiplantae > Streptophyta > Magnoliopsida > Apiales > Araliaceae > Panax > Panax notoginseng. Next base: position 102,431,056 of record CM029016.1, read on the forward strand.
CTATCGTAATAAACCCTCCTTTTACTCTGTCATCTCCTTGCCCTCACTCTCTCTCTCTCATTTCAACAGCTGTATAGAAAAAAAAAACCCCTTTAACTCCCAGTAGATCCGACGACAACTCCCTAGGAGTAGATCGGTGGCTGAACTTCCTAGCAGTAGATCGTGGCGGCGAAACTTGTCGGCGAAACCCCAAGAGTCGTGGTCATTACCTCCGGCAAAGGCGGCGTTGGCAAAACCACTACCACCGCCAACATCGGCCTTTCCCTCGCCCGCCTTGGCTTCTCCGTCGTCGCCATTGACGCCGACGTCGGTCTCCGCAACCTCGACCTCCTCCTCAGACTCGAAAACCGCGTCAACTACACTCGTTGAAGTCCTCAACGACGATTGCCGCCTTGAACAAGCCCTAGTTCGCGACAAACGCTTTTCCAACTTCGAATTACTCTACATTTCCAAGCCCCGTTCCAAACTCCCAATGGGGTTTGGTGGAAAAGCCCTAGTTTGCCTAAGTACTTGTTTCACTCTTTCTCTCTCGTTACAGACGAACGGTACAGTAGTTAGGATTTTAGTGCAAAATTGGAAAAGAGGTATGATACACTCTATTTGGATCACTGGGTGCATAAATTTAAAGTATTTTAAACATAATGCTTTTTATTTGGTATTTGATTTTACTTTTACAGTTGCCAAATTGACTGTGTTGTGCTAATGGAGTGAGTAAACCCTCGTTCTGTATACACCCCATGTTCTATTTGATGTGCTTATCCCCATGGTTATACACTGAAGCAATTCATTGTTTTCCTTTGTAATTGTAATCAGCCCCAAGACATTTGTGCAAGTGGATGTGCTGAAAACATTGTTCGGAGAAAACACCACTTTTTTAATCAGCCACAACCACTAGTGTATTGTTTATTCTTTGCCTTTACTTTCTAACTTTGTAGAAATTTTGATGATTTTATATTTGAGAGAAAACACCACTTTTTTTTACAGCTTTGGTTTTGATGATATGAAATTAGAAAAAGCCATTTTTGTATATAGAAATACTAAATTCTCTATGTTTTGAATTAAATACACATCAACTCTATTTACTTGTCTTTGATTTGTTCTTCTGTGTTTGTCAAAAGTATACATAGTTTTGGAATCACTTGCTAGATTAATGTTGTTATTGTTACTAGTTTCATTGACAATAAGGTTGTAGTTCACGTACATTTTATACCGCCTTCAAATACCATTGTACCAACACATCAACTAATCAGGACTAGGAAAACACGGGCACAGACTCAAACAACAGAAACCTGAACTTTGAAAAGGAAAAGCAAAATGTATAACTGATTCTGTGAGTTATGTATATGCAGTTAGTTGCAGTTTGATATGTATTTGCATTGCTATTTATGGTCGCATTTCCCTTACTGTGCATTATTATGTATATGCTCTGGCACTCCAATATATTCTTTAACTGAATCATATTCTGCTTCTGTGACTACTGCAGAAAATGGGTTGAGGGCATTGGAGTATCTGGACTTGAGAGATGATCAAGAAAACACTTTGAATGGTAGTGTAAGTGGCTTTCTTGTCAGACAGATAATGTATATATAACTTTTGGTCACTTCTAGTCTATATTCGTGTTTGTGTGTATACATAAATGCTCACAGCATGCGGTTTGTCTCAACTTACTTTAATCAGTGAAAACCCTTGAATGCAAATACACTGATGTGTACACGTATACAAGAAAATGAGTTCGCATGTACCCACGTGTATATATTTTTTTAATTATTATATAATATGCTGTCATATTATGATTAGCTAAATGAGCCGGTGCTTCTACTCATCTGAATGTGCTGGGATTTTATAACATATCACTATGTAATCTTCTGTCTTTCACTACTGAAGATGGAGGAGTCAACTTATGTGGTGCGTCTTTTTCACTTCTGCTATTGTGGCTGTTGTGGTTCGTACTTCAATGGGATGGTGTAAGAGTGGAAAATGTGGACATTTTGGCTCTGGAGGCTTTATAATATGGGATGTCTCAGAGTTAGTATCTTAACTTTATCTGGATCTCCTATTTAATATTTATCTTAGGCCTTTGCTGGCTTATCTTAACTTTATATGGATCTCCTATTTAATATTAATCTTAGTCCTTCGCTGGCTTTCTAACATTTATTTTTCTGTCTAGTGGTCAAGAGGACTACTCATTTGCGGAGTTGATGCCAATGGCAGTTATTGGTGGTCTTCTGGGTATGATCTTGTACTGGAATTTCAATTCTTACTTTGGAAAAATGAAAATACAAACAAACTGTTAATCTGATCTGGCATCCAATTTTCTCTCTGCAGGAGCATACTCTTTATATAACTCGTTGGCGCCGAAACTATTTACACAAGAAAGGAAGCCGAGTCAAAGTAAGCTTCAGAGTGTAAACTTTGGAGCCCACTTACTTGTCTTGGCTTTAGGTTTATCTTGGGAATGATGACTTTATGATTGATTCTCTTTTTGTTAATATTGCAGGTCATTGAAGTGTGTCTTGTCTCCATGATAACATCAGCTATTTCTTTTGGATTATCACTTTTTAGAAAGTGCAGCCCATGTCCTGAACCACATGTTAATTCTAGTATCGAATGTCCTCGTCCACCAGGAATGTATGAGAATTATGTAAATGTAAGATATGATACTATTCTACTTTCTTTTGATTCTGTCTAGGTAAAAGTTTAGGCTATATTTACTCCTCTATCAGGCTATATTTGCAAATTTTGTGATGGTATTCAGTATGTAAATTGATAATGCTTCATATACTAGAGTAATTTGTGGTGGGAGCTCATATCTTAGAGAGTGGGATTACGCGAGATTTAGACAGATTGCTGATAAGTGCGGCGCTGTTTTGACGTGTGACATGGATCAAATTAGTGGTCTTATAGCAGCTAAGGTGAAATATTCGTGTTTAAACTCTAAATTTTTTTTGTGCTTTAGCTTGTTTACGCATGTCTTGCTTGAAATTTAATTTCTGTTGTTAACCTTATGAATAATCTATTAGTTTTGTGTTAGCTATGGTTTATAATTTGAGAATCTGAAAGTAGTACACTGCAAACAACTATAAAATAAAAAAATGAGAATCAAGATGTAGTTTGTTGGAAATGTCTGCGAGATGAATGTGGGGAATTATTGATACTACATCACGTGTACTTGAATTTTTGGTCAAGTCTTTCACAAGCTACTTGGCTTGGATTGAATTGATTATCCTTTATGTAAGACAACTCAGTTCATTTCCTAGTGTACATAAATTAGCTTCTATCTGATCTCTAAATAATTCTTACGGCAAGTCCTTTGAAAATATTGTAGGTTGCAGAAGTTAAGATGGTAAGGGCAGCATATTTTGCTCCCTGCTTTTGCTAGATTATTGGTAGCTGTAGATTAATGCTATTATTAGGATCCTTTGATGTACTCTCTTATAATTCTTTTAATAAATTCTTCTTCTTTCTGAGAAATTATAGATAACCAAGTCCTTACTATATAACAAAGTTTGTGACACTTGGAAATACTTAACCTTGTTCTTGCCCATTAGAAAAGAAGCACAATGGAATTAGAAGTTTCCGAGAGTTTGGTTGTCAATCAATCTTATAAGAAACAATGCAACAAATCAGGATTAAGACACGAATTCTTAAAAGTCATGTAGATATCGTTATCTATGAAACATTAATTTAGGATCTTCTTTCAACTCCCTTGAATCCAGTATACATGTCCTGGGATATTTTTATAATGTGTTATAATGTGTTCTACTTTATAGTGTAAAATATGTTTTACCTGTTGTGTAATTTATCTGGAAAGGGATTTTCTGTATTTAGCAGATTCAGTACGATAAAATGCAGATGGACTCTCTATGTGTTCTAACTTTCTGTGTAGGAGTTTGTTTAACATTGATTTTATTGAATTTATCAACTAGGGGAACTCATCCATAGGTGATTTTGTATGTGCTCTATTTGAGATTGTGTGATGCTTGTGGTTGTTGAATGTGACTCAATTCTGACTTGAGGTCAACATATAATAATAATATACAAGTCTTGTAACAGAAAATATGTTTACCACTATGCTTACTGAAATTAATTCATGAAATGGCCGATTAAGATTCTAATTTTTTCTTGTAACAGAGCAATCATATAGTCGGAATGAAGATTCTTTTTTTATTTGGATTTGTAGCAAATGATATTGTAATTGCTTATGTCTTTTTCTGCTTATGAGCAATACGGTGTACATTAGTACCACGTAGCAACTTTATTGTCTTTCTGTATTGATTTTTGGCACTAAGTGCCTCTGGTGACCTATTTGCTTCATTTTTCTGACTTGCTATTATTTTTAAATATGTGCAGGAAGACTGCTTCTACGACCTGCCTTACAATACTAGGTATCAAATTTTCGTGCTACGTTTACGGAAGACAAGGGACGAAATTATGAAGTATACTCTCTATATATGTAGATATATACTTTGATTGAAGAACTGTGGTAGTTTTAGATGGTTAATTGTAAAAATAATGAATGATTATGTAGTGGATGATTTTATTAAGTTAACAATATTTTAGTTTTTTGTATTTTTGCCATTATTTGCTATGGGGACATTGAGCCATTCAGGTACACAAAAAGAATGTCAAATTTTGATTTGGTAACAATATAATTCGTTACCAAAGCATTGAAAAAGTTTTAATATAGCAACAATTTTTAATGCATTTAGTAACAAATTTTCGTTGCTAATGGCATTAAAAATATAATATTTGGCAACGAAAAATTAACCTAATAACAACGGTGAGGATATTGTTACTAATACTAACATAAAATGCAACATTTTTTATCGTTGCAAATTATATCAACTTTCGTTGCATATATAAAGAAACGTCAACATATAATGTCGTTGCTAATCGACGACTTTCGTTGCTATTGAAAAATAACCAGCAATACACATTTTCGTTGTTGATTCAGCATAATGTCGTTGCCAAATAATATAATCAGAAACGAAAATATATCGTTGCTAAAAAATTTACATTCCGCAATGAAAGCAAGCTTAGGCAATAATTTTCATAATTTATTGCAACGAAAAATGTCGTTGCAAAATGGTGTCAATTGCAACGAAAATGCATGGTCGTTGCAAAAAAAAAGAGTTCATTTCGTTGCCAATTAGCAGGCTTTTGCAACGAAATGGAGTTTTTAGTAACGAAATTGTAGTTATTCTGCAACAATACATTTTGTTGCTAAAGGATCGATGTCTCTGTACGAAAGCCAAATTTCGTTGCAAAAGGTATTACTTTTTGCAACGAAAAAAAAAGACGTTCGTTGCGGAACAATTAGCAACGCTCATTGCGCAACGAAAGACGCAACGACAGTAAATTCGTTGCCAAAACCCTTTTGCAACGAAATTTGGCACCTTTAGCAACGAAAATCGGTTGTTGCTGAAGGCCCATTTTTTTGTAGTATAACGATTTCGTTTAGTACTTAAATTATGCAAGAATTATGAGTCAGATATTTCTGTGAACTGTTTTCTTTTATAGATTCAAGTCACATGTTAGAATTTGAAACACAAATTAATATTGTGTTGATAAAAATGAATTGATGATACAACTTTAAAAGATTGTAGAGAATAAAAAAGCTGTGATTCCGAGGACGGAATCCTTTTAAAGAGGGGTGAATGTGATAACCCGAGATTTCGAATAATCAAAATTTTACGAATAATTTTTTTTTAATTAATATTAATATTGATTATTAATTTTGTGACAAGTTTCTGTGATACGAGTCTCGAAAAGGTCAATTTGTGTATTGACTAATAAAATTAGAGTACAATTGTGCTTAACAAGATTAGAAACCATAACCCTAATTTCTGGATAGGGATTTGATAGAAAATATAATTAAAATAATTATACTAATGAGTATGTGTTTGTACCGAAGAGATTTATTGATCAATTATTGATCGGACAAGGATTAAAATTAGTAAACCCTAATCAGGATTAGAAACCCTAATCTCAGGTTTAGAAATCCTAACGTACAGTTAGAAACTCTAAACGAAAGCCGAGAAATCCTAATTTCATTTTCGGAAACCCTAAACCCTAATTAGGAAACTCTAATCCTAATTGGTAAGCTTAATATGTTTATTAAACATAAAATATGATTAGAAAACCCTAATTATATTTTAGTATCTAAATTTTTATTTTAAAAACCCTAATTTTATTTTAGAAATCTAATTTTTTTCTTTTTAGAAACCCTAATTAGAAAATTCTAGATTTGAAGTTTGTAAAACCTAAGGGTTAAAACCTTAGGGTTAAACCCTAAGGATTTGGACATTTGACCATATTGCCATTAAATTTAAATTGCAAATGACAAAAGTGCCCTTTTTGGATTTTTTAATGTAACTTGTAAAATTTGACAATACCTTTAGTGGGTGACCAACTCTTTTGACCTTGGTGACTTAAATCTCAGCAACTCAGCCTCTAGGTGACAGCAACACATCCTATTTAACAACAAATCATAATATATATAGGTTATGAGAGAGAAAAACTCACAAAAGTTAGTCATTTTTCACCTAAGCTCTCCACAACTCATTCTCTCTCAAACCCTCCGAATTTGCTAAGTAGATCAGTCGCATAAACATCTCCTAGGAACCCAAGATCAGATTGGAGAGTATAGATCAAGGATTGGAAAGCTAAGAGGTATAAACCTTAACCCATCCTAGATCTTGTATGCTATGAAAAATTCTGTGTTTATGTGTTTAAATCAGTGTTAGATGATGTTTTATGTTGATCTATATTGATCCATCATGGATCCATAGCATCAAAGTGCGCTAAAATTGAGTTTTTCCAAAACTGTTTTTGAGCAATTTTTGTGGTCTGACAAGTAATGTTAGTGGCCACAGATCATTGCTCGTTTACTATTTTTGTTGTTTTAAAGTTGTTACATGTAGCCTGGTATGTGGTCTTTAATCTGCAAGTGGAATCAATGTCATTAGAGGTCTAGATTTGTAGTTATTCGTGGTCAAACAGGGTTGACCGAGCATGACCAGCCACTTTCTGGGTAACCCAGAAAGTGTAAAACTGAGTCTGACAAGAAGTTCTAAGGCATATATCTGTCAGTCGTGTTAGTTTTTGATGTTATTATTGTATCTGGATTGTATCCTGCTGTTTTTACTCTAGATCCATGGCCTTAGAACGCTTAAAAAAGTAACAGATCAATCGTACCAAGTAGTCAAAGTAGGCCACTTACACTGCTTCCACAATTCTGGAATTTCTAGAAAGCTGTATGAACAAAGATCCTGACAAGGTTTGACCGTGTCATAACTTGTGGATTTGTTGTTGTTAAACTGATGTGCTGTTATAGTAATGTTCCTTATCATGTATACTACCAGTGTGAACCATAAAACCATCAATATCGTGACCAGAACTAGAAGAGAATCGAGCCACAAAGTAGGCAGTCGAAGCTGTCTGGGTTTCTGGGTAACCCAGAAAGCCCAGAAGCTTCTGACAACTACTTTGGGGCTTCGGATCTGGCAAATGTGTTGTAGTATGAACATGCTATGTGTTGTAACGTGTAGTGCTACATAAACACTACATGATCCAAAGTCTTATATTGAACAGAGGATACAAGAACAGAAAATTAAGGCTGGTCAAACAAGCAACCTTGCTAAGCCGGCTGTCAGTGTTCTTGAGCTCAAGAACACCAACAGTGACGCTTAGTGTCGCTATAGAAAATTAGCGACGGTTTTGATTTTTTTTTTAATTTATGAATTTCTGGTAATTAATTAAAAATAAAAAATAAATTATAAAAATTATTAAAAATAGTTTTAAAAATTATTTTAAATTATGAAAAATATTTTTTGACCAATTGGAATATTTTTTTCTTTAATATTTATAATTATTTAAATATTAAAGGTATTAAATTTATTTACTTAGTGTATTAAATAAATTAGAGGAAAATGATTTAATATTATAAAAAATTATTTTAAATAAGAATAATGTATTTAAAAATATTTTGAGTTATAAAATGTAACTTTTAATATTTTTGGAGAATTTTTATTAATAAATTAATATTAATGATATTAGATTTATTTAATTATTAAATTAAATAAATAAGATAAAAATGATTTTATTGATTTAAAAATCATTTTAAATGAGAATAAAGTGTTAGAAAATATTTTGATTTATAAAATATAATTTTTAATATTTTTGGAGAATTCTCATTAATAAATTAATATTAATGATATTAGATTATTTATTTATTAAATTAAATAAATGAATTAAAAATGGTTTTATTGATTTAAAAATTATTTAAAAATGAGAAAAATATTTTAAAAATATTTTAAGTTATAATTAATGACTTTTAATATTTGGATAATAATTTCATTAATATTTAAATATTAATGGTGATGATTTAAAAATAATTTTAATTATTTAAAAAATCATTTAAGTAGAATATTAATGATTTAAAAATATTTTAAGTTATTAATAATAACTTAATATTTTGACAAGTATGTTATTAATATTTTTATATTAATAATGATAAGATTATTTGATAATTAAATCATTTAAAAATGATTTAAGTGTTTGAAAAATTATTATAAATTATAATAATTGTTTAAATATTATTAAAAGCTTCTGAAAAATATTATAAATGATATTTGACTTATCTAAAATAATATTGAAGCTTAGAGATCGAGTTTAATGGATAATATAAGTGTTAATTGTCGGATAGGGTGACCAAGACATCGAGAATGGACCAAAGTCCAACCAGACCGAAATAGTCTGACTTGTTAAGTGTTTATATATGTTATAAACACTGATGTGAATATGTGGTAATGTGTCTAGGAGAAGTTTGACTATAGAATACAGTGTTACGTGTTATAAAATATTGTGCTAATTGTGAAACCGATATTATTGATTATATGTTTTACGAACGCAGATAAGTTTATTGTGTACCTGTAAACAGCGGAAGAGGCAAGTTTCCTAACTCAACCTTGAGTTATATTTATTCAATTATTATAGTGGTTAATTATTGCTAATTATACCACGTCCAGGGAATTTATTGTTGATTATTCGCAATTAGTGCATGTTTCATAATTCAAATTGAATTACTGATTTGGAAGATATACATTTGTAGAATAACTGTTGTTGAATATTCATATACGTAGAAGATAGAATTGACAGTACAGATAATTCCTGTTTATTATCGAATTATGTTGAGAAATGTCTTAGCTAATCATTCTGGCTAGACGAACATTTGTTAGAACTTGATAGATTCGAGAAGAGAATTCAATTATTATTGACAGATCGATGCCAATTATTTCGGATAGATCGAGAAGTAATTAGAAATTGAAATCACAGTATTTCGTTGTTAAATCAAAATCTTGATTCTGAGACTGAGAAGAACAACCTTTTATATAAAGGGAATATTTTATTGGTTGTAATTCGACCTTTGCGCGCGATTAAGTATTATGCATAATATAGGGTATACTAAAGCTGATCACTTTATATACTTGTAGAGGGGTATGATTTAATCTTTATGGTTATCTGATACACCTGGGTATATCAAAAGTATAACTTTGATAGTTACTCGAGAAGAGAAGTTCAAGATCCAATGGATCGCTCAGCATAAATCTGGAAAATATTTCGCTTTGCTATCTCGTAGAATTAATTTTTGATTATTCAATTGAATATCGTAGAAAATCTTGAAAGCGTTGTACTCTTTCATTATCAGATTATTGTTACGTAGAATGTGAGAAGACTTAATATTGATTTTTATACCTTTATTGTATGTCTTAACTTGCGGGGCAAATTTGTTGCTCACCCTTGCTATATATAAAACTTTTCAACTAGGGACGAAGTTGTAGAAGGTGCTGCGAAGAAGAACAAAGGAAAAGGCATAGTGATAAATTAGTATAATGAACCTTATTATTATTATGATGTATTATAAACCCTTGTTATATATCTAAGGGGTATGTTTATAATGTTAAGGTTAGCGAACCTGGGATTAATGTATTAATAACCTATGTTAATGACTTATGTAATACTATTTCTATATGAATGGACACCAAACTCGGGGGTCAGGTAACCCAGATTTGGGGGCATCACAATGACCAGGGATTATTCGGTATAATCATGACCATTGATGATTACATGAATATCCTTGGCCCGTAGTGCAGAGATGATTCGATAATGTGGTTTATTTATTAAATTGAGTCTCAGCGATAAAGTTGATGAAAAACTTTTTAAATCCTAGAAGATAGTAGATATCATGCTCTACTTGACTCTTCTAATGAATTGCTTGTTCCGCTGCAGTTAAACTTGTTGTCTATTATATTCTATCAGTTTAACATTGTTGAATACTAACGATAACTTATTCTGCATTATCTTAGTCATAATATTTCTTACTGGGCTAGTTGAGCTCACCCTTTTGCTTTCATTATTCTCTTCAGGAAATGAGAACATAGCTGGGACTAGTCGGGGAACGGAGTAATGGTCCGAGATGGTGCATTAGTAGTCCTCACTATTCTATGAAATAGTGTGATAATAATTGTAATGAGGACTCCATTGAGTGTGGATATTGTCTAGAAGACAATATTCGTTTTAAAATTTTCAGCTTATGTTTTGTCGTATGTTACACGACAGTTGTATAATTAAGTTGTATTTAAATTTTTTACCATGTATTTAGCGACCCAAGATGGGTGATGTATACCTATTTTGGGGGTGTCACAGTTGGTACCAAAGCCTAGGAATATAATTCATGGCTGAGATGTGAGACAAGAACTAGGAGGGGAGAGACGGAGAATTCCTTCGCTAGTATGACCTACCTAAGTTTATTTAGTATTTAATTGGTCGGTCAGAGTATAGGGATAATATGTGACATGTAAATTAACCTTTATTTTGTGTCAGTGTTTGAAAATGGCATCTAAAAATGTTGAGATCAACAATGAAGCACATAAGACCATTGAGTCACCAACGATTATTACCCAGTATAACGTGCAACAGGAAGACAATAATCCTCAGATAAACAAAAACACCGATCAAATGATGAACGATGGAATGTTCAGAGGTATTATGCAATTTATGCAACATCAAGCGAGAGCAGCTCGTGTTCAAAATGCAGGTAGAAACGCTGGAAACTCACAGATAGTCACCGGTAAACAATTTAAGGAGCTGGGACCATCGGAGTTTTGGGGAAAGTCAGAACCACTTAAGGCAGAGACATGGATAAAGCATATCACTAAGATATTCGAAGTCTTGGGATGCTCTGAGGAGCAAAAGGTTCCCTTTGCCACCTTTATGTTGAGAGGAGAGGCAGATTACTGGTGGGAATTAGTAAAGCGTACTCAGCGTGCCGCACTAAAAATGTATTGGAAAAAGTTCCAAGAGCTGTTCAACGACAAGTACTTTCCTGAAAGTATTCGTCACATGAAGGAGGTGGAGTTTATCAAGTTGGAGCAAAACAATATGACCGTGTCGCAGTACGAAGCTAAGTTTGCTGAGTTGTCCCAATTTGCGCCCCACTTAGTTGATAATGAGGAGAGAATGACACGGATGTTTCTAAGAGGTTTAAAACCAGAGATACGTCAATACCTAATTTATCATAAACTGTGTTTGTATTCAGATGTTGTAAATAGGGCTTAGTTATTGGAGCGAGATAATGAGTCGACCCAACCAAGAGAGAGCAGCCGACAAGTCGATAATACCAGTGGTAGCAGTCATAGAAGCAGTGACAACAAACGTGGAGGGAATCAACATGCCAGAAATAGTAACCACTCCGGTTGTAATCATGGCCAAGATAATAAAAGTGAAAATTTTAAGAAGAGAAGATTCAATAATGATGGAAAGATGTCAGCACCAGCACCTGTTGTTAAGGAAGGAGAACGACCGCCGATCGTATGTTACAAATGCGGAGGGGAGGGACACATCAGTCCAAACTGTACGCAACAGTCCAAAGCATGTTACAATTGTGGAAGAGAAGGTCACCTAGCCCGATTTTATTGTGCACCAAAGTCAAGTCCAGCTGGGATGGAGGCATCAAAGGTCGTCCCAGACAAGATAAAACCGGTAGTTCAAGGGAGAGAGTTTGTCGTAACCTCCCAAAAAGTGAGGAATCCGAATGAGGTGATCACGGGTAAGCTAATCATAAACTCTTGCGAAGCTTATACCTTATTTGATATCGATTCTACCCATTCTTTTATTTCTCCTACTTGCGCTCAACGTTTAAATTTGACTCCGGAGAAATTAGACTTTGACTTATCGGTTGAAACTCCGTTGGGAGAAACCTTTATTACATCTACTGTTTATAAGTCTTGTTTAATTCAAATCGGTAACCGCACGTTACTTGTCGATCTTATTTCCTTAAAAATACTTGCGTTTGATGTGATTTTAGGGATTGATTGGTTAACTAATCATCATGCAAAAATTGATTATTTTCATAAGGTTGTTAGCTTTCATATTCCTAACGAACCTATTATGAGAATTCAAGCCACCAAACCACTAAAGTCAATTACTGTTATATCAAGCCATAAAGCTATTCGTTTATTAAAAAATGAATGTTAAGCTTTTTTATCCCATGTCACAGATTTAAACAAAAATACGTCAGATTTGAATGATATTTCCATTGTTAATAAATTTCCTGACGTATTCCCTTAAGAACTTCCTGGCCTACCCCCAGAGTGTGAAATTAAATTTTGTATCGACCTTGAACCCGGTACAAAACCCATTTCTAAAACCCCATATCGAATGGCTCCTGTTGAACTTCAAGAGTTAAAGACCCAACTGCAGGAATTGTTAGACATCGGTTTCATTCGTCCTAGTACGTCTCCTTGGGGTGCTCCTGTTTTATTCATAGAGAAGAAAGATGGGAGTATGCGACTTTGTATTGATTATCGGGAGTTGAATCAAGTCACCATAAAAAATAGGTACCCGTTACCTCGCATTGATGACATGTTTGACCAGTTGCAAGGCGCAAAATTCTTTTCAAAGATCGATCTTCGTTCCGGATGTCATCGATTTTATCATCAGTTAAAAATTAAAACCGATGACATCCCAAAGACTGCTTTCAGAACTCGGTACGGGCATTATGAATTCCTAGTCATATCTTTTGGATTGATTAATGCTCCTGCTGCCTTCATGGATATGATGAACTGAGTATTCAAGGAATATTATCGTCTTTATTGATGACATCCTCATATATTTCAAAAGCCCTGAAGATCATGAGCAACACTTAAGGCTGATACTCCAAAAGCTTCGTGAGAACAAGTTATATTCCAAGTTGAAGAAATACGAGTTTTGGCTTAAAGAAGTGGCATTCATGGGGCATGCGATATCAAATCACGGAATATCTGTTGACCAGGCAAAGATTGAAGCAATTCAAAGCTGGGAGCAACCCAAGTCAGTGACCGAAGTACGTAGCTTTTTGGGTTTAGCTGGTTATTATCAGAGATTCGTGGAAGGATTTTCTTGAATCGCTACTCCATTAACTCAGCTGACTCGAAAAGATACAAAATTCGGTTGGAGCAAGGAATGTGACAAGAGTTTTCAAGAACTCAAGAGGAGACTCATTTCAGCACCTATTCTGACAATACCATCTTGCTCGGAGGGATTTGCCATCTATAGTGATGCTTTGGGCAAAGGGTTAGGATGTGTTCTCATGCGATATGGGAAAGTCATAACATATGCCTCTCGACAACTCAAAAAATATGAGAGGAATTATCCTACTCATAATCTAGAGGTTGCAGCTGTTGTCTTCGCACTTAAAATCTGGAGGCATTACCTGTATGGGGAGAAAGTGGAGATCTATACGGATCATAAAAGCCTCAAATATTTCTTCACTCAAAAAGAACTCAACATGCAGCAACGACGTTGGCTTGAACTTTTAAAAGATTATGATCATACCATTCAATACCATCCTAAAAAAGCGAACGTGGTAGCTGACGCATGAGTAGAATATCATATGTGAGTACGAGTGCGATATTGTCAACGCAAAGGTCCATTTTGTATGACTTACAAAGGATGGAGATAGAGTTAAAGACTCTAGGGACCCACGTGATGATGGCAAATATACGAGTAGAACCGACTTTAATTGATAAAGTTAGAGCTGCTCAAGCTGCGGACCTGGAGCTGATTCGTATAAAAAAAAGCACAAGAAGGTGCTATTTTGTAAGCTAGAATCGATGAAGAAGGAATAATTTGAGTCAACTCTAGACTTTGTGTTCTAAACGACCCTGATTTAAAGTATAAGATCATGATGGAGGCGCATAACACACCGTTTGCAATCCATCCTGGGAGTACCAAAATGTATTGTGATCTTTGACATACATTTTGGTGGAGCAATAAGAAGAGAGAGGTAGCGGAGTTTATCTCAAGGTGTCTAACTTGTCAACGAGTCAAGGCGGAGCATCAAGTGCCAAAAGGTCCATTGCAACCACTTGAAATTCCAGAATGGAAGTGGGAGCACATTACCATAGATTTCACTACTCGTCTTCCCAAACTTTCTCAAGGCATAGATGCGATTTGGGTCATTATTGATAGATTTACCAAGTCTGCTAATTTCTTACCTATACGAGAAACTTATTCACTTGAACGTCTTGCTCGTATGTACATAAATGAGATTGTAAGACTGCATGGCATGCCAGTATCCTTAGTTTTTGATCGAGACCCAATATTTACTTTAAGATTATAGGTTAGTTTGCAAAAAGCTATGGGCATGAATTTACGATTTAGTTCGGCATATCATCCTCAAACGGACGGGCAGTCGGAGAGGACTATTTAAACTCTTAAAGATTTATTAAAACTCTGTGTCCTTAACTTCAAAGGAAGTTGGGACAAGTTCTTACCATTGGTAGAGTTTTCCTATAACAACAGTTATCAAGCAAGTATTGACATGGCTCCATTTGAGGCGTTGTATGGAAAAAAGTGTCGTTCTCCATTATGTTGGGACGAGGTGGGTGAAGCAACGTTGTTGGGACTGAAGTTGGTACGCATGACTACGAAAAAGATTTAAATGATCCGACAACATATAAAAACCTCACAAGATCGACAAAAGAGTTATGCTGATCTTCATCGAAAAGACGTGAAATTCAATATTGGAGATCATGTGTTGTTACGTGTTGCTCCAAGGAAATGAGTTACAAGATTTGGAAAGAGAGGAAAGCTAAATCCTTGATTTATTAGGCCATACGAAATCCTCGATCGAGTAGGAACTGTGGCTTATAGATTCGCGTTATCGCCAAGTATGTCTCGTGTTCATAATATTTTTCACATATCTATCTTACGTAAATATGTGGTAGACCCGAACCATATTATTGAGTTAGAACCGGACGAAATAGCAGAATATTTAACATATGAAGAGGTACATGTTAAAATCTTGGATAAGAAGGATCATATTCTACGCTCCAATGTTATACCTCAAGTCAAGATTTTGTGGAGAAACCACGATGTTGAGGAAATGACGTGGGAGTTAGAATCTAAAATGAAGTCAAGGTATCCTCACCTCTTCGATATATCAGGTATGTATCCTAATTTCGAGGATGAAATTTCATAAGGAGGGGAGGTTGTAAGACCCCGAATTATATGAAATGAAAGTATCCAATTTTCTTATAATTATTATTCTATTTAATAAATGGTTAAATTGATAAAAGGTTAAAGTTAAGGGTGATATTTGAAAATTTTGCAAAGTAAGCAAGTGGATATAAAATATTTGTTGTGTCGGGGAATATTCGATTGGTCGGACAATATTCATTTTAACAGGGAATATTCATAAGACGGTAGAATCATTGGTGGACTCCATAACGAAATAATTGTCGTAGTTAGAAAATGATAGAAATATCATTTTATAAAAATAACGACGAAAGTTTTACCGTTAAACTGTTGGGATACCCAATGGCAAAAATACAGTAATACGCGTGGTTGCATAGTAGCACACGATATTCACGGATTGCTATTCACCCAAAAAATTAATTTCCTTTCTGTCCAAAATATTTTTTTATACATGGATAGTATTCTTGAATTTTACTCCACAAAGCAGTATCATGTTGACAATTTGGACATTATTAAATTCTGGATAAATTAAATTATAAATCTTTAAAATTTATCCTTTTCTTTCATTAAATTGAATGCTTATATCATTGTCATCATCCTCATGTTTATATTGTGATGAAAGTCATCTTTGGCTTACGTGCATAGATGGACTGTTGATTGGTATGATTATGACCAGGGATTATTCGGTATAATCATGACCATTGATGATTACATGAATATCCTTGGCCCGTAGTGCAGGGATGATTCGATGATGTCGTTTATTTATTAAGCTGAGTCTCAACGATACAGTTGATGAAAAACTTTTTAAATCATAGAAGATAGTAGATATCATGCTCTACTTGACTCTTCTAATGGATTGCTTGTTCCGCTGTAGTTAAACTTGTTGTCTATTATATTCTATCAGTTTAACATTGTTGAAGGCTAATGATAACTTATTCTGCATTATCTTAGTCATAATATTTCTTACTGGGCTAGTTGAGCTCACCCTTTTGCTTTCGTTGTTCTCTTCGAGAAATGAGAACATAGCTGAGACTAGTCGAGGAACGGAGTAATGGTCTGAGATGGTGCATTAGTAGTCCTCACTATTCTGTGAAATAGTGTGATAATAATTGTAATGAGGACTCCATTGAGTGTGGATATTGTCTAGAAGACAATATTCGTTTTAAAATTCTCAGCTTATATTTTGTGGTATGTTACACGACAGTTGTATAATTAAGTTGTATTTGAATTTTTTACCATATATTTGGCGACCCAAGATGGGTGATGTATACATATTTTGGGGGCGTCACATGTATGAAACTATTGATTCACATGCATGTACTATTATTTAAGATGCATATACTATTAGGAGAGGTGGTGCAAGTTTGATAATACTTGTAGGACTAAATTAAAAATGGAGGTACAGATGAATGTACTATACTGTAATAGTTCGAGTTTCAAAACGTGCAATTATCGAAACTATATTTTTCAATAAATAGAAGCTCATTCTTTTTCATTCTCACCAATTCACTAAAACTCACCAGAACAATTATAGAGAGAGAAGCTATAGACAGTAAGAAGAAGGGTATTCTGCTACTTCACTATTCCAGTATCCAGTCTTATTCTAAGGTAAGTGGTATTATTTATTTCATATTCAGAAAAGATATTATTTTTCATATTCGTATGAATATTATTTTTGTTAAATATTTGTAAGAGATGTTATTTATTTCTTATTCGTAAGGGATATTATTTTTGTTCAATATTCGTATAAAATAATATTTTCTTCCATACTCTGTAGTATGTAAGTAATATTATTTCGTTTCGTATCCCTGATTTTACACTTATTTTGTTGAAGTATTGCTTCTATACTATGTGAAATTAGTAGAATATCCTTGAAATTTGCACTTCATCTAGTATCGTTTCACAAGTATATTTTTTTGAACATTCTTGTTAAATTTTAAGCTTTTCATGTCGAAGTACTATTCATGGGTACTATTCATTTATACAACACTATTCATACGTACGACACTATTCATACGTATGGTACTATTCATAAATACGGTACTATTCATAAAGTACTATGCTTGGGCACTATTCATAAATACGGTACTATTCACACAATACTATTCACGAAATACTATTTAAAAAGTACTATTCATAAAATACTATTCACGAGGTACTATTTCCGAAGTACTATTCATGGGATACTATTCTCAAAGTAATCACGGTGTACTATTCACGGGATACTATTCACCTAGAAAATTGATTTCTTTTCTGTCAAAATTATCTTTGATACATGGATATTATTCTTGAATTTTACTCCACAAAGTAGTTATCATGTTGTCAATATGGATATTTTTAAACTCTTGATAAATTAAAAATCTTTAATATTTATCCTTGATTTCGGTTGATTAATGTTTATATCATTGTCATTATCCTCATGCTTATATTATAATAAAAGTAATCTTTGGCCCGTAGTGCATAGATGAACTATTGATTGGTAAGATTTTGACCAGGGATCATTCAGTATAACCATGACCTGTAATGTTACAAATAATGTGGTAAAAGTCCCCATTGGCCCGTAGTGCATTGATGGACAGATGTTGGTATGATCGTGAGTATGCATTCTCTTCAGCCAAGGGTGCATAGATAAATTGTTGTTTGGCATGTTCATGGCCATTGGTGAAAACATGAATATTCTTTGCCCGTAGTGCATGAATAATTCAATGATGTGCATTATTTATTGAGCTGGGTCTCAGCGATAAAATTGATGATAAACTTTTTAAATCATAGAAGATAGTAGATATCATGCTCTACTTGACTCTTCTAATGGATTGCTTATTCCGCTGCAGCTGTTGATCTAAAACTTGTTGTCTATTGTATTCTATCAGTTATTATACTGTTGAAGGCTAATGATAATTTATTCTGCATTATCTTAGTCATAATTTTTTTTACTGGGCTAGTTGAGCTCACCCTTTTTTTTCACTGTTCTCTTCAGAAAATGAGAATAAAGCCGAGACTAGTCGGGAAATGGATTGACGACCCAGATGGTTGTTTTAGTAGTCCTCACTATTCTGTGAAATAGTGTGATAATAAATATAATGAGGACTTCATTTGAGTTTGAATACTATCTAGAAGACAATATTCGTGTAAAAACTCTCAGCTACACTTTTGTCGTATTGTATAAATTAAGTTTTCTTTACCATGTATCTGTCGACTCAGAATGGGTGATGTATACCTATTTTGGGGGCATCACAGTGGTATCAGAGCTTAGGGATATAATCCCTGATTGATATGTGAGACTAGAACTAGGAGGGGAGAGACGGGTAATTTCTTCGCTAGTATGACCTACCTAAGTCTATTTGTTATTTAATTGGTCGGTCAAGATATAGGGATAATATGTGGCATGTCAATTAACCCTTATTTGAAACTGTATTCTAGAATGATATCTGAAATATAGGAGATGAGAAATGGGAAAATCATAATAGAGAGGAAATAACCGGGAAGGTACAATCCGAAAAGAAAGCAAGGTATTCTCATCTCTTTGAACTACCAGTTACGTAAATTTGGAGGGTAAAATTTCATAAGGAGGGGAGATTGTGAGATCCCGAAATTTATGAAATGAAAGTATTCAATTTTTCTATAATTATTATTCTATTTAGTAAATGGTTAAATTGATAAAAGGTTAAAGTTAAGGGTGATATGTGAAAAATTTTCAAAGTAAGGAAGTTGTCATAAAATAATCAGTTATAAAAGTACAGTAATACGTGTGGTTGCATAGTAGCACACGATATTGTACAATATCTTTGATTATTGATGCTTACATGAGAAGTCACTCAGTTTTATTCAATTATTGTCACAATATTTTATATTATTAAATCAATAATTGAGATAACAAAGTTATTCATATTATTATTTGCATTATTGATGATGCCTAGAAAGTTCTGTCAAGGAAAGGGGTTTGGTCACCTAATTGCCCGCCGATAGGGAGAAATCCTTATCGAAAAGCCCCCTCTTTCCTAGGAATGATCTGGTTATTAAATATTATGAATTATAATATTAATGATGAATGTTATTAAAAATCAAATTTGAGTTTAGAGTTGAATTTGGAGACGCGGACGAGATATTTAAGTCCGGAACGATGAAATTAGTACAAATAGACTATAAACACAAAATTTGTCGGGGTTGACTTTTTGGTCAAAAAAGTCAAACTCCAAAAATTTTAAATTATTAGTGTTAGTGGAAATCGACATTTATTTTGATAATAATTGATTTTTGGATGTTAAATTGACCAAACGGGCAATTAATCGGATAAATGGATAATTAATTGCTATTAGTTCACATGTATTTAACTATTTGTTCACATGTATGGAACTATTGATTCACATGCATGTACTATTAATTCACATGCATGTACTATTAGGGGAGGTGGTGCAAGTTTGATAATACTTGTAGGACTAAATTAAAAATGAAGGTAAAGATGAAAGTACTATACTGTAATAATTCGATCACAAAAACGTGCAATTATCGAAACTATATTTTTTTATAAATAGAAGCTCATTTTTTTTCATTCTCACCAATTCACTAAGACTCACAAGAGCAATTATAGAGTGAGAAGCTATAGAGAGAAAGACGAAGGGTATTCTGCTACTTCACTATTCCAGTATCTAGTCTTCTTCTAAGGTAAGGGGTATTATTTATTTCATATTCAGAAGAGAGATTATTTTTCGTATTCGTATGAATATTATTTTCGTTCAATATTCGTAAGGGATGTTATTTATTTCTTATTCGTAAGGGATATTATTTTTGTTCAATATTCGTATGAAATAATATTTTCTTCTATACTCTGTAGTATGTAAGTAGTATTATTTCATTTTGTATCCCTGTTCTACACTCATTTTGTTAAAGTATTGCTTCTATACTCCGTGAAATTAGTAGAATATTTTTGAAATTTGCGCTTCATCTAGTATCGTTTCATAAGGATATTTTTCTGAACATTCTTATTGAATTTTAAACTTTTTATACCGGAGTACTATTCATGGATACTATTTATTTATACGTACGACACTATTCATGCGTATAATACTATTCATAAATACGGTACTATTCATAAAATACTATTCATGGGCACTATTCATAAATACGGTACTATTCATGAAGTACTATTCATAGAGTACTATTCACGAGATACTATTCACGCGATACTATTCCCAAAGTACTATTTATGGGGTACTATTCATTCGGGTACTATTCACCTGGAAAATTAAATATTTTTTTCTGTCCAAATTATATTTGATACATGGATATTATTCTTGAATTTTACTCCAGAAAGCAGTTATCATGTTGTCAATATGGACAATTTTAAACTCTGGATAAATTAAAAATCTTTAATATTTATCCTTGATTTCGTTTGATTAATGCTTATATCATTGTTATTATCGTCATGCTTATATTATGATAAAAGTCATATTTGGCCTGTAGTGCATAGATGAACTGTTGATTAATATGATTATGACTAGGGATCATTCGGTATAACCATGACATGTAATGTTATAAATGATGTGGTAAAAGTCCTCATTGACCCGTAGTGCATTGATGGACAGATGTTGGTATGATCATGACCAGACATTCTCTTCGGTTAATGGTGCAAAGATGAATTATTGTTTGACATGCTCATGACCATTGGTGAAAATACGAATATCCTTGGCCCGTAGTGCATGGATAATTCATGGTCGTGATACTAATGAATATCCTTGGCCTGTAGTGCATGGATAATTCAGTGATGTGGATTATTTATTGAGCTGAGTCTTAGCGATAAAATTGATGATAAACTTTTTAAATCATAGAAGATAGTAGATATCATGTTCTACTTGACTCTTCTAATGGATTGCTTATTCCGTTGCTGTTATTGATCTAAAACTTGTTGTCTATTGTATTCTATTAGTTGTTATACCGTTGAAGGCTAAAAATAATTTATTTTGCATTATCTTAGTCATAATATTTCTTACTGGGCTAGTTGAGCCCATCGCTTTCTTTCACTGTTCTCTTCAGGAAATGAGAATATAGGTGGCACTAGTCGGGGAATGGATTGACGGTCCAGATGGTTATTTTAGTAGTCCTCACATTTTATGAAAGAGTATAATAATAAATGTAATGAGGACTCCATTTGAGTTTAAATACTGTCTAGAAGATAATATTTGTGTAAAAACTCTCAGCTACGCTTTTGTCGTATTGTATAAATTAAGCTTATAGTTGTATTCTGTACTATGTATTTGGCGACTCAGAATGGGTGATGTATACCTATTTTGGAGGCGTCACAGTAGTGATATGAAACTTGTACTAAAATAACAAGTTCAACTAATGTCAGATTTAACTTGGAAAGTGGATATTAGTGTATCTAATAGATGTTGTGATTCTAATAATATGTGTAAGTGAACATGAGTTGTAAATTATAGCTTACGCACGAGGCAAGTTCTTTAATCTTACACTTTATTTTAGCAAGTTCTCTAACGCTACTTTTACGATTACGCAAGTACTTAACCTTATTGATACATTAAGTAAGTTTTGAACTCTAATCTTTGTTGAGTTACCCTAACTTGTTTATAATTAAGCAAGTTTTCCTAATTTTATTCTCTTTATAATGAATGCAAGTTCTTGAACTCAAATCTCTAATTGAGTTGTCCTATCTCATTTACTTTATACAAGTTTCTAATCTTTACTATTATATTGAGCAAGTTTCGTTCTCAGCTTATTATTCATTAATGCATGTTCAATAATTCAATTTTTTATTCAACAATATTATAGCCTTAACTTAATATTGTTCAAGCATGGTTTCTTGTATTAATCAACACTTATGCTTTCTAGTTTATATCTAAGCCTGACTTCGTTACATATAGTGTTGGTTCACCTATGATTCATAATTATTCCACATTATATTGTTATTGATCATTCGAAATGATATTGAACTTTGTTGATTCAATTAATCCTTAATTGATGATTGTTAAACCCTAAATTACCCTTAAAGTTATCTAAACTAAAATTTCTTTGGTGCGGACTTGTACTCTTAAAATGAGAAGAACAACCCTATTTATAGGGAAATTATTTACGCAATACGTTTAGATGTTTGTGCACAATGCATGGTACAATGGGCTGATTACCCTAAGATTACTTATAACCTTGGACATAGTTCGTGGTCTTGTGACCCTCATATATATCTCATAGTTTGATTTCAGTTCTTGGTTATCATTGATAGAGTATTATTCAGTTCTGTTGAGCCTATTCAGTGGCAGTTGTTATGTTGTTGATATTCATTATTATTTCAAGTGAGCATTTTTTTTGCTCACTCTTGCATATACATAATCATTGTAACTAAGGTTGAGAAGGTCGATGAACCTACCACTAGCAAAGGGAAAGGAAAAATGAATAAGTGTTGAAGACTTGTAATTTATATAGTTTCATGATGACAAACTTTATTTTAAATGATGTGATGTAACTATTTTAATTTTTCGCACTTGATGTATATGTTAAAGGTTAGATAACCTGGGAGACTTATTAATTTAATTATGTAACCCTTTTCATGGGAGGATTTATTATCTAAATTCTCTATTATCTTTGGGTAGTTAGATGTGAATGAATCGAAAGTGAACACCAAGTCTTGTGCGAATGAAGTACCCAGATTTGGGGGAGTCACATGAAAAGTTCTTGATTGTTTCTTGGACTACGTATTGCTAGGACAAGTTCCTAAACTCACATTATTGTGGAAAGTTCCTGAACTTATAACGTACGGTATGTTTGATGAACTATATTGGGGTATAGGAAGGTTATGGATGGTGAACTGAGGATTTTTAGTATAGTAATCTTTAAGGATGATAGAAATAGATAGAATTATTAAGTAATAGAGCATTGTAGATAAATTAGAGTGGATGAAGGAAGCATATGTATTCCAAATCTTCTAGCTATGCTAGATTTCGAATTCATTAACATCGTGCTAATAAAAGCATTTTTGAAAAATATTGGGTCGGATTACTGAACTAATGAGTTTTAAAAGTTCTATTATTTATATGTTTATACTAATTGTTTCGGCTAGATAAATGATTTGAAAATATCAAAAGGTATTTTATATATCATTAATGCGTCATTAAACCTGGTGCAGAGATGATACAAATGATGGAGTTATCAATGTAGAATTATCTAGTGTTGGATGTGAGCTAAGGATCGTTAGCCCACTATGGTATGATATAGTATGACAAAGTCACAAAATGACGGAATCCTAAAACAGACTATAAATACAGTGCGGTATCATGACGTCATAAAATGATTTTCAGAGTTTTGAACTAGTTAAAGAAAAGTCAATGTTAATTAAAGTGGCTAGACAAATGTTTCGATGGATGTACTAATTATTGGTATACGTCTAAGCTATTTGATTCAGCTAGACAAATATTTATAAAAATTCAAGTACTTCTTTGAGAATTTATCTTGACCGAAATTGTTTTGGTACGTACTCTTATGCTAAGTTTGAGGTGAACAACCTCGAAAAAGGGGGATATGCCGATTGGATAAAATATTCCAATCTAGGAACGCAAATAGTCGCTAAATAAGATTGATACATTGTGCATAACGTAAGTGTACGATAGGTTGATCACCTAACATACATGCAGAGGTAGTTTACCTTCTTCGTGATTGTAAACCTATCTAGTACAATATGTTTTAAGGTTTGGTTGCAGTGAATACCTTTAAACTTGAGAAGTTCATGGTCTATATGACCCCTCAACATGATATGAAAAGTTTTTTTGAATTAAACTTTTTAAGGCTCCTGAATGATTGGAAGATGTAAACTCCTAGTGGGTAGTCATGGTAGAATGAGATTATAGAAAAGAAATCCACATAGGATGAAAAGGTAAACCAATTGTTGATGAATAGAAGAAGCAAAAATTAGTAGACTATAATTTTGAGGACGAAAGTTTTAGAAGAAGGAGTGAATGTGACAACCCGAAAATTTAGAAAATCTTAAATGATTAAATTAAAGGTTACAGTTTAAAACCTAGAGTGGAAATAGAAATTTTATTTAAAAATTTTAAGAAAAATTTATACGGTTTAATAATTGAAACAGATTATGTAATAATATATATGGCAAGCCATATGAAAAAGGCTTATTGAATGTAGCAAACTGTATTAAGAGGGTTACTAGACGTTAAATTAAATGTCTAGTCTAATATATGAATATATAAATTATTTTATGATTTATGAAGAATATGTATGTTTACATAATATGGTAAATATATTAAATTATATTTGATATATGTAAATAAATTGATATAAATAATTTATAATGTGAGAGAATAAAATTATTAATTATTTTCTATATGTGATGTGTGCATGTTTGGTGTAACTGGTAATTTGGAGTTAATAAATATATATTAAATATATATATTTGAGGGCGGAAGGAGATCATGGATGAGTGGCGCAAATAACAACAAAATATAAACAAATATGTTACTACATTAATTTCATTACACTTAAAATATTTACAAATAAAAACTTAAATAAAAACTTACAATAGATTGCAAGCTTCCTTACTTCAACATTATAGAGAGAGAGAAAGAAGCTGAGAGAATAAGAACCAAAAATTCTAACTAAAATTGAACCTGCTTAACAACTGACTTAGTTCTCCTTTTATAGAATAAGGAAAGAACTATTACAAGAGTAAAATTCTTACATTTGACTATGTATAGTGAAACTGAATAGTGACTTTTTTACTATTTAGCGCCAAAAGGCAGACAATACTCCGTAATATCCGGTCGAATCTTTACTTTTGGCAGAAAAGCAGACGCGTATAATTATGAACTTTAACTTTAGCTGACTGAAGATTACTTTCGGTGAAAGATCAGGACATTTTACTATGCAAATGGGATAACACGATCAATGGATTTAATTTGACCTTGATAAATATTATGACCAAGAAATCTGACTTTGGATTGGAATAGACTACACTTGGTAGGTGATAGAACTAACCCTTTGTTTTTGACTATTTTGAAGAACGAATTCAAATGTTTTAATATTCTTCAATGGAGTTAGAAAAAAAATAAGAATATCATCAATGTAAACAATGATGAAATGACTGAAAGAGTTAAGAATATCATTAAGAATGTTTTGGAATTCACTAGGGGCATTTTTAAGACCGAATGGCATAACGTTCCATTCGTAATGACCAAAAGGAGTGGTAAATGCAGTCTTATACTTGTCCCTTTCATGAAGCTGAATTTGCTAAAATCCAGATTTTAAATCAAATTTACTAAAGACAGTGGCATTACTTAATCTTTTAAGCAAATCCTGTTTATTAGGTAGAGGGTACCTAATCAATTCTAGGACTTTGTTTAATGGTTTGTAATTAATGACTAGATGAGGGACACCTCTTTCCTTTTCTGCTTCATTATTAACATAAAAGGCAAGGCAAGGCCAAGGGGATTTACTATGCCGTATTAGGTTTTTACCGAGTTATTCATTCATTCCCTTTTTACATAGTTCCATTTGTTCGTGATTCATTTGTATAGTTCTAGCCTTTGTAGGAATAAGATGTTCTTTAAATTCCTTAGCATAAGGTAACCTTACAACATGCTTCTTCCTATGCCAAAATGTATTAGGGAAATCCAAACAAAGATTATGATCCATATAATTTCTTAAATCTTGTTTTATCTTGAACTCTTTTTTCAGTTAACTATTTTTCAACTTGTTTATATCTAATCTCTTCTTTTAAGAATCTTAAGTGAGAGGTTTTACTATTTAATTTATTCACCTTTTTAGTAATAAAGTTCTCCTGAATGGATTTTAAATCTCTTTCACCTTTTGACCTAAGTGATTACTACTTAATCCTTCAGTACTAGTAGTGAAAGGGTACAATAAATATAAATGGTAATCCCAAAATAATTTTATTAGTCATATTATGGATTTAAACAAAAGATGTTTTGAAACATATTTTATCCTGACAAATATGAACATTTGGCAATTTATATTTTATCTCCATTTGACTACCGTTTGCTGAGTTTAATCTTTCACTAGTTTTTTTTATAAAACTTGGTAGGAATGAGACCTTCTTGAATATAATTAAGATTTGCACCTGTATCAACAAGGGCAAGAAGCTTAAGAATAAAAGTTTTATTAATAACTAGTGTCATAGAAATATACCACTTCTGAATTGTAATGTCTTTTAATCTTTGAAGGACATTTCCTTGTAATTCGATAATCTTTAACTCATCTTTACTGTTTGAAGACTCCGGTTCTTCCTTAGTTGGTTCTTCATTAGAAGAATCATTTACCTGTCCTTATCTTTATTTTGTAAATTAATGATATCTTCACATAATTTAGGAATTTCTAGTTTGAGGTTAGAAATTTCCTATTTTAATTTATTGACTTCCATATTTAACTCTGGTAAGGTAATTTCTTTTGTAGGTGTTTTAAATCTATCTAGAGTTTTATTAAGACTAAATATTGGTTTTTCTTTACCTTTAAAAAGTTTATTAACTTTATCTTTGGTTAATAAATCTTTTAATTGTTTCATATACTGTGTTTTTAGCTGAGGGTCATTGATTTTACTAATTAGATCAACTAATAAAGATTGTTCTTTTTCATCTTTGTTAAGAACATTTACTCTTTTTTACAACAATTGTTAGCATAATTATCTGTACAGATAGTGACTTCTTCAGTACTTTCTTCTGAAAAATTACTAGTGTTATTATCAGAGGTAAAAGGTACATCAGAATATTCATTGTTATTATTCTTGATTCTGATAAGTTCTAGAATTTGTTCAGTGTCTTCAGAGGAGACACTAAGCTAATTCAATTTTTGTTTTATTTTACATTCATTCTTATAATGACCTTTTTGCTCACAATTATGACAAACAATTTTTCTTTTATCAAATTTTTTAGATTTATTAGTAGACTTTGGTTTACTGTAATAATTATCTTGATTTTTACTATTATGAGTATTTTTAAGCCTTTTACGATTTTTACAGCTTTTGTATTTTTCAACATGTTTATGCATGTGTTTCCTTTGGGAAGGAGCAACAGGGGGTAAACCGTATTGTTAACAAAAGGTTCTGAAGCTTAGTAAACACAATGGGATCTTCTTCTATCTTCTCCTTTTCAACCCACCATGACTCCACAGTTGTACTAGCTCTTATGTCACAAAGAGCTTTGCCGACGACATGACTGCCAATTGGGCATGGTTTTGCAAAACTGCCCGAATTATAGAACTTTGGTGGAGAATGTACATGGGACACTATCAAAATTGGCTCATCTTCATTGGTACTCAAAGTTAGATCTTCGCCGATCTCCTTTTCTTGGTCCCCAAGTCTTTCTTCTCTTTCAACATCTATATCATTTGGCACATCCGGTTGCAGATTTGGTTCGGGCTCAACATCAGTCTCGACATCCATGTCTTAGAACCAAGTGTATTGAGGCCAAATGTTCGAGGCATTGGTTAGCTGTTCCATCTGGTTTGCTAAAATTTGACTCGATATCTCTTGATTAATCCTCCTCTCCTCACATGAAGCTATGAACTTGGACAAAGTTTTCTCCAAATTTGAATGTTCTTCCTGTTGTAGTGGAGGTGGACATGAGAAATTCGGTGAGTATGTTGGACTTGGAGCATAAAATTGATCTTGATGAGTATGGCTCCATAAAAAATCCGGGTGATACCCCCAATCTTGATAATAGTTGTTAGGATAGACATAATTATTGGGGGTAATCACCACCGTACTGTACCGGCTCGAAACTGATGGCGGATTGATGACTCATATGATTTCCGGCACAATAATCACAAGTAACCGCCACACTTTGACGACATTGAGCTTTAAAAGCTTCAAACATCCTCGAAAGTGTCTCCATCTGTGCTGACAATGCAGAAAGTTTCTCGAGTCTGTCAATCTCCTCTCCCCTTGGCTGAGTCATTCTTGCTATCCTTCGACTCCGTATGGCTGCACAAACCTCCAACGTCTTCGAAGTTGCCTCTATAGAAGATGTATTAAGTCCATCAATCCCTATTTTCCTTGGTTGAGCCAAGATCGTGTATGGCCATTGATACTCAAACTCATCCATGGTACCTGAAAAGAGAGAAATATAGGAAGAGAATTAAAAATAAAAATAAAAATGTTTAAATTAAGACTAATTTGATTGAAATTAATATTTGTAAATAATTATTAAATTAATTCCCCGGCAACGGCGGCAAAAACTTGTTGTTCGATTTCACAATCAAAATATACGTGCAAGTATGCACGGTCAACAAGTAATAAAGTGATAAGAAAAGTATCGTTCCCACGAGGAATTATTTAATAAAAATTACTAAGTACTAACTCTTAACCAAATCAATTTTGTTTAAACAATCATAAATTGTGATTTTTCTAATTAAGAAAACTAAATTAATCAATTAAAACTAGATTACTCTAAAATTAATTCAAATAAATAAAGATTAAGACTTCAATATCTCCAATTATGAACTATAAATCAATTATCCAATTATCCCAATTATTATGTCTACTGAATTGTTAACAGGAATTCTCAAATGTCAAAAGTCCTTTTCCAAGTGAGCAATTAACTTCTATTTAATCCAGATTAATCTTGCTATATTCCTATGCAAAACAATTGAATTAAACTCCTTCAATTCTAATTCCTTATGTGTTACATGCGGTGAACATATATTTCCATACAATTCACAAACCTAATTATTCACCATGCAAATAACTAAGTCGCATGTTATCATGCCCAGTTCTAACCCTAGAATTCATCTTTCAATTCCTTCTAGAGTAACAAGGTAATTACTGATCAAATAATTAAACAATAAGCGCAAGTCAAGATAAACAATTCACCTTGACATAAATAATTAGAATAAATCAAATAACTAATTTATAGACATAAAAGGTTCAATTGAAATCTTAATGAAAGAGTTAGTTCATAATTAATGAATTGAAACCAAGAATCCACAACTGAATAGACATTAAAAGATAAAAGTATGATAAGAGAAAAGAAAAGAATTTGTTGTCAGGAAATCTGATGCTCCCCTCTTGCTCCTGCTCTTGATTTTCAATGATCTCCAAGTTGCTTCAATCTCCAAAACTAATAAGAACTAGGGTTAATATCTAATCTAATGGAGTGTATCTCTAATCTAATCTATGTAATCTCCCTTTATTTTATGTCTTCTATCATGTATTTATAGGTTACAAGTCCAATTTTTAGCTTAAGAACAAACCCAATCCAATTTGAAGTCAAAAATATGTCAAAATTCGCCCAAAAACGCGTCTAGGCCATCACCAAGCCCTTCCCCAGTGCCCCAACGCTGGGCATGATGCTCAAACACTGCTCCCCAGTGCCCCGGCGCTGGGCATAGGCCAAAAATGGGCGCCACGGTGCTGCCACATGTTCTGACATTTTTTGCTCCGACGTCCTTTGGGAAAATGGACATAACTTCTTCGTCTGAACTCTAATTTTGATGATTCAAGATGATCCGGAAAGAAGAGAAGTAGATCTACAACTTTTATTCTTTAAGTTTTTCGAAATAAGGTCCAGAGAAATACTCAAATTGGCTCTAAAGTGACTGCTGTGTAAATGACAAGCCGAAAACGCGAATCTAGTCACCCCAAACGTCGATCCAAGTAACTTTTGTCCCAATTCCTACAAAATAACATAAAACATGCATGAATAGACACAAACACTTAAAATCAACTAAAAGATTAAGCTTAAACGCACTCAATTATGAGTATAAAACTCACTCATCAGGTTTCCTAACTCATATTTAGCTTTCTTTTTATCTTTATTAGTCTGCTTACTGATTTTAAAATCAATGCACATTTTAAGACCAATTTTTTGAATTTGAATTATGATATTACCATAGGTGAGATTATCATAATCAATATGACGTAAGTCCTTGTTTAATTCTTCTCTAACTTTGTGTGCAAATAAATTAGGTAAACCATTAACGAATTTTTCTTTCCAAAATGGTTTGTTACTATCATTACGCATCATAACTCGAGAAGTAAAAACATCTGTGTGCCATCTAAAATCACTTAGAGTGGGACAAGTGAGATTAGTTAACTGATCATGAATTCTTTCGATAATGTTACTAAGCGTTCCAATAAAATGTTTTATTATGGTAAATATTAAAGTATTTACTCAATTAGGTGGTCCAACCCCAACATCTTCATCAAAGACCATCATCATCCATTTGGACAACATGAATTGCCTAGAACCTAGTATCTTCAGTGAGATGTTTTTTCCACCAAGATATGAGGATACCAGTGAATCCACTAGCTAGCAACTCAACAATGTCAGACTGAGATAAATTGTTAATGGTGATAATATAACTATTTGCTACCATGGACATGCGATTTAATTTATTTAGTATTTCTTGTTCAATAAAACCATCTATATTCCATTCATAGATTTTATTAGAAGAAACAGAAAACTGATTACCTAGATTTCTCTATTCAAACTGTAGATCCGGAGGAGTAGGTCTAGTATACCAATTTCTTGTTGTACTCGTAGGGTGAGTAGTTTTAAAGGTTAATTTGTTTAATTGTTCCTCAATTTCTGTAATGTCAGTGTTAGAATCACTTTCATTATCAGAGTTACTATTATTGTCAAAATTTTCAATTCGATCAATGACAGAATTTTCAATTCAATTAACTTTTTAAAAAGTTTATCCAGAACAACAGTAAGCCCTTTATCTTTGTTTGGTAAACTTAGTCCTTTTCTACTTTCAGGAAGGTTTATCAAGGGTTATTCAATTTTACTATTAGGGGTTTGAACAATATTAGCATCAAATTTTTCTTCAATTTTATCTAACTGTTTACCTAAAGTTGCTAGGTATTGATTAGTGAAGTTA
This sequence comes from Panax notoginseng, assembly GCA_016801055.1. Lineage (NCBI taxonomy): Eukaryota > Viridiplantae > Streptophyta > Magnoliopsida > Apiales > Araliaceae > Panax > Panax notoginseng. Next base: position 102,462,424 of record CM029016.1, read on the forward strand.
TTTTGTTCAATAATCTTTTTATCATCTTGATTACCGTTAGAAACCTTAAAGGGACTGGCAGTAACTAAAGTTTTTTTAACAGACAAATCAATAGTTTCAAGGGGAGGGTGACTAGAAGAAACTCTAGTTTTATGTTCTTTAATCCATTTAGTTTTAGACAAAACATTACATTTACCTTTATCATAGTAGTTTTCATACCATGTAAAAAATGTAATATTTATCTTTTCTGTGTTGATAAATCGTTTCCATTTATTTATGACTTTATCACGTTCTTTCTCAGGGTGATTAGCCCGGAAAGATTGACTATTACCCTTATTTTATTTTGAATTGAAATCATAAGCAAAAGAATTCCAATCAAGTTCAAAATCTTTTTTAATGACTCTTAATTGAGGATGAGTTTCAAAATCTGACTGAGTAGGAGACAAAACTTGTTCTTCCTCTTCAGATTCATTAGTGGTATAACAAGGATGACTAGTTTGACCACTATTTAAAACTCCTTTTAATTTAATATCTTGTAGAGAGATATTGCTTAGTAGTTCAGTATCCTTTCTAGAAGGGGATGAAGAACTAGCCAAATCTTCTATAATTAAAGGTCTTCTGGTATGCTCAAAACTTATTTTGACAGTACCATCAGAAAATTACCTTACATTTTCTATGTTTAATAAATTGTCTTTGAGGGTTTTCGTTTTGCAAAGTCCAATGACTAGGTAATGTAATGTCCTTCCAGAGAATAGTTCTCGGAATTTGAACATTCGCATCACTAGTACTACTTTGAATCAAAACAGTAAATGTAATAACCCGATATTTTCTATATAATTAAATCAGAAATTTTACGTATATTTTTTTTTAATTTTAAGGATGATGATTTGTACAAGATAAAGATTATGTAATTATTGTAATAAATAAAAATATATTTATTACATGAATGTTTGCAAATAATTTTATTTTAGAATTATTGATCATTGTAAATTATATTCTTATAATAATTAATTTTTCAGTAAAAATGTTTTTATTATTTATTTTTCATGAGAACATGATTATTATATTATTTAAATAATATATGAAAGGATTATAGAATTATTATTATAATAATTATTTTTTATTTTATTATATGAATTTATTTCAGATTAATTAAGTTATTTATTTTTTACTTAATTATTAATGTTATATATGAAAGTTAAAATCAGATATAGAATCCAAAACCCTAATTTTGGATTTTGATTAAGGAATGAGAATAATAATATTATATTATTATTTGTCAGTGTTATAATTAGGTATGCTATATGTGTAAGGGTTAATGTGAGGATCAGTTTTGATGGAACAATTTTAATGTTACTGATAAACCCTAGTTTGAAGTCAAATGAGACTTTAAAATATGTCTAGTAGTTATGTTATGTGATTAATGATATTTATTATAATATTAATTATATTTTGATTTTTCAGTGCTATAATTATGTACTGTTTGTGTATATGGACAATAATTGGTCAATTATGGTAATTCACGCTAAAATTCTAGAATTTCTGATAAACCCTAATTCAAAAGTCAATTACAACTTTAAGATTTGGTTAAGTCATTATGTAGTCGTGTTGCTTTGATAATGTGTCTAATGACAGCTGTTATATATTTTTATATTAGTTAGGAAAAACCAAAATTTCTAAATTAGGAAACCCTAATTAGCTAGAAACCATAATTTGTAAATTAGTAACCCTAATTTGCTAAATTGGTAACCCTAATTGTTAATTGCAAGCTTAATGCTAATAAGTGGATATTAAAATCATAATGTTCATGCATAATGTAATTAGAAAATTAAGCACGATTAAGAAACCCTAATTTTCAAAAAAAAAATTAGAAACTAATATTATTTTTATTTTTGTGCAAACCCTAATTAGTAATTTTAAAAACCTAATTACTAATTATAAACCCTAATTATTTAATGATCAAGGTTAATTATGATTAGTAAATTTAAACACAAATGTTCAAGTAATCGAATTAGAAAACTAATTATATTTAGTAAACTCTAATTTATATTTTTGGAAACTAAATTGTTATTTATTTTTAAATCCTAATTTTGAAAATCCTAGAATTTTGCTTTTAAAACCTAAAATGGTCCAAACCCTAAACCCTAAGGGTTTGCCATGTTACTAGATTGCCATTAAATTGGAAAATAAAAAGACAAAAATGCCCTTTTTGCATTATTTAAGCTTGCTTGTAAATCTTGGCAAAATATGGAGTTGGTAAACCACTATGATATCCCATGTGACTAAAATACCAACTGATCAACTAAATCTTGCCAGCCAAGATCATTGTATGCAATATATATATATATAGATCAAGAGAGAGAAAGTGAAATAACTTAGCTCATTTTTGCTCAAATACTCAACCTCTCTCTCTCTCTTCCAAAACCCACGATTTTTTGTTGCATACCAGTCCCATATACAAGCCCCACGTTTACCAAAAACAGATCAAGAAGTCAGAATCAAGAATTAGTACATAAAGGTATAAACCCTAATCGAAAAATCTGACCTTTGATCCACCGTTAGATGTTATGATTATGTGTTTTAATATGTTGTTTATGGTGTATTATGATGATCTGAGTTGCTAGATGTTAGATCCATAACATCTAGAGGCTCAGATTTGATGTTTTATAAATTCAGGAATTTTTTTCAAATGAGTCTGACAACCAAATGTCAAACCCTTTAAATCTTTGGTTGTTATATGTTTTTGTTGTCTAAATGCTTTATCATGTTGTATGCTGTGAGATGTGTGTTCTGAAACTTTTAGCAAGACCAGATCATGCACAGGTTGTAAGATAATCGTGCTCAAAGTCAGTTGACCGACCACAAAAACTGAAAATTTGGGCAGCCCAGATTTCCCAGGTGGCTCTGACAAGCTTTTCAAAGCTTCTGATCTCGCTGTTATTTGATGTTTTGGCCCAGTTGTTGTTTTTTTTTGGTTATAGCTTGATATGAAGACTACATATTAGAGTCTTAAGACAACCTAGATACGTAATGGGATCCAAGTTATGCAAGGTCAAATATGGGTTGATCGTTTGCTTATGAACATTTCCGGGTTTTCCAGAAATGTTCAAGAACAGTTTCTGGAGACCAATTTGACCGGCTTTAAATTCTTTACTGTGTTGATGTTATATCTATATTATGTTATGTAATTGGTCTTTGACAAGTATTCTACATGATGGAATCTTCATATTACACAGAGTAAGCCCACAATGCTAGATTCAGAGCCTCCAAAATAGGTACCTTCGCTGTTCTTCATTTCTGGGTAACCCAGAAAATGAAGAACAGACCTGACAACGTTTTTAAAGCCCCAGATCTCACTTGTTTAATGTTGTTTGGTCTTGTTTCTTGTTATAACATGTAGTATTGACCTAGAACTACAAGATTTGTTGTTAAGATATTCCCGAAATGTCATAAGTTATGAATTATTGATAGTCAAACTAGTGCTCTTCGTGACTGATATGAGGTTTTGGGCTTGGCCCAAGAACACTCAAGAACACATCCAGCGACAGTTTTGTCGCCTAAAGCACCTATAACGACACTTATTTATAAAATCAATTATTTTGATTAAATAATTAGAAAAAAATAATTTTTAATTATGAAAAATATAAAATAAAATCTTAAAAATTATTTTAAAATTCAAAAATTAGTTTTTAATTATTTTGAATATATTTCATAAATATTTAATATTTTTGGAATATTAAAAGTATTTAATTTATTTAATTATAATATTCAATAAATTATTTTAAAATGATTTTAATACATGAAAAATCATTTAAAATTATATTATGGTATAAGAAAATAAATTAAGTTCTTTTTGATAACTTTTAATATTTTGTGATGAAATTTCATTAATAAATTAATATTAATGATATTTAAGTTATTTAATAAATGTATTAAATAAATGATGAAAAATAGAATTAATGATTTAAAAATTATATAAAAATTTTATAATGGTTATAAAAATATTTTAAGTTATAAAATATAACTTTTGATATTTTGTCATGAAAAATATTAATATTTTAATATTAATGATATTAGATTTATTTAATACTCATTTAAATAAATTAGTTTAAAAATAATTTTTATATTAGAAAAATTATTTTAAATGAAAATAAAGTGTTTAAAGTTATTTTAAGTTATAAATTATTTTGATATTTAAAGGAAAATTTCATTAATAATTTAATATTAAATGATATTAGATTTATTTAATAGTTATATTGAATAAATAGTTTAAAATTGGTTTTATTTATTTAAAAATCATTTAAAAAGGATATAAATGAATTAAAAATATTTTAATTTATGATTAAGGACTTTTAATATTTTGATAAGTAGTACATTAATAATTTAATATTAATGATAATTATTTAAAAATGATTTTAATTCTTTTAAAAATCATTTAAGGGTAATATTAATACTTTAAAAGTATTTTGAGTTATTATAAATAACTTTAACCTTTTGGCAATGGTTTCATTAAAAGATTAATATTATTTAAATATTAATGATAATAGAATTATTTAATATTTAAATCATTTAATTATGATTTCGGTGTTTGAAAATTCATGATAAATTATAATGAATGTTTTAAAAATTATTATAAGTCATTTAAAAATAATATGTCAGATACTTATAGATGTTGAACTACAGGATAGAGTCTTAGACTCGATAATTACCCGATAAAGCCGTCGGTACACCGACATGTTTCAGAAATTGATCTGGACTTGTATAATTTGTCTGTATATGTGTTTGTTTGTGATTCAATAACTGTTGAATATGTGTGACAATGTGATTAGGTTACGTGCTGACTGCAATAAGCAGTGCTATGTGTTATAGTATATTATTTTAATCAGTAAAATGATCTTATTAATGATAGGTTTCGGTATAAAAGATAAAACTAAGTTGCGTATTGTAAGCAGCAGACCAGACATGTATCTTACCTTTGCATTTCCTTTATGCAATGGACATGAGTAAGAAGTTTCAGAATTATAGTATTATTATGCTATATTATTAACCCTATTGTGATATATTCTATATCCGATCATTGTTTATCAACATGTTTGTATATGGTAATTCAGATATATATATTCTGTTTGTTAAATTCTATATATGATTATACAAGTGTCCCCACTTGGATAATCATTGTTTAACATATATATATATATATATATATATATATATATATATGTCCAAGCTAATTGACCAGCTAGACACAAATTTCGAAATATCGTTAAATATGATAAAACCTTTTTGTATCCAATCAAATTATTTTGGTTCGGATTCCAGACTAATATGAACATCCCGATCACGGAAAAACTTTTATGCGCCCAAGGCGGATAGAGTGAACGATCCTATAGTTCTTGTAATGTAGTATTGATCAATACATGGCCCATAGGAAGTACAACCTAACGCTCGTAAGTTATGACGGTTTGCAGATGAAGTTCTGCTAAACCTTAGCGAAAACTAAAAATAATGTTCATAATCTGTCGACTAATACATATATATATAGTAAATACGTAGTTTCAAAATTTTGAGATAGAATTGTTATGTTATTATTATCGGTTCAGTTTACTTCACAACTATAAATTCGTTGTAGAAGTGATGTACAAAGAAAACGTTTATTTCTTTCAGTTAAATATATTCATAATTGTTAATACTTGCTGGGCACCCAAATGCTCACCCTTGCTTAAATTAAAATATTTTCAGCTAGGCATGATTAACCCGAAGGTTCAGACCAGAACAAGTGAAAAGGAAAGCAAACAGAACATGTTTATTGGTATCTTTTGTAATAGTTAGTCTGTATTAAGATAATGATATGTATTATATATCATGTAAAGAATGTAGTAAAGGTTGTGTACTTGGGATTAGACTCTGATAAATGTAAGTTAAGTTTGATATTTATATTATTATTATTATTATTAGTATTATTTCTCTCATAGAAATGGTATCGTAAAGTACTAAGTTCGGGTTTCAAGTACCCGAGTTTGGGGGTTTTACAGTAAAATCCTTAGGACTCTTGTTAATGGCTTTAACGTTTAAATTGGTTTTCATAGTTTTATAATATATCCTATAAATTAATGCTAATGCTTGAGATCCTTCAATCATTTGAGTGATTTTGTGACAACCCGAAAAATCGGATTGTCCAAAATTTAAGTTAAAGAATTAGTTATTAATAAAATAAATTAGGTTGATGCTTGGCGCCGCAGTGCCAGCTAAGCCTTGGGAGGCGGCGCCGCAGCGCCAGCTCGGGCCATTAGCTACTGCTGAGTGGCGCCACAGCGCGAAAGGAACAAAGGGACCCGGCGCCGCAGTGCTGGTGCATAGCAAAGCATAGTGAGGAGCTTTTTATTGCTCAATTACTAGGGGATGTGCAAGAAAGAAATATGAACATGTAGTTCACCTAAAATAACACTTAAACAAGTGATTTAAACCTTTAGTAAAGGTTGAACGCAAAGATTTAACGGGATTAAAAGACGAAGAATGTGAACGCTAGATTATGTAACCGATATCTGGGGACCGTAGTCACGATGAATCGAATGTGTGGGATTGCTATGATGGTGATTCCTTAGACGTTGAGTGACGAGGATGATGTATAACAATTTGATGTTATGATGTCATAATGAGAGTTAAGTGTAAAATGTATAGACACTGTGAATGCAACGTAGTTGCGATAAACGATCGGTCTTAGCATACAACGAACCACATGACTTCGACATTAAGAAAGAATAATGAACATGGGGCTCATGGGTTGGATAACGATTGAAAGCAATTAAAACCTTGAGTAAAGGTTGAATAAGAGATTAAGAGACGAGCAACGTGAACGTTGAATACGTATATGATCCTCGTGAATCATATTCACGTTGGACGAACGTTCTAAGTGTACAGTGGTTGTATGACTTGGACGTTGACAAAAGTAGTAAGTAAGATATGAATTATCAAGAAAGCCGTAGCGAACGGTAATAAGAGTAATGAAAGTCTGATGTGGGTCGGATAAAGAATAAAGTAAGCGTTAACACTTTAGACGTCGTGAGGGTTGAGTGTACACGAATATTAAACGGGTAGAATCTACACCCCGTGTATGGTTTAACCGTAAGATAATGAAGACAAGTATGTGTAACGTAATGAAGCCGAGTTAATAATTATAACTTGGATAAAGTTCTGAATCGAATGAACCGGACGTTGTAAGATATGAATAAGTTAATATGAAATGTTTAACGTTATGACCACATAAAATTGATGTTGAATGATCATTCTGAGTATACAAAAGACTGTGTGACTTAGACGATAAATAATGAATCTTGAGGTATGGCATTTAGTTACCAGAAAGCCATAAGGAATAAGAAATTGACTTATCGAACATTATAGTTTAATGGTTCGGATAGGTTAAGATAAAGTTAGGTTGTAGTACAATAGTAACCTTTGATGGTTGACATATAGGAGCTGGGCTAAATAATTCCTTTAGAGAGCGGAGGTATATACGAAACTGGAAATTGATCTAACTCACTGTGAAAGACAATGTAGACGAGATGGAAACTTGTTTGTTGGTTGTTTGTGGGAAATCACTCAGAGTACCATATGGACTACTAGTAGAGACGCGATGTGTACTGAGTCCTAGAAGAGTTATAAGAAGAAGATAAGAATATAAATCATCAAAGATGATGATCGTATGAGTAAGACATCTCCGTATGTCATGAAGTTGTAAACTGGTAAAGGAAGTTGGTCGCGTAAACTTAGATTACAAGAACGCAAACCTTAAGAAGTAAAGTTAAGTAAACCAATGCGTAAGTCAAGTATATGACTAATTGGTGTATGTGCTATTTTCCTTATGTGATATATAGGGATTGGAATGAGCAATTCAGCGTAAGCTGTAGCTGTGCGTAAGGCAAGTTTCCTAACTTTATTCATATTTTACATGAATGCTAGTTTCTTAAACTTCTCAGATATTGAAATTGAGAAGTCTTGTCTATGTGCAAATGTGCGATATTTGTATAAGTTGGTCGTATGTATAAGGCCTTGTGCCACAATTTGAACACTTTGATATTTCTATAAGATGAACTGTTCTGTTTATACGTGAACCGTTATTTTTAAATATGTGCTAATGATTCTAGCCAGACAGGATGTGTATGGAAAAATGTAGAAGAATGATAGTATTTCAAAGTGTATATGACTAATGTTTTAAAATAATAGGAATCGAGATTATTCATATTATTCAAGCTGCTTTGTAACCTTTGTTCGGTTATTGAAGTCTTAAACGAATGTTTAAATTCTTGAAGTTGTTTGTTCTACTGGTATAACTTGTTGGGCAATTGAATGCTCACACCTGCTTTAAATGAAAACATTTTTAGCGAACGATGTTAGAAAGAACTTAAGGATCTCGTAAAGATCAAGCTAATCGGTGTCCAGAGGAAATGTCATTCAGTATGTGAATGTGCTGTAGACACTCGAAATTTTTTGCACACCTATTACTGACATTGCAGGAGGGTAGATTCATCTTTCAGAGATAACCTTGGAAGACAGCTCATATCCAGTCCGGATACTACTGAAAGTTTAGTTTCAACCCCAGAACACACACCGAAAATATCAGTTCCAACCTCGGAGATAACCCCGAGGCATGCAGTTCCAATACCAGAAATTCCACCGTAGAAGGCCGATTCATCTCGGAGATAACCCTGAGATATTTAGTCTCAGTCCCGACACCGAGAATAGCAGCACTAACCACGGAGATAACCCCAAGGAGTGTAGTTGCAGTTTCAGAGATAACCACATAAATGCTTATTTCAAAGCCATGCAAATAGCTTCAGAACACTCGTCACTCACATCAAGGCACTCAATACAAGACCTAGAGATAACACCGGGGAGACATGCACACCTCAGAGATGACATTGAGGACCTTCAACACATGCAGCAGTCCAATCTTAGAGATAACCCTAACAACGTCTACTTTATCAGCCCAAGTTGGAGATAACCCTGGTGAGGGTCAAAGTCGTCATCTTGCCACCTTGACGCCACATCGCACCATCTCAACATTTCAGACATACATTTCTACACAGCAATGTCCCACAAGAACCAAGGAACTCCAATCCCGAGTGACTATTACACAGGATAACGAATATAATTTGAAGCTTGAAGACCGGAGGGCATGGTCCCATCTTATTGACTTCGTACAACCTCTAACCCCATGTCATTGCGTAACTCTCGACAACGGTAGTCCGAAATAGGTCTTATACACCTCAGTCGGATGCCCGGATTGATGTTCTGAAAGTTCGAGCAGACATCACGTTATATGTATGCACGTACTTTGAGATGATGGGACCCGCAGAGCCCGGGGCACCCCGGGCAGCCGCAGGTACACCTGCGGCTCCCCTCTCTATAAATAGAGGGCTTGGGGTGGCCATTTTGGAAGATAAAAAGGCGAGAAAGCCCTGTCTAATTTGCTCTGTACACATCCTAAACTGAGTGCTTTCTCATTTTAAACACTTGTAAGCTCATATATAGCTACTTTTTAATGGCAGGAGCCGAGTGTTCATCCACTTAAAGCTATAAAAGCCTTCTTTGGCAGCCCACTATAAGCCTTCTTACACACTTTAAATTCTTTCTTTTCATCTTTGCACACATTATTCTTTACATTGAGAGTCGTGTTACGTGTGTATGCCCGAATTTCGGTCCGTGGTTTCATTTTAGTTTGTATATATATATATATATATATATATATATATATATATATATATATATTTACATTTCGTCCCGCCTGGAGTTTACTTCGTGGCGGTTGACCGTTTTTACTGCTTTATTTACGTTTCGTCTCGCCTGGAGTTTACTTCGTGGCGGTTAATAGCTTTTACAGTTTTATTTATATTTTGTCCCGCCTAAAGTTTACTTCAAGGTGATTGATCATTTTATTGCTTTATTTACATTTGCAATCCCTCATGGAGGTGCTTCGTGGTGGTTGATTGTTTGCACACACACACACACATACACACACACATACACACACACACACACACACACACACACACACATATATATATATATATATATATATATATATATATCACTTTTATATATTTATATTTCCGATCCCCCATGGAGGTGCTTCGTGGTGGTTGATCATGTTTGTATATATATATTTTTACAACTTTTATATATAACTGCTTACTGCGTTCATATCAATTACGGCGTCATGTGAGCCTAGGACTCATGTGATCACAGATTCAATTTACTCAATCTAGATTCGGTTCCCGTGATAGACATTTTCAGCTATAAGCAACTTGTAAATTTATTCACGGTGTTTGGATTTCCTTAGATGGTGTTCATGCCCACGAGGAGTTCGAAACTATTTTTTACATTATTTTCTCGAAGATGCTTCGCATCTCGAAAATAAAAGCAATCAAGCCGAACATTTAATAAAATGGAAGTATCAAAGGCCTCAATTACTATTAAGCACAAGGGTTTGAAAAACTTCTTTTATAAAACATCACTGCTATATCTTGTTTAAAACTGAATTTTTATACAAATTCAAACCATTTGTATATAGGTGCGAACGAGGTATAGCACTACTTTCAAATAAATGCACATTAATCCACACACACACACACACACATTCATATAATAGTTTCTTGAAAAGTGGCGGTCACCGTGGCAACATGGATGTCGGGGGGTGCCTAACACCTTCCCTCCGCATAAGCAAGTCCCCGAACCCTAATGAATCTCAGTTTTACAGACCCGTTTAGCAGTGTCACATCACTGGGTCAATGTACAAACCTTTTATCGGTTGTGTTGGTACAACCAGTTAAAAAACCAACTGGCGACTCTTATAGTCCAATCGTCGACATATACATGTCTGACCTTTTTTGCTTGTTTTTTCAAACAAATCTCACCTAACATGAGAACACAAAAGAACAAGAATAGAAAAGGGACAAATAAAAATCCCGACGTCGACAGGTGGCGACTCTGCTGGGGACAACAGTAAGAGGACTTAAGCCGCTATTACAAGCTTTTCAAAACTGTTATATGCTTGTGTGTGGATGTTGAATTTATATTTATGATGAATGTGTACGAATGCATTTTTTAACTGCACTACAAAATATCTATCTGTGATATTAGTGCTTCACACATGTTATCATTTTCATAAACGGTGAGACACGTTATATGTGAATGTATGCTGTGTGGTTCCTCCCCCAGGAGGCTATTCTATCGGTGTTTGATTACTGGACTCGTAGGAAGACTAATTCCAACGAGGCTCAGGAAAGATACCACCCAAATTCGCTCCAGTTGAAAGACCGAATTAACTTCTCGTTGAGTAAATTGCGATGATTTGGGAACCTTCATGCCAAAAAGCTACGAGAGTAACCTAAGATAGGTCAGCCTCTGATAAACCAAACGCGGAGGAAAGTCTCTTCATATTTTCTCATTTTAAATTACTCGTAAAGTCAATTACTTGTAAATTCATTCCATATTCATCTTCATGTAATGAGAAATATGAAGAAAAATATGCATATTTAAATTAACATGCTATCCTGTATCACAAACAACTAACATCTGTTTTGCAAGATAATAATCCTAAAATGGACACATCACATAGCATGTAGACATTTACACAATCCCTAAGACTAAACTATGCAAGTTTTGTCTCAGGGAAGCATTCAGACCTATTACACCCATTAGATTGTTACTCAACCCCTTTAAGTATTTTATACTTAACATGCATCTCATAAAGGAAATCATCACATAACACATAACACTTTGAATAATAACTTTTATTCATTCATAATCTTTTTTTAAAACATAAGAACAATAACATCACTGCTATTTACATTACTTTCCTGAACTTACTAAAGTTCCAGGATAACATCATCATCATATCCCATAGGTTACATCACACTTGGGATTTACATAATATTTATCATATTAATAATCGCATATCAAGTACATTCCCTACGATGTCCTACTAAGATACTGCGTAGCCTTATGACGCTCTTCTTCCATAATACGAAACATTGTTCGGCGATCTAATATATATGATGGCAGCGTCTCGAACTGAATAGGAAAACCCATGACCCGATCTTAAGCTCGATTGATCACGGCGTTGAATACGTTATTCATCTCCTCCATCTTCATCCTCTTTGCTTGTGTGTCTCTCTCCGCTATTCCGGCTCGTTGATAAGCTTCCTTGTATGCGTCTTCAGCTCTTTCCCTCTTAGTAGCTTCTTCCTTCAGCTTGTTCTTCAACTCTGCAATCTACTTTGTCATTTGCTCGTTCTCCTCTTCATTGTGAACTAGCTTCTCTTCAACATTATTCAGACGTTCCTCTCGATAAATGATCATCTCAGTTTCCTTTGAAGTTCATGATGCACGCTCTGAGCATATCTTCTAACGTCTGGATTATTCGTTCGCTTTGCCCATTGGTTTGTGGGTGATATACCGTACTCATCCTCAGTTGTGTTCCCATGCATTCTTGCAGTTTCTTCCAGAAATTTGATATGAATCTCGGATCTCTATCTGATACTATTGACACTGAAACCCCATGCCTGGACACGATCTCTTTAACATACAGTTTTGCCAGCTGATCAAGATTATATCTAATCTTTATTGGTAAAAAGTGTGTAGATTTTGTCAGTCTGTCCACTATCACCCATATCGCATCATATCCTTTCTGAGTCGTTAGAAGACCTACCACAAAATCCATTGTAATATGCTCCCACTTCCATTCTAGTATTTCCAACGGCTGAAGTAATCTGCTTGGTCTCTGATGCTTGGCCTTCACTCTCTGACATGTCAAGCACTTTGCAACGCATTCTGCAACGTCTCTTTTCATATTTGGCCACCAAAAATGTCGCCGCAAATCTTGATACATCTTTGTACTTCCCGGATGAATCGAATATCTTGAGCTATAAGCTTCTGTCAAGATGTCTTCTTTAATATCCGATACTGTTGGAACCCAAATTCGTCCCTCGAATCTTAGTATTCCTTCAGCATCAACTTTATACTTCACCTCTTTACCCTCGACCACACTTTCCTTTATTTTCCTACATTCTTCATCCTGCAGTTGAGTGTTCTTCACATCATCCACCAAAGTTGGACTAGCTTCCATCTGGTATAATTTTTCGTCAGATTCTTTTGGAAATTTGATTTCTAACTCTAGCCTTGCCATCGCTGAAATAAGCTCTTCCTTGTTGGTTAACAACGTCAACTTTTCTCTGCCTTTTCTACTCAATACATCTGCAACCACATTAGCTTTGCCAGGATGATAAAAGATCTCGCAATCATAATCTTTTATTAATTCCATCCATCTCCTTTAAAGCATGTTTAGGTCCTTCTGTGTGAAAATATACTTCAGACTCTTATGGTCTGTGTAGATCTCACATTTTTCTCCGTAGAGATAATGTCTCCATATCTTCAGAGCAAACACAACCGCCGCCAACTCTAAATCATGAGTCGGATACCCTTTCTCGTAGTCTTTCAACTGCCTTGATGCATACACAATGACCTTACCGTTTTGCATAAGGACACAACCCAACCCTTTGTGTGAGGCATCACTATACACCACAAAGTTTCCCGTATTATCTGGTAATTACAACACAGGTGCCACACTTAACTTCTTCTTCAAATCTTGAAAACTCTCTTCACATTTCTCCATCCAAACAAATTTTACAGCTTTCCTTGTCAAATTTGTTAGCGGAGTGGCAATCTTGGAAAAATCTTTAATAAATCTTCTATAATAACTGGTCAGTCCCAAGAAACTCCTCACCTCTGACGGTGTTCTTGGTTGTTCCCAATTGATTACAGCTTCCAATTTTGATGGATCCACTGAAATCCCATCTTTGTCAATCACGTGCCCAAGAAATTGTACACGATCTAGCCAAAATTCGCACTTAGAGAATTTCGCGTACAACTTTTCCTTTGTTAGTGTCTCCAACATCAAACGTAAATGTTATACGTGTTCTTCTTGAGATTTAGAGTACACCAAAATATCATCGATGAACACTACCACAAACTTGTCTAAAAATGGTTTAAACACCCTGTTCATCAAATCCATGAACGCTGCAGGGGCATTTATCAAACCAATAGACATCACCAAAAATTCGTAATGTCCATACCGAGTTCGGAATGCCGTCTTCGGTACATCCTCCTTCCTTACTTTCAGTTGGTGATACCCACTTCTCAAATCTATTTTCGAGAAATATCTAGCACCTTTCAGTTGATCAAACAAGTCATCTATTCTTGGCAACAGATATTTGTTTTTAATAGTGACTTTGTTCAACTCCCTATAATCAATGCAAAGACGCATTGACCCATCCTTCTTCTTTACAAATAACATCGGCACTCCCCACGGTGATACACTAGGCTAAATATGTTTCTTATCTAACAGTTCTTGCAATTGCACCATCAGTTCCTTTATCTCCATCGGAGCCATTCTGTACGGGGCCTTCGATATTGGAGCAGTTCCTAGCGCTAAGTTGATCACAAACTCAATTTCTCTGTCAGGCGGAAGTCCTGGAAAATCTTCTGGAAACACGTCTACAAAATTCTTAACCACTGGTATTTCCTCCAATTTCGTCTCCTTCTTCTTTTGAGTATCGACTATGTAGGCTAAATATCCTACACAACCTTGAGTCAACAACTTCTTGGCCTACATAACCGTCAGACATCTCATTTGTCTAGGAGATTTACTACCATGGAAAACTACCTTTGACTGAGTCATAAGGTTTACACACTTCTTTTGGCAATCAATTATCGCTCCATAACTGAATAGCCAATCTATTCCCAAAATAACATCGAACTCTCCGACTTTTATCGGGATTAAATCTAATGTCATGATTCACCCCTTAATGTTCACCTTACAGTTCTTGTATACGAACCTAACAAGAATTACTTCCCTATTCGCAATTTCTATGTTTAAAGAGAAATTCAACTCTTCACTAGGTACTTCTAACCTCTTAGCAAATTTATCAAATATAAACGAGTAAGTAGCACCCAAATCAAATAATAAATATGCATTTATATCATTGATTGGGGTAATACCTGACATAACATCCTTTGATTGCACCGCGTCCTGCACCGTCATATTGAAGGTTCTGGCTGTGGGCTTATTTGTCGATGTTGGTCCAGCAATAGTCAGCGCACCTCCACTAGCATTTCCCTTACTTCTGTTTGTCTCGCCAGATTTCTTCTTAGGGCATTCATTAGCAAAGTGATCCTTTAACCCGCGGTGTAGCAAACATTCTTCTTGGGTTGAGTGCAATTTGGGGCAATGTGACCCTTCGGGCCACAGTTAAAGCATACTCTTTTCCCCATCAAGCACACTCCCTTGTGAAACTTCCCGCACGTAGCATATGCTTCGAACTTCTTATTTTTCTGGTTACCTTGCTGACTTCTAGCACTCACATTTCCACTCCATTTCCTCTTTAGATTGTTGTTGCCGTTTCCACTACTACTACCTCCATTCTTAATCTCCACTTCATTCTTCTTCTTTTTCTGCTCTTGATTGTGCTTTGTTACAGTCTCGCCTCCACTTTCAGCGAGAATTGCTTTCTCTAGCACTGCTGCAAATGTCTTTAGCTGGAACAGGGAAACCCTACTGTACAACCAGGGTTTCAATCCCTGTTCAAATCTCCTTGCCTTGCGCTCATCCGTATTCACTTGATATGACGCAAACCTTGCTAACTCGTTGAATTTCGCTGCATACTCCGACACCGTCATTGTACCCTATTTTAGTTCTAGAAATTGCACCTCCATCTGATTCTTCGAATTTTCTGGAAAATAGGTCTCAAAGAATATTTCCTTGAACCTTTCCCAAGAAATTACCCCTTGACCTCCTCGGGTTTTATTGGCTTGCCACCAATAACTAGCCTTTGCTTTCAACATGAATGTTGCAAAAGCAGTCTTCTGATTATTCCCTATCCTAGCAACATCAAAAACCTTCTCTATCTCCATGATCCAGGTCTGTGCCTCAACCGGATTCATGGACCCAGGGAATTCTGGTGGCCCAACCGCTTTGAAACCCTTAAAAGTCGTAGCTTGGTTCTGTGGTTGATTCTGTAATGCTCCCGTCAGTAGCGTTACGAATTGTTGAACTAGATTAGCCTCAACATTATTATTATTGGTAGGTCCCTGTCGTGGTTGACGTCTTGGAGGCATTTTCTGCTAAAAATACACCCATTAGATTGTTACTCAACCCCTTTAAGTATTTTATACTTAACTTGCATCTCATAAAGGAAATCATCACATTACACATAACACTTTGAATAATAACTTTTATTCATTCATAATTTTATTTTCTTTTTTTTAAAACATAAGAACAATAGCATCACTGCTATTTACATTACTTTCCTGAACTTACTAAAGTTCTAGGATAACATCATCATCATATCCCATAGGTTACATCACACTTGGGATTTACATAATATTTATCATATTAATAATCGCATATCAAGTACATTCCCTACGATGTCCTACTAAGATACTGCGTAGCCTTATGACGCTCTTCTTCCATAATACGAAACATTGTTCGGCGATCTAATATATATGATGGCAGCGACTCGAACTGAGTAGGAAAACCCATGACCCGATCTTAAGCTCGATTGATCACGGCGTTGAATACGTTATTCATCTCCTCCATCTTCATCCTCTTTGCATGTGTATCTCTCTCTGCTATTCCGGCTCGTTGATAAGCTTCCATGTATGCGTCTTCGGCTCTTGCCCTCTTAGTAGCTTCTTCCTTCAGCTTGTTCTTCAACTCTGCAATCTACTTTGTCATTTGCTCGTTCTCCTCTTCATTGTGAACTAGCTTCTCTTCAACATTATTCAGACGTTCCTCTCGATATAGGATCGCATCGTCCTTCTGTGCCATCGAGGTTTGTTGTTCAGCTACTATCTCTTGCAACTCCTCGACGGTATCCTGAAGTTCCATATTGCGGTCATAGGCTTCATTATACATATGAGCAGCTATCGAGTTCAGTGGAATCTCTTCCACCTCGTCATCGTCATCCTCATTCGCCTGCGGCAGCTCAACGGGATCCTCCTCATCCATTTCTACCTCATCATCCTCATCTTCAACCACTATGACCAACGGGGCTGACTCCCATGGCAGTAGTTGTTCCCAACCCACCTGAATGTCACGAGACTACTCCTCTCTAGGCATCTGAGGTCCTTCCTCCCTAGCCTGACTGGATTCTCCGACATTAGTCATCCTGACAACAAAATTTTAAGTTTTAATTACTAATCATTACTACTCGACACTCACGAACACATAAGTTGTAATCACATAAGCACATAAGTGTTTTATTACTTCTTCCTTAAAACTCGATAAGAGTTTATCAGCACTATCTTTTCAAAGGTTAGTTTCTAAGGCTTTTCCCCACCTAAGGTTCATAACCTAAGGCTTTGATACCAACTTGTGACACCCCCAAATCTAGGTACTTCATTCCCACAAGACTTGGTGTTCACTTTCCATTCATTCATTTTTATCTACCCAAACATAATAAAATTAAATCATAAATCCTCCCTATAAAAAGGGTTACATCATTAAATAAGAATCTTCCCAGGTTGTCTAACCTTAAACATCATATAAGTGTAGAAATAAAATAAATACATCACATCATTGGTTAAAAGTCTATCATCATATCAATAAATAAAATTACAAGTCTTCATCACTTGTACATTTTTCCCTTTCCTTTGCTAGTCTTAGGCTCATCTACCTTCTCAACTTTAGCTGCAATAATTATATTTATGCAAGAGTGAGCAAAACAAATGCTCACTAGATATAACAATGAATTAACAAGATAATGATAACTGCCAATAAATAGGCTCATCAAAACTGAATAATACTCTATCAATAATAACCAAAGACTGGAATCAAAATATGGAATATATATCTAAGGGTCATAAGACCACGAACTATGTCCACAGTTGTAAGTAATATTTCAACTTCAACTTTAACAGTCATAAGACTATAAGGACTCCTCGTACTTAGGGGGATCAACCCTTCGTACAATGTATTGTGCACAAACATTTCAACGCTAAGCGTAAATTATCCCCTAATAATAGGGTTGTTCATCTCAGTATTTAGAATACAAGCCCGCACCAAAGTAAGTTTGGTTTGGATACACTTCAAGAGTAATTTAGAATTCAACGGTCATCAACTAAGGATTAGTTGAATACAATATTGATAACGTCAAGCTATGGAATAATCATAACTGAATCGACATTGTAAATTAGGATCATACTTTTGGAATAAACTAATAGCATCAACGTTGAATAATCATAACATGCCTTGCTTGAATAATATTAAGCCAAGGTTATTTAGAATTGAGTACTAAGCATGCATAACAAATAGTGATTTAAATGATAAAACTTGTTCAACATTAGTATATCAGAATATGTAAACTTGCAAGCTAGATAACAAGTTAAAGACAAGAATAACTTATTCAATATCAAAATAGGATTTAGAAATCATAGGCAACTAGATACAAGAACTTGCTCAATTGTAAAAAGATAAGTTTAGAAACTTGCTCAACGAAAATGTAGAGTTAGAAAACTTGCACAATTATTATAAGAGTAGAGTTAAAGAACTTGTCTCGAGCGTAAGCTATAATATTAAGACTCACGTTCACCTACACATAGGTTTAAAACTACAATATCTCTTAGACACACTAAAATACCATATCATATGCATTTCTAGCTAAACTTGTTATTTTAGCACAAGTCTTATGCTACCATATGCATTTCAGAATTCCCAAGTGTTAACATCACAACACTTATCTAACATTCATTGTATAAACTAAGTGATAACATAACACCTTCATAACTTATAATCATTTGAAATTTTGAAACTACTAACCACCTAACACGATTCTGTTTTAACCTTGTTGTTACATGTTTACCATACTAACACATCATTAGTCCAATGTATGTCGCTATCCTAGAACTGCAGCAGAAGTCTCTACCTCAGATCAGTGTATGGTGCAGCTGCACCATACACAAACTTGGAACTGGCGCAGCTGCGCATTTTTTAGCCTTGGCACCAACGCAGCTGAGCTGGTGCACAGACAGAAACAGAAACAACATGAACAGTAGCTGTTTTTAGCCCAACTAACACGAATTTCACCCACAAAACAGTGAAATTAACATATACAATTGATATAGAACTATTACAAACATGTTTCCTCACATATTCATCAATATAAAATAATTTAACAACAACTAAAACTATTTTAATTTCTCAAATTTCATATTTTCATACATAAACACCATTTTTGAGTTCCTTAGACAAAATTCATCACTGTGATATCAATTCTACACCGAATCACTTCGTTCAAACTACATTCTCTTCGTTTCATAATGGACTATCATAAACAAGACTCAATTTATCGATTAACATACAAATTGGCCACCATAATTGGTACTTTCATAACCCAAAAGCAAAATATATACACTGTCATTATTTTTATACTTCTAACTGTAATTAGCATAGCAAATTCTTGTTTAAACATAAACTCTAACCATCATAAACACGTATAATCACAATTACCAGTTATATATATCAACAATTCAACAATTTAAATTCATAGAACATGAGATTTTATGCCGTAAAAACCCATATACACACACGCACACACACACACACACACACACACACACACACACACATATATATATATATATATATATATATATAATATGGAGATTGTGAAAAATACCTTTTGTTGCTTAAGAAATCCTTGCTAATCAACTGCTAATTACTTTGAAAACTTAAAACTTCTTCACAATTCTCTCAAGCTTTCTCCCAGGTTTCTCTTTGAACTCTCAGACTTAGCAAATGGCCAAAACCCAACTGATATGCGTAGTAATACAAAACTGATATAACCTTAATACTACTACTAATTGTAATATCAGTTACAAACTAACGTATATGTTATAAATATATTATTTTTATTATATTAATTTATTTTATTTATATTATTATAATTTGAAATTTGAAAATCTAAAATTCATAAGGCTTTGTTTGGTAAAACTCTTTAAAATTAATGACTTAATATATTTAAGCCTTGTTTGGGTTAAATCGATTTAAAACTACTTTAATTAATTTAATACACCATTTAGTTTATAATTTATAATTACATAGTATTTATTTGGATTTCCATATCCAACAGTAATTAATAAATTAATCAACCATACACTATTTTAAATAAATATACCATTTAAACAAATAGCACAAAATTATAATTTCATTATAATTTTATTTAATAATTTAATATACCATTTAAATTATTAAATCAACACGACAATATAACATCTCATGTTATATTACAACTCTCTAAATTATAAATTAATTTAATTTAGAATATTATCTAATAAATTTAATTCATAAATATTTACTAATAATAACCACATCAATAAAATATTTATTTCATCAATTTCAACAATAAATACATCAGATAAATATTTATATAATTTAATAAATATTTATTATTATAATTTAAAATTCCGAATTGTTACATCCTTCCCTCCTTACAAGGATTCTGTCCGCAGAATCACAACTCAAATAATCAAATCGTCACATTATTCCCTTCTTACAAAGATTATGTCTCCAAAATCGAAGACACGGATTAAACAAATAACTCAGGGTAATTTTTATCATTTCGTCTTCAAGTTCTCACATTGCCTCTTCGACGTTGTGGTTTCTCCATATCACCTTAACAGAAGGTATCACTTAATTTCTAAGCACTTGTTCTTTCCTGTTGACTATCTGAATATGAATGTCTTCATAAGACAAATCTTTACTGAACTGCAACGGTTTATACTCTATCACATGCTTGTAATCGGGTTTATAAGGTCACAACACGGACACATGAAAAACGTTGTGAACATATTCTAATTCTGGAGGTAAAGCTACTTCGTAAGCCACCTCTCCCACTCTTCGTTGAATCTCGAAAGGTCCAATAAATCTTGGGCTTAGCTTTCCTTTCTTGCCGAAATGAATTTTCCCCTTCCAAGGAGAAACTTTTAGGAACACGAAATTTCATGCTTCAAATTCGCGATTCTGCCTGTGTTGATCAGCATACTTCTTCTGTTGATCTTGAGCAGCTACCAATCTTTCTCTAATGAGTTTTATAACTTCAGCGGTCTGCTGTACTAGTTCGAGACCTAACAGTTGGCGTTCACCAACTTCATCCCAACATAGTGGAGTTCAGCATTTCCTGTTGTATAACGCCTTGTATGGCGGCATACCAATGCTTGCATAGTAACTGTTGTTGTATGCAAATTCCAGCAACGATAAATGATCATCTCAGTTTCCTTTGAAGTTCATGATGCACGCTCTGAGCATATCTTCTAACGTCTGGATTATTCGTTCGCTTTGCCCATTGGTTTGTGGGTGATATACCGTACTCATCCTCAGTTGTGTTCCCATGCATTCTTGCAGTTTCTTCCAGAAATTTGATATGAATCTCGGATCTCTATCTGATACTATTGACACTGAAACCCCATGCCTGGACACGATCTCTTTAACATACAGTTTTGCCAGCTGATCAAGATTATATCTAATCTTTATTGGTAAAAAGTGTGTAGATTTTGTCAGTCTGTCCACTATCACCCATATCGCATCATATCCTTTCTGAGTCGTTAGAAGACCTACCACAAAATCCATTGTAATATGCTCCCACTTCCATTCTAGTATTTCCAACGGCTGAAGTAATCTGCTTGGTCTCTGATGCTTGGCCTTCACTCTCTGACATGTCAAGCACTTTGCAACGCATTCTGCAACGTCTCTTTTCATATTTGGCCACCAAAAATGTCGCCGCAAATCTTGATACATCTTTGTACTTCCCGGATGAATCGAATATCTTGAGCTATAAGCTTCTGTCAAGATGTCTTCTTTAATATCCGATACTGTTGGAACCCAAATTCGTCCCTCGAATCTTAGTATTCCTTCAGCATCAACTTTATACTTCACCTCTTTACCCTCGACCACACTTTCCTTTATTTTCCTACATTCTTCATCCTGCAGTTGAGTGTTCTTCACATCATCCACCAAAGTTGGACTAGCTTCCATCTGGTATAATTTTTCGTCAGATTCTTTTGGAAATTTGATTTCTAACTCTAGCCTTGCCATCGCTGAAATAAGCTCTTCCTTGTTGGTTAACAACGTCAACTTTTCTCTGCCTTTTCTACTCAATACATCTGCAACCACATTAGCTTTGCCAGGATGATAAAAGATCTCGCAATCATAATCTTTTATTAATTCCATCCATCTCCTTTAAAGCATGTTTAGGTCCTTCTGTGTGAAAATATACTTCAGACTCTTATGGTCTGTGTAGATCTCACATTTTTCTCCGTAGAGATAATGTCTCCATATCTTCAGAGCAAACACAACCGCCGCCAACTCTAAATCATGAGTCGGATACCCTTTCTCGTAGTCTTTCAACTGCCTTGATGCATACACAATGACCTTACCGTTTTGCATAAGGACACAACCCAACCCTTTGTGTGAGGCATCACTATACACCACAAAGTTTCCCGTATTATCTGGTAATTACAACACAGGTGCCACACTTAACTTCTTCTTCAAATCTTGAAAACTCTCTTCACATTTCTCCATCCAAACAAATTTTACAGCTTTCCTTGTCAAATTTGTTAGCGGAGTGGCAATCTTGGAAAAATCTTTAATAAATCTTCTATAATAACTGGTCAGTCCCAAGAAACTCCTCACCTCTGACGGTGTTCTTGGTTGTTCCCAATTGATTACAGCTTCCAATTTTGATGGATCCACTGAAATCCCATCTTTGTCAATCACGTGCCCAAGAAATTGTACACGATCTAGCCAAAATTCGCACTTAGAGAATTTCGCGTACAACTTTTCCTTTGTTAGTGTCTCCAACATCAAACGTAAATGTTATACGTGTTCTTCTTGAGATTTAGAGTACACCAAAATATCATCGATGAACACTACCACAAACTTGTCTAAAAATGGTTTAAACACCCTGTTCATCAAATCCATGAACGCTGCAGGGGCATTTATCAAACCAATAGACATCACCAAAAATTCGTAATGTCCATACCGAGTTCGGAATGCCGTCTTCGGTACATCCTCCTTCCTTACTTTCAGTTGGTGATACCCACTTCTCAAATCTATTTTCGAGAAATATCTAGCACCTTTCAGTTGATCAAACAAGTCATCTATTCTTGGCAACAGATATTTGTTTTTAATAGTGACTTTGTTCAACTCCCTATAATCAATGCAAAGACGCATTGACCCATCCTTCTTCTTTACAAATAACATCGGCACTCCCCACGGTGATACACTAGGCTAAATATGTTTCTTATCTAACAGTTCTTGCAATTGCACCATCAGTTCCTTTATCTCCATCGGAGCCATTCTGTACGGGGCCTTCGATATTGGAGCAGTTCCTAGCGCTAAGTTGATCACAAACTCAATTTCTCTGTCAGGCGGAAGTCCTGGAAAATCTTCTGGAAACACGTCTACAAAATTCTTAACCACTGGTATTTCCTCCAATTTCGTCTCCTTCTTCTTTTGAGTATCGACTATGTAGGCTAAATATCCTACACAACCTTGAGTCAACAACTTCTTGGCCTACATAACCGTCAGACATCTCATTTGTCTAGGAGATTTACTACCATGGAAAACTACCTTTGACTGAGTCATAAGGTTTACACACTTCTTTTGGCAATCAATTATCGCTCCATAACTGAATAGCCAATCTATTCCCAAAATAACATCGAACTCTCCGACTTTTATCGGGATTAAATCTAATGTCATGATTCACCCCTTAATGTTCACCTTACAGTTCTTGTATACGAACCTAACAAGAATTACTTCCCTATTCGCAATTTCTATGTTTAAAGAGAAATTCAACTCTTCACTAGGTACTTCTAACCTCTTAGCAAATTTATCAAATATAAACGAGTAAGTAGCACCCAAATCAAATAATAAATATGCATTTATATCATTGATTGGGGTAATACCTGACATAACATCCTTTGATTGCACCGCGTCCTGCACCGTCATATTGAAGGTTCTGGCTGTGGGCTTATTTGTCGATGTTGGTCCAGCAATAGTCAGCGCACCTCCACTAGCATTTCCCTTACTTCTGTTTGTCTCGCCAGATTTCTTCTTAGGGCATTCATTAGCAAAGTGATCCTTTAACCCGCGGTGTAGCAAACATTCTTCTTGGGTTGAGTGCAATTTGGGGCAATGTGACCCTTCGGGCCACAGTTAAAGCATACTCTTTTCCCCATCAAGCACACTCCCTTGTGAAACTTCCCGCACGTAGCATATGCTTCGAACTTCTTATTTTTCTGGTTACCTTGCTGACTTCTAGCACTCACATTTCCACTCCATTTCCTCTTTAGATTGTTGTTGCCGTTTCCACTACTACTACCTCCATTCTTAATCTCCACTTCATTCTTCTTCTTTTTCTGCTCTTGATTGTGCTTTGTTACAGTCTCGCCTCCACTTTCAGCGAGAATTGCTTTCTCTAGCACTGCTGCAAATGTCTTTAGCTGGAACAGGGAAACCCTACTGTACAACCAGGGTTTCAATCCCTGTTCAAATCTCCTTGCCTTGCGCTCATCCGTATTCACTTGATATGACGCAAACCTTGCTAACTCGTTGAATTTCGCTGCATACTCCGACACCGTCATTGTACCCTATTTTAGTTCTAGAAATTGCACCTCCATCTGATTCTTCGAATTTTCTGGAAAATAGGTCTCAAAGAATATTTCCTTGAACCTTTCCCAAGAAATTACCCCTTGACCTCCTCGGGTTTTATTGGCTTGCCACCAATAACTAGCCTTTGCTTTCAACATGAATGTTGCAAAAGCAGTCTTCTGATTATTCCCTATCCTAGCAACATCAAAAACCTTCTCTATCTCCATGATCCAGGTCTGTGCCTCAACCGGATTCATGGACCCAGGGAATTCTGGTGGCCCAACCGCTTTGAAACCCTTAAAAGTCGTAGCTTGGTTCTGTGGTTGATTCTGTAATGCTCCCGTCAGTAGCGTTACGAATTGTTGAACTAGATTAGCCTCAACATTATTATTATTGGTAGGTCCCTGTCGTGGTTGACGTCTTGGAGGCATTTTCTGCTAAAAATACACCCATTAGATTGTTACTCAACCCCTTTAAGTATTTTATACTTAACTTGCATCTCATAAAGGAAATCATCACATTACACATAACACTTTGAATAATAACTTTTATTCATTCATAATTTTATTTTCTTTTTTTTAAAACATAAGAACAATAGCATCACTGCTATTTACATTACTTTCCTGAACTTACTAAAGTTCTAGGATAACATCATCATCATATCCCATAGGTTACATCACACTTGGGATTTACATAATATTTATCATATTAATAATCGCATATCAAGTACATTCCCTACGATGTCCTACTAAGATACTGCGTAGCCTTATGACGCTCTTCTTCCATAATACGAAACATTGTTCGGCGATCTAATATATATGATGGCAGCGACTCGAACTGAGTAGGAAAACCCATGACCCGATCTTAAGCTCGATTGATCACGGCGTTGAATACGTTATTCATCTCCTCCATCTTCATCCTCTTTGCATGTGTATCTCTCTCTGCTATTCCGGCTCGTTGATAAGCTTCCATGTATGCGTCTTCGGCTCTTGCCCTCTTAGTAGCTTCTTCCTTCAGCTTGTTCTTCAACTCTGCAATCTACTTTGTCATTTGCTCGTTCTCCTCTTCATTGTGAACTAGCTTCTCTTCAACATTATTCAGACGTTCCTCTCGATATAGGATCGCATCGTCCTTCTGTGCCATCGAGGTTTGTTGTTCAGCTACTATCTCTTGCAACTCCTCGACGGTATCCTGAAGTTCCATATTGCGGTCATAGGCTTCATTATACATATGAGCAGCTATCGAGTTCAGTGGAATCTCTTCCACCTCGTCATCGTCATCCTCATTCGCCTGCGGCAGCTCAACGGGATCCTCCTCATCCATTTCTACCTCATCATCCTCATCTTCAACCACTATGACCAACGGGGCTGACTCCCATGGCAGTAGTTGTTCCCAACCCACCTGAATGTCACGAGACTACTCCTCTCTAGGCATCTGAGGTCCTTCCTCCCTAGCCTGACTGGATTCTCCGACATTAGTCATCCTGACAACAAAATTTTAAGTTTTAATTACTAATCATTACTACTCGACACTCACGAACACATAAGTTGTAATCACATAAGCACATAAGTGTTTTATTACTTCTTCCTTAAAACTCGATAAGAGTTTATCAGCACTATCTTTTCAAAGGTTAGTTTCTAAGGCTTTTCCCCACCTAAGGTTCATAACCTAAGGCTTTGATACCAACTTGTGACACCCCCAAATCTAGGTACTTCATTCCCACAAGACTTGGTGTTCACTTTCCATTCATTCATTTTTATCTACCCAAACATAATAAAATTAAATCATAAATCCTCCCTATAAAAAGGGTTACATCATTAAATAAGAATCTTCCCAGGTTGTCTAACCTTAAACATCATATAAGTGTAGAAATAAAATAAATACATCACATCATTGGTTAAAAGTCTATCATCATATCAATAAATAAAATTACAAGTCTTCATCACTTGTACATTTTTCCCTTTCCTTTGCTAGTCTTAGGCTCATCTACCTTCTCAACTTTAGCTGCAATAATTATATTTATGCAAGAGTGAGCAAAACAAATGCTCACTAGATATAACAATGAATTAACAAGATAATGATAACTGCCAATAAATAGGCTCATCAAAACTGAATAATACTCTATCAATAATAACCAAAGACTGGAATCAAAATATGGAATATATATCTAAGGGTCATAAGACCACGAACTATGTCCACAGTTGTAAGTAATATTTCAACTTCAACTTTAACAGTCATAAGACTATAAGGACTCCTCGTACTTAGGGGGATCAACCCTTCGTACAATGTATTGTGCACAAACATTTCAACGCTAAGCGTAAATTATCCCCTAATAATAGGGTTGTTCATCTCAGTATTTAGAATACAAGCCCGCACCAAAGTAAGTTTGGTTTGGATACACTTCAAGAGTAATTTAGAATTCAACGGTCATCAACTAAGGATTAGTTGAATACAATATTGATAACGTCAAGCTATGGAATAATCATAACTGAATCGACATTGTAAATTAGGATCATACTTTTGGAATAAACTAATAGCATCAACGTTGAATAATCATAACATGCCTTGCTTGAATAATATTAAGCCAAGGTTATTTAGAATTGAGTACTAAGCATGCATAACAAATAGTGATTTAAATGATAAAACTTGTTCAACATTAGTATATCAGAATATGTAAACTTGCAAGCTAGATAACAAGTTAAAGACAAGAATAACTTATTCAATATCAAAATAGGATTTAGAAATCATAGGCAACTAGATACAAGAACTTGCTCAATTGTAAAAAGATAAGTTTAGAAACTTGCTCAACGAAAATGTAGAGTTAGAAAACTTGCACAATTATTATAAGAGTAGAGTTAAAGAACTTGTCTCGAGCGTAAGCTATAATATTAAGACTCACGTTCACCTACACATAGGTTTAAAACTACAATATCTCTTAGACATACTAAAATACCATATCATATGCATTTCTAGCTAAACTTGTTATTTTAGCACAAGTCTTATGCTACCATATGCATTTCAGAATTCCCAAGTGTTAACATCACAACACTTATCTAACATTCATTGTATAAACTAAGTGATAACATAACACCTTCATAACTTATAATCATTTGAAATTTTGAAACTACTAACCACCTAACACGATTCTGTTTTAACCTTGTTGTTACATGTTTATCATACTAACACATCATTAGTTCAATGTATGTCGCTATCCCAGAACTGCTGCAGAAGTCTCTGCCTCAGATCAGTGTATGGTGCAGCTGCGCCATACATAGACTTGTAACTGGCGCAGCTGCGTCGGGCTGCGCTGGTGCACAAATAGAAACAGAAACGACATGAACAGTAGCTGTTTTTAGCCAAACTAACACGAATTTCACCCACAAAACAGTGAAATTAACATATACAATTGATATAGAACTATTACAAACATGTTTCCTCACATATTCATCAATATAGAACAATTTAACAACAACTAAAACTATTTTAATTTCTCAAATTTCATATTTTCATACATAAACACCATTTTTGAGTTCCTTAGACAAAATTCATCACTATGATTTCAATTTTACGCCGAATCAATTCGTTCAAACTACATTCTCTTCGTTTCATACTGGACCATCATAAATAAGACTCAATTTACCAATTAACATACAAATTGGCCACCATAATTGGTACTTTCATAACCCAAAAGCAAAATATATACACTATCATTATTTTTCTACTTTTAACTGTAATTAGCATAGCAAATTCTTGTTTAAACATAAACTCTAACCATCATAAACACGTATAATCACAATTACCAGTTATATATATCAACAATTCAACAATTTGAATTCACAGAACATGAGATTTTATGCCGTAAAAACCCAGACACACACACACACACAGATATATATATATAATATATATATATATATATATATATAAATATATATATATATGTGGAGATTGTGAAAAATACCTTTTGTTGCTAATTACTTTGAAAACTCAGAACTTCTTCACAATTCTCTCAAGCTTTCTCTCAGGTTTCTCTCTGAACTCTCAAACTTAGCAAAAGGCCAAAACCCAACTGATATGCGTAGTAATACAAAACTGATATAACCTTAATACTACTACTAATTGTAATATCAGTTACAAACTAACGTATATGTTATAAATATATTATATTTATTATATTAATTTATTTTATTTATATTATTATAATTCAAATTTTGAAAATCCAAAAGCCATTAGGCTTTGTTTGGCAAAACTCTTTAAAATTAAAGACTTAATATATTTAAGCCTTGTTTGGGTTAAATCAATTTAAAACTACTTTAACTATTTTAATACACCATTTAGTTTATAATTTATAATCACATAGTATTTATTTGGATTTCCATATCCAACATTAATTAATAAATTAATCAACCATACAATATTTTAAATAAATATACCATTTAAACAAATAGCACAAAATTATAATTTCATTATAATTTTATTTAATAATTTAATATACCATTTAAATTATTAAATCAACACGACAATATAACATCTCATGTTATATTACAACTATCTAAATTATAAATTAATTTAATTTAGAATATTACCTAATAAATTTAATTCATAAATATTTACTAATAATAATCACATCAATAAAATATTTATTTCATCAATTTCAACAATAACATCACTGAAATACCCATTCCTCATACAGAGAAGGAAATATGAGGATTTTTGGAAAGAGTCAACTTCATTAGTAGGTTCATTTCTCAACTCACAGCAACTTGTGAGTCTATCTTCAAGCTATTAAGGAAGAACTCCTCCATGAAATGGAATGATGAGTGACAGAAGGCCTTCCTTACAATCAAAGAGCAGCTAGTCAAAGCTCATGTCTTGGTACCACCCAGGGATGATGTTCCCATGTTCATGTATATGTCTATAAGTGACAATGCCATGGGCTGCATGCTAGGTCAGAAAGGCGATAGAGGCCGAGAACGAGCTATCTATTACCTCAGCAAAAGATTCAGCCGCAGTGAACACAAGTACACTCTAATTGAGAAAACTTGTTATGCTTTAGCATGAGCTGCCATGAGATTACAACATTACCTCCATGGGCACACAACCCATCTCATATCCCGCGTGGATTCTATCAAGTATGTGTTAAGTAAGCCCATACTGAATTGTCGACTGTCCAGATGGCAGTTGATTCTGTAACAATTTGACATCGTTTACGTGACGCAAAAGTCCATTAAAGGTCAAGGAATCGCGGATCAACTGGCCGTTGCACCTTCAGGGGATTTCAAACCCTTGGAAACATACTTCCCCAATGAAGGGGTAATGACAATTCAGCAACACCATCAGTACGATACACGCCAAATATGGAACATGTATTTTGATGGAGCTGTTAATATGGAAGGTTCTGGAGCTGGAGCAGTTCTAGTATCCAGTACGGGAGAGTAGTATCCCGTCACCGTCAAATTGCAGTTTGTCAGCACCAACAACACATCTGAGTATGAAGGCTGTATCATGGGGCTAAAGCTTGCCCGTTCAATGGGCATCCATCAGGCGGTTAACTGTCTTTGGGGATTTAGAGTTAGTAGTCAAACAATCCACGGGAATCTATCAAACCAAAGAACTACATTTGCTGCCTTACCATCGGTAAGTTTTACAGATGGCTTCGGAGTTCGAAGAGATCTCTTTTATACACATTCCTCGTAATAGGAATGACTTCATAGACGCACTAGCAACTTTGGCCTCCTTGATTCACATACCTGATAAGGAACACATGCCAAGTGTCACATTGGCCTTGCAAAAGGCACCAGCCTATGGGAACTATGTTGGAGAAGTATCGGATGAGCTACCTCCCATCCCACAACCTTGGTATCAGCATATCAAGGAGTACTTGCGAGATGGATCTACACCCGCTGAGGCGAACCTGACTGAGAAAAGGCAGATTCATCGACTTGCTATGAAATTCTACCTTAGCGAATGTGACAACCCGATAATTTAGAAATTTTTTAAAATCATAATTGATTGATTTAAGGTTCAATATTAAGACCTAGACAGAAAATAAGTGAATGGATTTGACATTTTTGAGAAAGAATTTTAAGGATTTCAAAATCTTTTGGTGAATTATTCAAGATTAAGTATACAAGTGAATATGGGTATATGTTATGTGTATCTAGTATTATATATGTACAGTATGTGGTTAAGGGTCAAGGGTTGACCAGACAATGACAAACCCTAATATCACATTAAGAGCGTCAACATTCAGTTAGAAAATTCTTACGAATTATAAGAAACCCTAAAACTGGTTCTGGAAATCTTAATTTCAGTTCCAGAAATCCGAAACACTAATTCGGAAGTTAAAACCCTAATTGAGAAAACAAATGCTAGTATATGGTGTAAACGTTATTAATGATAACCTAATTAGGGATAACCTTAATTGAATTAGAAAACCCTAATAATTAGAAAACCTAATTATTAAAAACCCTAATTTCGATTTGAAACCCTAATTTACAAGTTGGGACCTAATTGCTAAGTTAGCAAATTTAATTAGGAAATATTAATCCTAATTAGTAAGTTTGAAATATGATTAGGAAATTTAAAATATAATTATAGAATCCTAATTATAAATTTAGAAATATTAATTTTCTATTTTGAAAATCGAAATTCGGAAATCTTAAAAATTAAATTGCAAAGTTAAGGGTCAAACCCTAAACCTTAAGGGTCAAACCCTAAATCTTAAGAGTTAAAACCTAAACCGTAGGAGTTCTAGCAAAAGACAAGTATGCCATTAAATTAAAAATCAAAATAACCAATGTGCCCTTATTTCATTATTTGACGTAACTTACAAATCTTGCCAAGATCTAGAGTTGGTGACCAACTCTAATTATCCCATGCGCCTTATATCTAGCAAATCAGCCACCTTGTGCCACGTAGCAACACTTGGTGCAATGAATTAAGAAATATAAAAGATTAAAGTACACTTTATTTCTCATTTTCTCCAAGACCCTTCTCTCTCTAAAAATTCGAAATCTAGAGTGAGAGAGAGTGAGGAACAAAGCCATGATCAGTTCATATCATCCCAATATCAGATTCAAAAGTTAGATTCAAGATTAAAGCCTTAAAGGAGGTATAAACCCTAAATTTTGAAATCCATAGATTTGATGTTAGATGATATGACTTGTTGTTTAATGTTATGTAATAAGATGTCTTTTAGTGATCTGGGTTGATAGATCATGGATCTATAACACCTAGATGCACGAATTTAAAGATTTTAAAAATCTGAAAAAGTTGAAAAAAATGGCCTGAAAGCCATATGTCAGGGCCTCTAGATCTCTATGTATTAGATGTTTAAGGTGTTTTGTGTTATAGATCTGTTGTATGCCATGTGGACTAGGATTTGGAACTGAAATCAGGTTCATATCATGTTTATATGCAAGTTATGAACGGTCAAACCTCGTTGACCGATCACGGGAATGCTTTCTGGGTAGCCCAGATTTCCCAGAAATGGTCTGACAAGAATTTCTAGACCTCTGATCTTGCTGTTGTTTGTTATTTTGGCCAAGTTGTTGTTGTTATGTTGTAAACTGGTATGTGAACTACACATACAAGTCAGTAGAACACCCAGATCATGTATCGAATCAAAGAAACGTTCGGTCAAACTTGGGTTGACCATCTGCCGAAGAACATTTCTGGAAAACCCAAAAATGTTAAAAGATAGTTTTTCTGGGCTACTTTGACCGGCCTAAATCTTGTGTAGGGGATGTTGTTAGGTTGAAGTGATGTTATATAAATGTACCCTGACATGTATACTATAATATTGAACCAATATTTCACCGAAACAAGTTATAGAATTCAAGTTACAAAGCTCCAAAAGTGGCACCTTGAGCTGTTCTTCATTTCTAGGTAACCCAAAAAATGAAGAACAGTCTCTTACAATACTTTGAATGCCCAAATCTTCGTGATATGATCTGTTATGACTCCGATGATGATTAAAACTTGTAGTACTACATACCTACTACAAGATCAGTGTTCAAACAGGCCCCAAAACAAGTTAGACAGAATTAAACACGGTCAAACCATGACCCTTGAGAACTAGCTTGTCAGTGTTCTTGAGGTTCAAGAACACCTACAGCGACGGATTTGTCGCCTAAAGCCCCTATAGCGACACTTAATTTCTGAAATTAATTATTTTAATTAATAAATAGATAAAAATAGTTTTTAATTATTAAAAATACAAAATAAAATCCTAAAAATTATTTTAAATTCTAAAAATGAGTTTTTAATAATTTTGAATATATTTTATAATATTTAATATTTTTGGAATATAAATAGTATTTAATTTATTTAATTATAATATTAAATAAATTATTTAAAAATAATTTTAATTCATGAAAAATCATGAAAAATTATATAAAAATAATTTAAGTGTTATAAAAATATTATAAATTATAAAATATAACTTTTGATATTTTGTCATGAAAATATTAATATTTTAATATTAAAAGCAATTATCAGATAATGGATTTAACTGTTTAAAAATCATATAAATATGATTTTAAGGTATTAAAAATACTTTGATATATTATAAATATATTATAATATTATGTTATGATTTTCATTAATATTTGATATTAAATAAATATTAATGATAAAGGAATTATGTGGTATTTAATTCATATAAATACGATATTAATGATTGAAAAATTATTTTAAATGGCAATAATTATCTGAAAATTTTTATGAGACTTGGAAAAATATTTTGACTGTTAATAAAATTTTTTAGATAATGGTTAAGGGTTTAGACAGAGTTTAATTGAACTTAAACTCGATATTTGTCCGACTAGACCGTCGGGATGTCAGAATTGTACCGAACTCGATTTAGACTGTAAAAATTTGATTTGAGGATAGGTCGTATGTGTGTTATAGACTTATAGAGTTATGTGATAATGTGTTTAGGTTATTTTAAATACTGTGATGATATTATTCTAATTTATATATCAATATTATTTATATATTAGGTTTATACAAAGCTTAATATAATTACATAGCGGTAATCAACAGTTCAGGCAAGTTTTCTTTAACTCAACCTTGAGTTATAATTTTGCGTATATGCTTGTGAATAATCATTCATGATTATCACGTCTATGATTTATTGAATCGTACTATATGTATATTGCATGTATTCTTCAGGTATGAAAGGCTGATCACCTTCATTACCATTCGGTCCAGATATATTTATTCATGTTAAATGCTTGTTCAGTCATAAATTTTGTTCGTGCTAATTCACAATTATATTATTGAATTATAGTAAGCTTTTGTTCAATTCTTTCTATCATGATATATATTTAAATTATTAAACTTATACTTGCTGGGCAAATTCATTGCTCACTATGACGAATGAATTTTTCGAGTCGTGATTCTAGGGACAGAATTCTTTTAAGGAGGGAAGGATGTAGCGATCGAGAAATTTATAATTTAATTTAAATATTTATTGAATTAAATAATTTTTTAAATAATTTATTTATTGAGAAAATAAATAATTAATGAATTGTGGTGAATTAATTTAGTAACTAAATTGATCAATGTTAATTAAATTAAATAATGATAATTTTATTTAAAGAATTTAATTTAAGGAAATAATTAAATTAAATTAATTATTTAATAGTTAAGAAAATAATTAAATTAAATAAAATGTTGTTTTGATCTAATTTATTAAATTAGATATGTAAAGATTTATTAAGTATATTACAGTGGAAATTATAATTATTATAATTATAAGTATGAGTTAATTAAATTAATTTAAATATTACATGCGCGATAAGTGAAACCATATAATAAAAATAATATTAAAATAATCTAGTTTGGGGGAATTAGTGTGAGACCAAACAAGGCCTTGAGGCCTTTGGTCTAATTTAACTGACGTCTTTTGGGTTTGTGACCTGACGTACGTGGGAGAGTGGTTGGTTTATATTTTATTTCACGTATTTTGTCTAAGGCTAAATACAAAGAGTTTGGAGAGGGAGAAAACACTGTGATTTTGAGTTTCTGAGATTGCCAAGAGAGAAGAAGGGTTTGGAAAAGGATTTCTACCATCTTTTTCATCATACAATCAAAGGAGTAAGGTATAAACTATTTCTATTTTGAACTTTTAGTTTTGGTGGTATATATATATATATATATATATATATATATATATATATATATATATATATATATATATATGATTTGGTAATCATGTTGAATTGATATGTATATACATATATAAGGTGTTAGAATCTGTTAATCATTGTAGGTGAGTGTTGTTTGAATATCAAATTCATGTGAAATTGGTTTGTAAGAAGAAGAAATAAATATCAGTGTATATACATGAAAAAGCTTTAGAAAGTACAAAGTTTCATGTTTAATATGTATGATAATTTGTAAATTGATGTTGGATTATGTTAGTATGTTAAGAAACGAAAGCGGCGAAGTTCGAATCATATCAATTGGTTAAGAAACTAATTTGTGGCGATCGAATTCGCTAAAAGTGAAGAAATTTGGAAAATTGTGGTTTTAATTCTTCAAAGTTGAATATATATAATGTTTATGTAGTTGTAATGGTGAATATCATATCTAGTGATGTTATTACTAAGTTTTAGTTGTTAGGTTTCATGAATTTATGTGGAATTGGGATTTTTGGCCTTAAACAGAGATTGATTTCGAGTTTCTGCAAAACTGCTTCTGGTGCTGAGCACGGGCGCGCTGCCTGTGGCGCGGGCACGCTGCCTTTTGACATGGGTGTGCTGCCTCTTGGCGTAGGCGCGTTGGCGCGCATGCGCGCTGGACTCTAAGCTAACCATGGTGCAGCCGCGCCAGTGGTCTAGCAGACCCAGAATTGAATTGTTAACAATATAGCTTTGGGAATGCTAACCTAACTTATTTTAATGATTGTAGAGGAACCTAAAACGTGTTATAAGATATAACAATATGTTGTAATCACAACGTTGAAACTATAGATTATTAGTAAGTTTTGTAATGAACCAAATGTTTTCAAAAGTTAAAGATAAATGATAAAGTTTATGTTAGTTCGTAGTGAGATTTCAAATTCGTTATGGATGTTAACCAACATGATTAGACATTAAGATAAAGTTATGACTTAAATGGTGGGTTAACCTAAAGCAAATATTAATACAACTAATTGTTATTACAATTTCAATGATACGTGTAGGGTAATTGGCGAACATTATTATACTTGTGTAGCTTACATACAAGGCAAGTTTCCTAACTTCATTCTCTTTATAATGAATGCAAGTTCCTTATCCTAAATTTTTATTGAGCAAGTTTCATAGCTATGATATCTTTAAGTCAAGCAAGGTTTCTATTCCTAAAGTTTAATTGAGCAAGCCTATTGATTCTATCTTGTGTATGATTGTACAAGCTCTTATAACTTGATTCGTTATATCGAGCGAGTTTCACTTTCCTTATTATTATTCGAAGTAGATATTGTTCTAATACATTGATTTAAAGGAGATTATTCTAACTCTTTTGAATTTAGTACTTTGCATGTATATCATGTTTACTCAATTGTGTATTGTTGATATTCGATCTTTGACTTTGATAACCTTGTTCAATTCTATATTGTTGTACTAAGCCTTCAAGTAGTAAGTAAACTCTTATTGATTGAACTAGTCTATTATGGAATAGTGTTATAAAATTCTAGAATCACTGATAAGCTAGTTCTAAATTAAACTTTCTTTAGTGTGGAAATTCTTTATTCAAACTGAGACGAACAACCCTTATAAAGGGGATTTTGTACGTGTAACGTTTAGATGTTTGTGCACAATACATGGTATAAAGAGTTGATCCCCCTAAGTACGTTAAGCAGGGTCTGTATAGTCTAAATGACTGTTAAGGTTGGGGTAGTAATACCCAATCACCGGGGACATAGTTCGTGGTGTTAAGACCCTAAGATATTAAATTCAAACTTGTTTTCTATTTTGATTCATAGAACAAGTTCACTATTGTTCAGTATTCGTTGTTCATTCACATGTTGTTTTCATTACTACTTTCTATATCAGTGAGCAATTGTTTGCTCACTCTTGCATTTAACACTGCAGCTAAGGTAGAGAAAGTCGATGAGCCATCTACTAGCAAAGGAAAGGGCAAAATGTCCAAGTCTTGAAGACTTATGAGAATTTTATTTTAATGAATTATGCTAAAGACTTGGTTTTATTTTATGATGTATTCCGCAAACTTATGTAATAATTTAAGGTTAGATTACCTGGGATTATTTTGAGATGATGATGTAACCCTTAATGAGTGGCCCTCTACTTGTAAATAAGATCCTTAGAACGGGACATTACTGACTCTCTCTCAAAGCTGTCTACAATGACCATGTCAGGAGATGTTATCAATGCCAAATTCATGGGAATGCTATCCACTTTCCTCCACGGGAGCTCCACAATATGAGTTCGCCTTGGCCCTTCTTAATGTGTGGAATGGACGTGATTGGGCCCATCAAGCCCACAGCCAATAATGGACATCGCATTATCTTCACCATGATCGATTACTTCACCAAGTGGGTAGAAGCAGCCTCCTTCCCCAGGGTTACCAAAGAAGTCATCATTGCTTTCATCAGAAACATTGTCATTTGTCGATACGGACAACCAGAGGTGATTGTATCAGACAATGCTAAGAACCTCAACAACAAAATGATGGAGGATTTGTGCAGTAAATTCCACATCAAACATCTTAACTTCGTCATCTACCGTCCAAAGATGAATGGTGCTGTTGAAGTGGCTAACAAAAACATCAAGAAGATCATGCAAAAGATGTCTGCCAACCACAAAGACTGGCCTGACTTATTGCATCTTACTCTATTAGCCTACAGAACATCAATACGCACTTCAATTGGGGCAACCCCCTACGCATTAACCTACGGGATGGAAGCAGTGCTACCCGTAGAAGTGGAAATGGAATCCCTCAGAGTGTTGATAGACGCTCAGCTAGATGAAGACCAATGGGTACAAGACTGGTATCACCAATTGTCTCTAATAGACAAAAGGCGAACCGCGACTATCTTCCATGGTTAGTTATATCAACAAAGGATCACCCGATCCTACAACAGAAAAGTCCGGCTACGGTAATTTAAACAACATGACTTGGTTTTGAAGAAGATCATTGACAACCAAGAATAGTCTTAAGGGAAAATTCGCTCCTAACTGGGAAGGCCCATTTGTTGTCAAGGAGGAATTGACAGGAGGTGCTCTCAGATTGCAGGAAATGGACGACGATGAATTTCTGTAACTTATTAACTCGGACACCGTGAAACGGTACTATATCTGAAGTTACCATCAAGCAAACATCCTGGTGTTAGATCATCAGATCACCAGTCATTCCGGTTCTTTAACCCTTATTGCATACAACTTTTTTTCCACACTACGCCCCTCAGGGAAACACACTTTTCAAGCTAGCACCTGGTTTTCGGATCATCATCAGATCCTTTCCTCTTCATTCATTTTTTTAAACACTTACTCAACTCCGGTTATCCCACTAGGGATTGAACCTTTCACACTTGCTGTTTGTTCCCAAACAAGGATCAAACTTATTCACACATGCAGTTTATCCTGAGCTTAGGATTAAACTTTCTACCC